>JADLZK010008054.1:0-182779 GCA_015847255.1 Hyparrhenia diplandra | reverse complement strand
CAGCCATGGAGGCCACCCCAGCCCGGCGTCAAGGTGCTCCCGACTACCCGTGCGCGAGCACACCGAAGACACACCACCACCGCCGCCGGAGCAGGGACCAGGGAGGGGGCCGCCGGATCTCGCGCCCGCCGCCGGAGAAGGGAGTAGGGAGGGTGTTGACACCCAAAATTGGCTTGGACTAAGGCACGGTAAAATTCTAGACTTAGCCAAAACGTCCGGTTAGGTCGGTCCAAGCATCCGGTCAACAAACGTCCCTTAGGTTGGTCCAAGCGTCCGGTCAACCGGCACGGGCCGTGTCTATACGATCCCGAACCGATCTCTTTCCTAATCGTGTTTGGGTCGGTTTTTGGAGATTGGAAACGTCCAAGGACGGTTTTCTAAAAGTATAAGACCGCCCTCCTCTACATCCAATCGACTAACACATCTACTACGGTCTTGCTTGTAAGTCAACTTCCCCTCTACCCCCGCTGTTCGGCGACGTTCTTCCCGAATTTCATCGACGCTCTAGGCGGCCTTGCTGGTCCTAGGGCACCCCTCGTGTGCGTCCTCCCGACGGGTCTTTCCGGAGCTGCGTTCGGAGGTTCTTCCAGCCGTCACCGAGCTCTACATCGGCCCTAGCAATCTCTTGATCGATCGTGGTCGATCACGCTGCGGTGTTCGCTGCTTCAAGGTTAATTGCAACCTTCATGGACGTCCAAGGCCTCTCGGTGTGTTTGGCGTGGAACCTAGTTTCGCGTCAGCGAGAGGAAGAGGGGCGGCTGATCGCCCGCACGCTCTCCTCCCGCGAGCCGAGGACCCGCGACGCGCCGTGTCGAGATCGGATGCCGGGCACCATCGTTGCGCCACAGCCCACCTCCTTGCCTCGGGGCTTGCACGCGTGACCCGGCGTTAGAGCATGGCGGCAGGCTTGGCTGTTTTTCTTGTGAGGCGGCCACGAGTGGCGGTGTCGGGCTCTTCTTCTTTGGTCCGGTTTGAGGTTCTCGGGTGTGGTGAGGAGATAGGTAGCGAGCGATTCCGGCAAGTTGCATCGCCGTCGAGCCCCCTCGCCGCCCGCTACCGAAGAAGTAGTACCTGCCACCGGAGTCACAAACCGTGACAGAGAGAGAAGGGGAGGGAGGGAAAAAAAGGAAAAAAAAACCGACTTGGGTCCCACTTTGTGATATAGGGTAGAGATATAAAGGATGATTAGTGTGGAACAAAATGATATAAAGGAGGAAATTTTGATAAGGACTGACAGAGGATGCATTTAAAAGAAGATGAGTGGAGAGAAGCTAGCATTCTTGCATGCACGTGATGGCCATGGCAGGCCGCATGCCAAGGGCTGGTCGGTCGAGCGGTCGGGTTTGACTACGGAAACACATTGCAACAACTATGTGTTGCAACATCTAACAACACCAAACCAATTATTGTGCGCCATGTGTACAGATTTGTTTCCCACTTCTTTCTCTCTCATTGCTTCATTGGTGGATGAATGTGTTGCACGAATCTTGATGTATCATGTGCTTTGTTGGATAATAGGTGTTGCAACACATAGTTGTTGAAAATAGCACTTGGTTTTGACTACTGCTCTCTCTCCCTGCCTTCAAGGCTGGCCCAAATGCACAGTGCAGCAAAAGCTACAGGAAAAGCTCACTGCAGAAACCGCTGTGCATTTGGATGCAGCCAGCCCCACACCACACTGTGCGGACTACTAGCCTAGGAGCAGCTACTGTATAGGAGTACGTACTCCTGTTGGCACCAGATTTTGGGCGCCAAATCATACTACCGTACTGTAGACTGTACACTTCTTGTATTCCTGTGGTATACGTACGTGTACTACAACAAGACATGACCAGAGCATTTGGGCGCGCCACACGGCACGTCCTGCATCAAAGCGCATGGTCCACCAAATCTTTGATCACTTGGTGGCCGTGGGCATGCAGCCCTGGGTGATTCTAACTCTGCTGTGTTCCATTGTTGAATAATAAAAAAAACATATTGACATTTTGATATCTAAACTAAATACGCTTGGTATAAAAATATATGACGTAATTAGTCTAATAATATGTGTTTTGGTGTAGTAACATTTCAACCTTTTATTATGTATAGTTTGCCAAATTTATAGTTGTTTGACTCTTCCAAGTGTGGGATGTACACTTATTTTTAGATATAGAAAGGATATGACAAAAGAAAATTGTACCTAAGCTAGGGGTACATGCTTAGGCCGCCTAATTATAAAATGGTCTAGTTGTTTTATACTCAAGCAATTAATGGGTCGTTAAGCTTGATCAGATTTAAACAAAGGAAATGTAGTGCGCCCAAAATAAAAAGTGCATCTATCTAATAATGCAATGCTAGCCCATCGATCAGTGGCTATATAGTGCAAAAAGATTGATGTTTAGGACAGCGATATGGTCTCCAAAACACAACTTTGACCTCTTATTATTATAAAATATTTATCGAATAGTGATATATGTATAGTTTTTATGTAAGTATTTTCACGAGAAATCTATTAATATAGGTTTCACATTTTCAAACCTCAACGATGTAAAAGTTATTGATTATTTATGTTCCAATGTTTCACCCAAACCTTTCCTAAACGTCAAATTTTGGGTATGGAGGAAGTATATCTTCAACATGAAATAAACTCTCAAGTCTCATTTGAAAAATACAAAATTGTTGACTAATTATATTGTTGACTCTTTAGAAAACTGATACGGTATTTGGATTACTACTCGGAATCAAGTGTCGAAGATCTTTGTAGACGCCTGACACTAGAGTGGAGTAGTCAAGAGTGCGATAGCCAGCTTTCCATTCAATAGCTCCGTCGCTCTCGCTGCATACCGTACTCTGTAGCTCCGTCGCTGTCGCTGCACAGAACATTGAATTGGACAGCGATCCACATTGAATTGCACAGAACATTGAATTGGATAGCCTCCCAGCTGCACGCGCGATCATGCCAAGCCACTCGAGCTGCAAATCATACTCCTACTCGGTACATATAGACGTACTCCGTAGGAGCACAGTACTCTACACTATACTAGCCACTCGTATCCTACACAGTACTCTACAGTGCTGTACAGTATATGAATGGACAACACGACAGGATCGACAAGAACATATGGGCCGGCCACGGCATAGGCCCAAAAGTGGTCACCAGTTGTCCAAACCTTTGATCATATTGGTAGGCTGTTTCTAAAACTCTGCTACTACTAGTAGATTACGTGGAAAAACTCGTACGAAGCCCTAGTTGTTCCGAGACTACACGACACACGCCGAAAGGTGGCCGCTAGTCTTCAAAATGAATTCGTCACGTCCCACTGGTGACAAGTACTGCCGTGCCCGAGCACAGTCCAGCTCGGTGTCTACGGAGTATGCTGAGCATTTTCTATGCGTTTTGGGAGTAGTATGTTCAAGGGGGGGATGAGGAGGGGATACACTTTGCTGATCTGTCTTATTTTGCTCATGACATTATGTACTACTCCGTAATCTGGTAACCCCAGCATAGTTAAGGTTTCAATAGAGCTAGGCATAATGCATGTGGTCTAAAAATTCACCACGGGTCCCACGTAATCTGTTGAAATGAGAATTGTTTTTAAACAAAACATTAAATAGGATCTCTAAGAAGAAATCGGACTACTTACGGGACCACATGCATTGTCTCACACGGCATGGATAGGCCGGTGCTGGTCCAAACTGACGGTTCAGAGGTCGTCCCATCCCAATCCCACCCACCACGTGTCAGTCCACCAATTAGGCCATCATCTGTTTTCTTCTTTCTTTCTAAAGTAATTAGTATGTAGTAGTACACCTTTTGCTCCCCAAAACTAAAATAATTGCACTTTTAGCATTTGAAATTTGTCCTTACTACATCAATTAAGTTACTTTTACTACTTTCAAGTTGCAATAATTACATGGTAAATTTTGTACTACAAAAGTGCATTCATATTGCCACCACATGCATGCTCTACTGTAGCTGGCTGAGGAATCAGAGCTCATGAATGGATAGTGTAAAGATGAAGCAAAAGATTTGGGTGTGTTCAGTTGGCGAAAAGTGAACCCGAAAAGTCTTCTACAGTTTGGTGAAAAGTGCGAGGCGAATCTTTTTGAGCCTCAGTCCACGATAGGACAATAATTATCAAATACAAACGAAAAGTCTTCTGATTCAACCCAAAATATTTCACCAACTAAACACACCCTTGGAGACCAGGGCTGGAGTCTGTGTCGGCGTGCTGGAGTGTGTGTCGGCGTGCTGGCTGCTGGGCATGCCTGTTCCTCCGTACGGTCGTCTTTGTCGTGGCGTCGACAGGGGCGCAGGCAGGGCAGGTCAGGTCAGTTCAGCTGACGTCAGAGTGGTTACAGCTGTCTGTTGTCCAACAGTGTGCGTTCTTTATGGATCAGCATACTGTGGGTGTGTTTAGCACCCCAACTTTCTCTCAAATTCCACTATGCAAAAAGAAGATTCCCTATCACATCAAAATGCCCGGCACATTTATCGAAGACGAAATGTAGGTAAACAAATAAACTAATTACACAGTTTAGATGTACATTATGAGGCGGTTCTTTTGAGCCTAATTACACAATGGTAGGATAATATTTACCACTAACAAACGAAAACGTGCTACGATTGCTCGATGTGACATTCCTCCAAAATTTTACACCAAAGTTTGGGATCTAAACGCACCCTGTACTCCGGCCGTTGGAACTCCCAAGTCTCATTCTACTTACTACTCCGTCCTTACACATACTCCCTCCGTCCCTTTTTAGATGTCGCTTTGTGAGGGTGCGTGCGGGTCAAACTTTCTTAACTTTGACTAGGTTCGTAGAAAATATGTGCAACATTTATATCTCTAGATAAATTTATTAAAAAACTAGACTTAAAGATCTTTTCAATGATACTAATTACTTAGCATAGATATTTATATATTTTAATATATAATTACCGATAGTTTGAAAAAAACGTTGACTTCTTGGGAAGTGAGAATGACATCTATTTAGGGACGGAGGGAATACTTCCAAGGTGTCTTGTGTATAGGAAACATGCTAGAAGAGTCCGCGCCTCTATTTGTATTATTAATTTGAGCTCCCATTCATGACGTTGCATTGTGTTTTATTTTTTGACAACAAGCGTATATATCAACAGCAATGCGCTACAATGATAAAGATACAAACTTTAAATGTACTCCTACATGTGATGGATGATGGTCAGTATATATAGGAGCAAGCTAGCTTGAAGATTGTTTCACTAGAACTAGAAGCAGCTAAGGTCTCTAGTATGTGACGTAGTGTTGAGCTGCCTGTAAATCTTTGATCGTATTTGACCTATACAATTATTAGAGCATGCATGGGAGACGTGTGCTAAACGAGTCTTTCGGCCGCTTGCTGCAACAGGTACATCGTGTGGCCAACCATTTTTAGGATTAAAAGCACTTTTTATTTCCATAAATATAACACGCATCAACCGATGGGTACTTGTCAAACCCCCAACCACCCCGCGATGGGCCGCCACTGCCACTCACACGTGCACACGCAAATTATTTTGAGATTAGATTAATGCATGGCAGTGGACCCTACAAGTGGAACCCATCCGACTCCCGGCTTGATTGACTAGACCATCCACTATCCCATTTTATTACCATACTAGGGAGCCTATTTGGTGAAATCCAACCTCTATGCGTAACCTTTTGTCCAAAAACAAAAAAAAAAAAAAGACCTTTCTATATGTAACCATACAAACTTTTAGTCTGCATCATAGGATATTAATCCAAAGGGGCAGGGGTTTGGGTACTTTAACACTTAATTAATTGTCCACCCTTAATCACACTTTTGCAAATCCTTCCTTCCACCTTACTTATGTGTACTTTTGATAAAAAACTTACATGGGAACATGTAGAGGTTGGTTTACATCATATACGTTCCTATTTTTATATGGATGAATTGGTGAAGGATCTGGCTAGCTCGTGGTTTGTTTGCTTTGGGATCCCCGGTTTGGAAGGTGTCCTTGCAGCCGCATTGGGCGAGTAACAAGAGTAGTCACAACTATTTGTTGTCCAACCGAGTTTGAGCGTTGGGCGGCGGTGACAGCAGCTGGGCCGTTGTGCGGAACGGGGCCCACTCGCCGTGCGTGGGGAATTTTGAGCTTAGACTAATGTAGGATTCTCGCATACTACCTCCGTTCCAAATTGTGTTACTTTGGCTTTTCTAGATTCATTTCTTTTACTATGTATCTAGACGTAGTGTATAACTAGGGCAAGATAAAAAATCAATGTATCTGTAAAAGCCAAAGTGAACTACAATTTGGAACAGAGGGAGTATAAAACAACCCTTAGTATGGCGGTGGGTCCAACAAGTGGAACCCATCCGATTCCTAGCTAGCTAGATTGACTAGACCATTGGCAGCCCAATCCCATTTAACATATTCCTTTCTATAAATAATAGTCAGTTTTTTCATAAAATGATTCCCAGTCTTTTTTGAGGAAAATGATTCCCTGCTTGTTTGACTCTGAGCACAAATTGATCAGGGACCACAGGCTAGAGTGTGTCGTGCTGCTCCCCCAGTACCAGCAGACAACAGATCCCAGTAAGCTAAATCATTTGGCGGGCCTGGGGCCTGAAGCCAGTGGACCCGAGCTCATGATTTGGAGGCCTGGGCTGGCCCGTGTGTTGGCTGCTGGGCCAGTGGGCCCTGTTCCGTACGACGGCGTGGGCACTGGTAGGGCAGCTCAATGCACGTGTTTTTTTTTTTTTGTTGTCTCTATGGGACGATGACATGCATGCATTGGAAGAATGTACAAGTGCTTCACACGAATAGAGATATGCTTGTCTCTCAAATGTGCACGTGTGAAGTGATCTAGTCAAAATCAAAATGATTTGCACGACCGTGCACGTGTGAAGTGATCTAGAGATATTAGCTGTTTGTAGTAGGAGTATGGCAATTGGCCCTAATTAAGCTTCCTAATGAAGCCGGAGGGTAATCCCGCCTCTGCCCTCTATATATGGCAATTGGCCCCGCTAGTGGAACCCATCCGATTCCCAGCTTGATTGACTAGAACATAGAGTAAGTCCTATCTCATGTTAACATATTTTTTCTTTTTTTGGGAAAATGTTAACATATTTTTTCTACAAGAGGTTGAAATCTCATTTTAATGTGTACATATTGATTTTTTTTTTAAAAAAAAAACAACTTGATTGACTCTAACCACGAAAGAGCGTGTGGTCATGGCAATGCCTTAAAAACTATAAATTTTAATGTGTACATATTGATTTTTTTAAAAAAACAACTTGATTGACATTAAAAAAAAAAACGATTCGGGGGACCACATGCAGCTTGTGTCCGTGTGGTGTGGTTCACGGTCTCCTCTCTGTGTCGTGCTGCTCCCTAGCAGAGACAATAGTTCCGGAGTACTACGTGGACCTGACGCTAGTTCTGTTAACACAACCGATGCAGCCATGCATCGATTATTTTGGGACACCAACGCGACGTGGCAACTGTGATAATCGCTCACTCAAAAATTTATGTCACCACAAAGAGCGTGTGGTCATGGCAATGCCTTAACGGTAACATATCTAATTCCTCAAGTGAAATTGAAACGTGACTGTAAGATTCGTGTATACGTCGGCATATGCCATGTATTCTACGTACAATAACCGGTGGAGTCGGCACGGTACAATACCCGACTGTGTGTATATCTTGAATGTTGTTTACTCATCCATTATCTAAAAAAATGTATATGTTGATTGCCATGTAGCGTACGTACTACGTCTATTAATCTTGGTGTTGATGAAACACAATGTGCCGACCACAGTCCGGCTCGTGAACGATTAATAATTGGGCTAAAGGATGAGAAGCCCGGCCATCTGATGGTTGGATTGTTACGTGAATTTGAATATTCTTCAACAAGGGTCACAGAAAGATAACTTGTTGAGATATAGATAAGCACGTGTTGTTCATCGATCTTGCACGTGAAGAAAGCAAGCTGCTCCGGATATCTAGCATTCGATCGGCTAACAATCCCGTGCGTGTTGCCATGCGTCCATAATAAAAACGCAGGCGCTCGCCGGAGATGAGGGCCAGCCGCCACACCACGCCGTTACTATACATAAAGTCGGATCCTCGATGCATGACGCCGGCACAATTGCTCCACAGGAGAGGAGCGCGTTCATCTACTCCATCACGTACGACATCAACTGTGCTGTCGTGGGAACCGAATCTGTCGTCGTGAGATGGCCAGCGGATAGCCGACAGGGTCCTATATGTAATCTGGCAGCCGACTGGGCCATCCTTGTCGGAAAAATACGCATTCGGAATTTGATTTGGGCCTTGGCAATCGGACACAGCAACTTGGCGCTGGGCCTCCTGGGGAGTCGGTGGACCGTTTTCAGCAACTTGATAAGTACTCCCTTCGTCCAAATATTGGAGACGTCTTACCAATTTTTTTCCCCAAAAATCGGAGACGTAGAATTTCAGAGAGTGGAAAACCATGGGAGTAACATATAGCAAACCATTATGAAATAGCATCACAGGAACTGAACTCAGCTGATAATAACATTCTAGCACTTTGAAAAGCCTCCCATCAAAAGACGAAAATGATATCCATTCTAGCACAACCAAACATACACAGCAAAATGCTGTAAATGCCTACACAACTTGTCTCATATTACTACAACTTGCCACCCAAAAAAAAGGAGATACAATATTGATCAGCACTTTTTGTACAAAAACTTGTTTTCTACTGGAATGTGACCTTTCTAAAACCTAAAAGAATAATAAAAAAAGCAGAGAGGCTTCGATTCCTTAACTGCATCATTTTAATTGTGCTTCCTGTCCACTCCTCTGCATTACTCTACTCTCTTTTGACTTCTGCATCGTTTCACTGCGTTTCCGACTGCAAGCAAAGTCAACATTGCAATCAACATATATTCCAACTTCAATACATGAGAAGAGTAAAAAACTGGAAGTGGTTGAGTTGGACTACAAAATAATGTTTGCTTTTTTCTATATATATTCAAGAGGAATGTACATGCAACAATTGGACAAATAAGACCTTGCCTAGCTGTCACAAACTCCTTAGGAGCACAACTAACTAAGTCATGCAACAATTGAAAGTGGTTTCTTCTTTATGTGACAAGAAGCATGCAAAAAAATGAGCTCAAAGAAAAACTATAAATTTGACAGTATAGGCCTGCTCTGGTTTTGAATTTAAATGATTAACTAGTCAATTAACTTAGCAGATAGCACTTAAACTGCATGCGATAAATACCACGCAACTTTGTGAAAATAAATACCTATCAACCTTTTTCTTTTGCGAAGGAAATACCTAGTAACCTACGCCTTCAAGTTCTTAAAATGTACCTTAGAGACTGCTAAACAGAGCAATGCACAACGAAAGATGTAGACACAGATGAAAAGGAGATATGGTATTACCTTGTGATGGCATCCTCAGGCAAGTAAGAGCAGAACTTGCTGGGGATAAATTGGTGACCAGAGAACTTGTTCCTGAGGCCCCTCTTAGGGGGATATCCATCTTCTTCTTCCTCTTCACTGATATAAAGGGCGCTTGACTGCAGCTTCTTATTCCTCATGTTCACCTCAATCATCCAGAAAAGGCTACGATCCTCATTTTTCAGCAGGAAGCAGGTAACATCTGGATCATCCAAGCTAACCAAAGGAAAACTCGGCTGTACCCTTGGAAGGCAACTGTCCCCAGCAGTTCAAGAAGACTGAAGAACTCCTCTGCTCCCATGGTGTTCTCGACATCCATCGTCCATCTGCCTTCGTCCACGTCATCCAAAGTCCATGTTCTTATGGTGAAGGGATACGGCGAAGGAGGACGTTTTGTAAGAATACAGACGAGCTTCACGACGCCAGCATCAGTGACACCGACACGCCGCAACGGGTCGAGTGAACCACCATCCCTGTACGGGCGACGACACTTCAAAGCCTTAGACGGCAGAGGAATGTAACGGAGCCATTGCTGCTGGTGATCTGGGTTCCTGTTGCTATCATCAGCGAGGACATCAACGAGCAGCAGGCCCTGGTAGTTGTCCACCCAGCACAAGCATCGTCTGCCGATGGGCACGACGATGTCCGTCCTCCACGAGTAGGCACTTGTCTTCATATTAGGAGGTTTCTGCACCTTCTTAGCAGTCCACTCCATCGAAGTTCCAGGGGCAGGAGGTAGATGTTGCAGCACGCAGAGCTCAAACTCGTCGGGCCCAGAAAAATTGAGTTGTGCCACTGCCACGGTGAACTCGCCGTCGTCGCCATGGCAAAGGATGCCAATCTCTTCCTCGAACATGGCGCGCTGCTGCTGCCTCCGGTGTGGTTCGTACAACTTATCAAGCTCGTGGCAAATGGTGCCGCCATGGAAGCAGGTGGGGAGCCGAGTCAGGGACGGTGGCGATGACGACGACGAGGAGCGGCAGGAGTAGACGAAGTAGTCGTCGGGGAAGGATACGGTGTCGTGCCACCAGTTAGAATCGTCGAAGGGGACGGTGAGCCGGAAGAGAATGGAGTTGCGGTGGGCGGCGATGGCCTTGGGCTCCTCGACTAAGCGCTTGATCGGCGGCCTGCCTGGCAGGTGGAGGTACAGACGGGAGACCGACGGCGGGTCGGCGATCCGGAGGAGGCGCGGACGGGGCGGTCGAAGAGGTCGTGAGCGAGCGCCGAGGCCGTGGCGTCGTTTGGGATGACGCCGCAACGCCGCCTGCTGCTGCCGTGCACGATGCGGTCAGGATCAGCCAACTGGGAACGCGTGGCGGCGGTGGCGAGATAGAGGGCTTCTTGCTCTGCTCCGGGCTGGGGATCTCGTCGGAGAAGGGGATAGCTTGCTGACGCCGTTCTCGGCTTCTTCTTCCATGCCGCTCAAGCACGGGAGGGAGGATCGACGACAGCAGAGGGTTAGAGGATTGGGTCTGGCCGGGCTCGACGCGGAGGGCGTTTGCGGTTAAACGAGGCACGAGTCGCACGACACGTCGACAAAAATCTTCAAGGTCGTATCCACGAAAAGTCAAAATCTCAGCTCGAATTGTTGTTGCGCAGCAAAAGTCAATATTTATATTAGAGACCGAAAGAGATCGGATTATTGTGGGAACGAATTCAGGTATCACCTTTTACCATATTTTATTTCGAATATGAATACAAAACGGTTTAGATTTTGATTTCTATTTAGATATTTACTCAATTTTAACTTAATGTATACATATCTTTAAACTCTAACAACAAATGAATACAATTTAGTACGTTACTCCCTCTCTTCCGAATTATAAGTCATTTTGATTTTTTTATTACATCTATTTTACTATATAGTATATATCTAGATATCAGAATATGTCTAGATACATATCAAAATGGATGAACTAAAAATTGAAGGGACTTATAATTTAAAACTGAGATAGTACTAATTTCATTGATTCTAACAACAGTCTCCAATACCAAAGTGAACTAATTTATAATAGAAAATATTTTATGCAAATGATAGGTCAAGTGAAGAAGTTGAAATAAGAGTGGTAGGCAACAAGTAGTCGTGTCGCTTTATCAATGTTTTTTGTCATTATAAAATTATTACACATGTACAAATTAAAATATGTGGGAAAATAATATAGATAAAATAGCTCATAAAAAGTCCTATACTTATCAACAACTACTATATTTTCATTTTAGTAAATCTTTATAAGTCACCCAAACATATTAGTTTAAAACTAAATTAGAAAAATATGAAAAATTAACTTAATCTTTATGAGTGATTCACAATGTTAAAATTAATAAAAAATATTATAGATACACAACAAACATATCTAATTTATCACACATGAGTTGTACAACGAGGCATAGCTCAAACTCATCAAACTCGTCGCTCTCGAAAAACATGGGTTGTGCCACCATGACCTCGCCATTGTCTCCATGGCAGAGGATGCACATATCTTGCTCCAACACGCTGCACCGTCGCTCACTAGTAACGAATTGATTTTCCGGCGGGGCCATATCTTTTACGTGGCGGGCGCAACTTGAACCCGCCACGGAAAAGATATGGCCCCCCTGATCGGCGAAGGCCGCTCCTTTACGTGGCGGGCGCGTTGCAGGCGCCCGCCACGCAAAGATGATCTTTTGCGTGGCGTGGCGGGGCGCCCGCCCGCCACGTAAAAAGATCTTAACCGTGGCGGGCGCGTTGCAGGCGCCCGCCACGCGGCCTGCTTCTTTTGCGTGGCGGGCACGTTAGGGCGCCCGCCACGTAAAAGGCCGCAGCCTATAAATACTGGACGGCCGCCCCTTCATCTTCTCCACGAACTTCCTCTTCCAACTCTTGTGGGGAGGGAGGTTTTGATCCAAAAACTGACAAAAACTTTGATTTGGGTGTTTTGGCTTTGATTTGGTGGAGGAGAAGACACTAATTGGTCAGTTAATGCCTCTTTTGATCTTTCTTTCCCTCTTTTTCATCCCCTCTCTAAATCTAGAGACACATGAGGAGAGAGAAAACTGCCTTTTCTCTAGATCTAGATCTATGGTGGGACTTTTCTTTTTTTTTTTGGTTTGGAGGAGATAGAAAACTGCCTTTCTCTAGATCTAGATCTCTGGTGCAACTTCATCTTTTTTTTTGGTTTTGGAGGAGAGAGAAAACTGCCTTTCTCTAGATCTAGATTCTATGGTGGGACTTGTTCTCCTTTTTTTTTTGGTTTGAGTATTATGTAATCGGCACTAATTAAGCTTTTTGGAAGAGCGAGGGATCGATCGGGATGGAGAGGCACCGAGCCCAATGGATGTATGAGATGAAGAGGGTTGATGACGAATACTTTGATGAGGTGAAGAAGTTTGTTGCTCGAGCGGCGACCGCAAATGGGATAATTCAACGGAGGCCGATCATCCGTCCGCGTGCGCAAAATGCAAGAATCGGCGTTCTCTCGACACCGTCGTGCGATCTCACCTAATCATGCATGGCTTCCTCGGTGACTATTTGGTCCGGACTTTTCACGGCGAAGAAGTTCCACCCTTCCGATCCACCAGGTACCCGGCGGTCCCCGGCCGATCAGTACCGAAGAAGTCCACCACCCGGTCCAATTCCATCAGATTTGTTGAAACCCGCGGTGGCGTCGGCGATGACGACGATGGCGGTGGTGGTGGTGGAGGGGACGACGAGCGGGAGAATCCTATGGCGCGGCTGAGGATGTCCGGGTTTTGAAGATTTGGTCAACCGACTCGGTGAGGACGACATTACGCTTTGGGTGCCGAGATGGTTGGAAAACTTCAAGCGGATGAAGCGAGGCGGCGAGTTGATCCTCTTTACAAAGACAGTCCGGAGGGTTGCATGGCGCCGAAGTTTTACCACTGAACTTGCCGATGTTGAAGTCTCGCCATGGCTGGTCCGACACTAGCTTCAATGAGCTCGTAAGTTACCCGCCTCGACGTATCCATCACCTAACAAGGTTCCTGCTAGCACGTATCGCTAGAAGAAGTTGATCCGCCCGGTGGCGATGAAAGTGAAGAAGTTCGATGCTGCCCCAACCATCGTATCCTATATCGGGCGACAAGTGCGAGAATTTGACGGTTTGTCCGCGACCGGCGCTAGTCGATACAAGCGGAATGCCGGATGTCGCGTGGACGATGACGTCGATGAGGAAACAGGACGGGCGAGAAAGAAGAAGAAGGGGGCGAAGAAAACCCGGTCGACGCGAAGAAGATCATGTCAACGGGACGAGGAAGAGGAAGGTTACACGCAGAGGAAACGCCCGGCGTCAATGGGGTACCTTCCGGTCATCGACGCTGCGGGGCTCTCTATGGGAACCCCGAGGATGCTAAGCACATGGCGTGGCATGCATCTAGCGATCGTGTGAAGGATGACGGAATCGGCACCCTTCGGATGCTAGGCGTGGCAAGACTTGACGCCGCCTACCCCGACTTTGCGAGAGGGAGCCCGGGAACGTTCGGTTCGCATTGAGTACCGGCGGAATGAACCCATTCCGGTGACCTGAGCAGCACGCGACAAAGACGTGGCCGGTCGTCCTCACCATGTACAATCTACCTCCACATCTTTGTCAAAGCGCGGTATGTTTTGCTCACCATGCTCATTTCTCGGACCGAAGCAGCCCGAAGAACGATATAGATGTGTTCCCGGAGCCATTCATGGAGGAGATGGAGGTACTTGTTTGATGATGGGGTCAGCATGTTTGATGCGTACCGCAGGAGAAGTTCACTCTTCGTGCCATCATCTTTGTCACCATCACCGATTACCCGGCCTGTTTTCATTATCGGGCAGATTAAAGGGAAGACCGCCTGTAGCTTGCATTGAAGAAACCTGCTCCACTTACCTGAAGGGATCCAAAGAAAACCGTGTACATGGAACCTGCGACGCTTCCTCTGCAAAGCAAGCATAGGTACAGATCCAAAATGAATGTGTACTTTGACAACAAGGGCGAGTCGAAACCTCGGCCCAAGCACCGACTAGTTATGGTCCGAAGGTGTTTGACATGGTGAAGGACTTGGAGTGCGAGTTTGGAAAGAAGAAGAAGAAGAAAGACGATGATAAGGAAGACGGCACCTCCAAGACAAAGAAGCGAAAGAGGGATAAACCGGAGGAAGGAGCGCCTCGGCCGTTCCTTTCAAGAAGAAGTCAATCTTCTTCAAGTATCTAAAGTAATCGGAAGATACCGCATACACCCCACGCGATCGATCGATGCACCTTGAGAAAAATGTCTTGAAAGCGAGATCGGTCTCTGATGGATATCAAGACCAAGACGAAGGATGGTGTGAAGTCACGTCGGGATCTTGTTGACATGGGCATCCGGCCAGGAAATTCACACTACACGGCTTCCGAACGGTAAAGTCGAACTCCCGTGTGCGCCTACAACCTAACGAGAGACGAGAAGTTGGCTATGTGTCGGTTGATGCGGGGTATCAAGGTACCGACGGGTTTCTCTTCCAACATCAAGAGTCCGGTATCCATGAAAGACCTCACAATGACGAACTTCAACGCGCGATGCTCACATCATGCCGACGGTGTTCCTTCCAATTGTGATCAAAGCTGTTCGTCCAAAATACGTGAAGATGGTGGTCACAAGGATTTCATACTTCTTTAACCAAATCAACCGGAAGGTAATTGCCAAAGCAGATCTGCCTCACAAAAAAGAGTTCATCGGCGAAACAATGTGCGGATAGAGATGTGTTTCCCACCGTCGTTCTTCGACATTATGCCACACGATGATGCACATGGTTGATCGATTTGAACAAATGGGACCCGTGTACCTACGAAATATGTGGACCACTGGCGACTAATGTCTACCCTCAATCGATTCAATCATAACCGCGCTTACCTGGGGGCTCTATGATCGAGGCATACACAAGCCGGGAGGCCGTGGAACCGGTGTGTGAAGTACATAAAAGATGGGAGGGCTATTGGGCTTCCAAAGACATCAACATGAAGGAAGAACCTCGGGGATGGGGTGCGCGGGCCGAAAAGCACGCGACCGACATACATAGGGACAAAGTGCTAGACGCTCACTACAAAGCATCCTTCATCAATTGGTGATCATGGATAGATACGTGAAAAAGCACCTCAAAGAGCTCCGCCGTGCAAGTAGCAAGCGCCAAAGAACCGTCCGAATGATCGGGCGGAGAAGGAACACAAGAGCACTTTCCTCCAGTGGCTCCAAAAGTAGAACATTCCCCGGGAGATGATGCGAGATCGTGAAGAAGCTTGTGTCGGGGCCGCCCATGCAGGTCACCCCAAGAACCCCAAAGAAGACCTCTGGCTGGCGACCAGACAGACCCCGGTGGATGATATCACCGAAGAGACACCATGCAATATGTTGATACCTCGGCGGGTTGGGCAAGAAAAAGGTAGTGGCCAAGGGGGTGGTATTTCCTCCCGGATCTTGCAAAGAGTCTGAAGCGCACGAGATCCCTCCTGCAATGTCTTGAAGTCAACATTGGGTTTGTGGCGCGAGAACATGAAGACCGGGAGCTGGACTATCCCGGTCATAACGAGGTGAACACTCTAGGAGCTGCTCGTGTTACAACATCTTTGGCCGAAGGTGGACATTGAGTGAATATGTCGACGTTGACTCCACCTTCCGGCTCAACAAAGAAGACAGCGGCGGACCGAGTGCGCCACCGGACCCCTATGGTGACTCCTCCGACGTTGATGAAGATGGTGGGGACGGCGGAGGCAACGACCCTCCCTCAAGGTTCCGGTACCCCCCACGCTAAGGACCCGGCACAAGGCGAGGCCTCGGGGGCCGACAGCGAAGGGCCGGCACTGAGGAGCCCTAGGAGGCGGCACGTTTGATCAGCGAGGCACGAGGAGCCTAAGGGCTGACACCTCAGAGCCGGCACCTCGGGCGCCGGCAGCTCGGGCCGACACCTCGGGCTCGGGGAGCCGTCACATGAGGAGCGGCCCAGATATACGAGGAAGCAGGCCGCGGCTCAACGGTGCCAAGTCCTCGAGGCGAGTAGGGAGGCGACACCCGTCTACACTCAAGGCCTCAATGGACAACACCTCAAGCGCCGGGAAGCGAAAGGAGCTTGACCTAGCAAACGCCCTCCGATGCAGAAGAAGCACACATTCGATAAAGAGGAGGTCGCGCGTACTCGAAAATACCCGCTACCCGGAGGCCCAAAGAAATAGATATTCGATCCGAAAAGGTATGCACCGCTGAAACAACGAGTTGTAATAAGTTATTAGCTACTCCTTTTAAACCCTAGGTAATTAACATTTGTACCGCCGCTTTTGCGGGGCCAAAATCCCCACCTTATAAGGGGTTTGTCACGGGACGAATGCCCCGGCTCGTTCGAAGTTTGGGAAGTTCATGATCCCAAAGGCCCGCTCATCGATGCCGGGACCGGGAGACTTCGGAAGTTCCATGCATGGTACATGGAGTGCGCAAAGCGTGGATTGTATAGCTTCGGTGTCCTTCTTCCTAAGGAGTGCTTCCACTACCCGTCGAGCTCCAGTTCACGATTACATTCGATGACATGTCGAGACTACTTCGTCGGCGGGACATTGACGTCGCCCAAGTCACCTTGTTTACGATGTAAGCGCAATTTTACTTGCACATGTCCCTTGCATCCGTATATAGATTCTTTCTTTCAAAGGTACCTATGCCACAGCCACATGTCCTTGTAGGTTGTGCGCCGATGCAGCCCAGAAGTTAAACACCGGGTGTTCTTTACCTCTCTCCATGGCACATCCGTGAGAGACGGATCGTCGGTTATAAGCTAAGAGCGGACCATCCCGACCCTGGTCAACTTTGACGGACGAGGAAAGACAGAAGATCTGGGATAAGAATGAAAGAGCTAAGAAGTTGGAGGTAGCAGAATACGTCATATCAGTGATGAAAAAGGTCAAGGAAAATGGGCCTCGATGTATTCTGGCGCCTTACCAATATGGAATGGGGATGGTAGGACATTGGATCTGTTTCATGATCTTTCCTCGGGATGGGAGGGCCGTTATCTTTGACTCACTACGAGGCACGAACCCGCTCGGCTACCAACAATTCGAAAAAATTTGAGATTGTAAGTGATCGATGAACTCCTTATGCAATTATATACTAGAGTCGAATATCATATATCGTTGACAATATAGTGCATTTCGCATACAAGCTTACAAGAAATACTTGAAGGATCCGAACTGGCGGGATCGTCGATCCGAGAAGTGTAAGGAGCGCAATGGAGATAGACTCAAAATCAAGCGATATTTCCCGGTACGTAAATGAAACATAGTTTTTCTTAGAAATGACTACCTTGCTATAGCTTCGATATTACTAATAACACCGGTTTATTGTGTGCGGTGCCTCAAACAACCAGACGGATCAAACTTGTGTGGATTCTTCGTCTATGAGTACCTCCGGGCCCGCGAAGGTACAAATCCAGCTACCACGACTCAAGGACGCAAGGAACACGTTCACGGGGGTGATACAAAGGGCAACCGACGAGATGCGGTTCAGGCGCCTGATGCGCATATCCGCAAGTTCGTTCTAGACATGGTAGTTCACGAAAAACAGCCGTACTTCAATCGGGACAAAGTGAGCTGGGGCTGTCTTTAGAGTTTGGGCCGCTAAGGAGATGGGAAGAGCTAGGTCTTACGAACTATCTTCATCCGGTCAACATATAGCTCGCAATGTTTGTACGGATATGTTGTAATTGAAACTAGTACATGTTGGATATGAACTAATGAATCGACGATCGATCGGTGAAACTTGTATATATGAATCGATGTGTACATATATATATATGATGTATATTAGAGTACATGTCTGTCTTATATATATGTGTGTATATATATATATATATATATATATATATATATATATATATATATATATATTGGTATTTTATTTTTTTAAAAAAATTGACGCCGTGGCGGAGCAACATAACGCGCCCGCCACGCATAATAATCTTAACCGTGGCGGGCGGCGTAGCACGCCCCACCACCGTGGCGGCGCATTACGTCTTCAAATATTTTACGTGGCGGGCACGGCCGCCACGCCACGAAGGCCACGATTATCCGTGACCTTTCGTTAGTGACGGGCAGCCGTGCCCGCCACTAACACCGTTTTTGCCCGCCAAAATATAGTTTTGGGTACTAGTGGCTGTTGTCGATGGATCCAGTAAATCACTCCAATTCTGCTTAAACTTCACTCTTCTGCATCAATCTATCCTCTTTTGTCTTCTGCATCATTTCACTTAGGTCCCGACTGCATAAAAAAAGCAAAGTTAACACTGCAATCAACATTCCTGACTTCAGTACATGAGAAGAGTAGAAAACTAAACATGGGCGAGTTGGGGAGTAGAAAATCAGTGTTCAACTTTTTTATTATAAAAAAGTAATGCATATGCAAACACTCCAACAAATAAGACGAGGTTGCCTATCACAAACTCCTTAGGAGCACGACTAACTGTTTTTCAGACTCATGGTCATTCGAGTGTTTTTACAATTTTTTTCTGATGCCTGACATTCCTGATCCATAACTGCTTGCAGCAATGGTACGTAGAACTTCAATTATGGACATAACGACCTTAGTCCTAACTGTAGTAATGATTTAACTATTATGTTTTTTCATTATGTAATCATAAGTATAAAACTGAATCCTTGATGACAAATGAACTAGCTAAAGAACGACGAAATGTACTTTTTATTAAGTAGTATATGACAATCAATTAAGTTGGTTTCCTGATGAGAGTAAAATGATGCCCACACCATACACATGCAGTGTCCATTTTGTTTGGGTAGGTTGAGTTGGTTAACTGAAGCTGTTACATGGTGAGACATGTTAATACTTATATATTTTTGGTCAGAAAGAATCCCAAACAATTATGCAAAGCCTACTGACTGAGGATGTGTTGCAGTCTCATGTATGGGGTCCGCATTGCAGTAATTCAACGTCACAGTGATCAACTATGATGAAACGAAGTCTGAAGAACTGATAGCATTTCTGTTGGTTCTCTCACTGCATAGTGTTCCACTGGCTTCAAAATCAGAATATTTCTGCTGAGCAGTTTAAAGTTTAGCAATGCGATCAAGATTTAGCAGATAATTAAAATTAAATGTGGTTATGATTCGACACATCGATCAACCCACTACTGTTAACAGATTGGCTAGTCATTTAACTGAGCAAAACGATCATGGTGATATTTTTGATATGATAGTTGACCTGTCACTTTACACATGATCAGTTCTTTTTATGTTTTAAAATGCACAGCTAACTAAAAACAATATAACAAGTAACAGCCTAACAGGTTTAAGACTGAGAAGTGGTACAAGTAAGATGTGACAGTAGAGGTAAATTAAACATCGAAAAAAGAATACAAAAACATTACCTTGTGATGGCATCCTCACTCAAGTAAGAAGAGAACTCGCTGGGGATGAAGCGATGACCAAAGAAATAGTTTCTGATTTCCCTTCTCGGGGATACCCATCTTCTTCTTCCTCTTCACTGATATAGATTGCGCTTGACTGCAGCTTCTTGTTCCTCATGTCGACATCAATCATCCAGAACAGGCCACGGTCCATGTCGATGAGCAGAAAGCAAATGACATCTGGATCAACCAAGCTAACCAAGGGAAAACTTGGCTGTACCCGCGGAAGGCAACTGTGGCCAGCGCCAAGAAGACCGAAGAACACATCAGCTCCCATGGTGGTGCTGAGATCCATTGCCCATATGCTTTCGTGGATATCATCCAGAGTCCATGCTTTTATTGTGAAAGGAGGACATTTGGTAAGAATACAGACGAGCTTAATAATCCCAGCATCAGTGACACAGACAGAGCGCATCGGGTCAGGTTCATCTGCATCCTTGTACAAGCGGGGACACTTGGAGTTTTTTGGCAGAGGGATGTAATCGAACCATTGCTGATGATCTGGGTTGCTGTTGTTGTCGTCTGTGAGGACATCAACGACCAGCAGGCCCTGGTAGTTGTCGACCCAGCACAAGCTTGTACCAATGGGCACGACGGCATCAGTCATCCACGAGAAGGTGCTTACCTTGGTGTCAGGACGAATCTGCAGCTTCTTAACATTCCATTCCATTGAAGCTCCTGCAGGTGGTGGATTGTGCAGCAGGCACAGCTCAAACTCAAAACGCTCAGAAACCTTGAGTTGTGCCACCGTGAATTCGTCGCCATCGTCGCCATGGCAGAGGATGCCGATATCTTGTGGCATTATGGTGCGCTGTTGCTGCTGCCGACGTGGTTTGCAGAACTCGTCAAGCTCGAGGTCGTTGTAGCCACCGTGGAAGCAGGGGGAAGCAGAGTCAGTGACGGCAACGGCGACGGCGATGAGGAGCAGCGGCAGGAGTAGACCAAGTAGTCGATGGGGAACGAGTAGGTGTCGCGCCACCAGTCACGATCCTCGAACGGGACAGTCATCTCGAAGAGGATGGAGTTGCGGTGGGCGGCGAGGGCGGTGGGCTCCCGGTACTTGATCGCCGGCCTGCGTGGCTGGTGGAGGTAGAGCCGGGAGACCGCGGGAGGGTCGGCGATCCTCAGAGAGGCGCGGACGGGGCGGCCGGCGCAGTCGAAGGTGAGCGCCGAGGCCGTGGCGTCGTCTTCGACGACCCGCCGCAATGCCTCCTCCTGCTGCGGTGCACGATGGTGTCGAGGATCAGCCACCTGGGGATGCACGCCGGCGCAGGCGAGGCAGAGGGTTCTTGATGCCGGTGTCCGCTTCTTGCATGCCGTCGTAACAGGGGAGACCGATGGCAGGATTAGGATGGTGATTGGCCGATTGGGGAATGTCTCCATGTCCGTGATCGGTGGTCAGCTCGATCCACATCACACAAGCAAAATGACAGTTTTGCCCTCTCGATTCTTTTTTTTTTTTTTTTTTTTTTTTTTTTTGACTTCTCGATTCCTTCATTTCAGCGCCAATTGTTTTTTTTTGAGGGTCAGCTCCATTTTGTGCAGGAAAAGTGAAAATCAAAGTGAACCACATTTGAAATTGAAACTTGTTCTAGATTCAGGCAATGTTTGTCTTAATTAGTTCTAGGATTTTTATTAGCCATAGATATATATGTGCATTCAGCCCGTGGCCCTCCGGCACGGGCCTGTGGCACGAATTTGGCCCGCCCGAGGCACAAAAGATGCGACACGGTGATCCGGGCCCGTCGCACGGCACGGCCCGGTGAGTAGGCCGTGCCTGGGCCGGCACCCTGGCTCGTGACACGGCATAAGCATGGCCCGGCGGCCCGTTGAAATACAAGAACCAGTGAATTTTAACCCAGCCCACAAGTATTACAGTGAGTGTTTCACTTGTATATTTCCTAACCCTAACTCCCGTCACAGCCTTCTCTCTCGTGTCCCGACTCTGAGTGTCGCTCCTTCCCATCCCAACCCCACGCCTCGCTTCCCGCTGCCGGTCGCCTCGGCGCCTCGCGACACCTCACTGGACCGAGCGCCTCTCCTCACCCCAAACTCCCTCTCGGCAGTCCCGGTCGCGGGCAACTCTATTGTCGCCGAGTTACCGGCCTCAATCGCGGACAGGCTTTGCGGTCGAAGCTTCTCCGGCCACCACGGAGGACGACGGCGGGCGGCGGAGCTCCACCGCCTCCTTGCCTTCTCCGCGCGGGCGGGTCAGCGCCTTGGGAGGCGCGGCGGAGTTGGGGCGGCCGATCTATCGTCAGCGGTCATGCTCGTCTTCACCTCAAAGACGGGCGGCACGTAGTGCCTCGGGCGGCCCGACGGCCCCCACGGGCCGTGCCTTGGGCCGCTGCCTCGGGCGCAGAGCACGCACATGGCACTTTGCACGATGGCACGACACGATGCACTCATAGAATTTTTGGAAAAAGTTCCTCAATGAGATATATTTTGAGGGATTTATACATAAAAGGTAGCAAAAAGTCCCTCATGTTTGGTTTCCTATGGACCGAAAGGGAATTTTTTTAGTCCCAACTTCAAAAAGTCGGGGTTTCTAATATAAATTAGTGATAGCCCAATACTAACATAACACAAGAATGGGCCTGCAGGGAAAAAATATGAAATTTGTTACAAAGTAAATTACAACAGTTACATCTATACCCTTAATATGTATTTAATCTAGCATTGGGTCTTTAAAGAAATGACTCTAGTGTACGTAACCAATCCCATGTGTATAGTTGGCACCCACGAGAATTCAAAAGATCGAAGAACACAAGAGCTCCCATGGTGGTGCCGAGATCCATTGCCCATCTGTCTTGGTGGTGGCCATGGTTGTCACCGAGATAGCCCGTGGTGTAGCTAGTGTTGGGGTCTTGCACATGGCTGTAGCAATGGGCGATGTTGGAGTCGGATGGCCATGTCGATGTCGAGAGAAATGGCTGCGTTTAGGTGCTGCTCGTGAAGTCGATGTGTGCAGCTTGGTGGTAGACGTGCTCGCCGCTTGAGGCACTTGTGCGATCACGTTGGCGTGGGCGCCCAACGTCGTAGGCGTGACGTCGTCGACGCCGCGTCGCGGCAGCACGCCACGAAGTTGCGTGTTGTTGCTAGCATGTCGCCGAGGTTGTTGTTGTCGCCGCATCGCCTAAGGGGCGGCGTCGTCGTTGTCGTTGAGAAGGTAGTAGTTGTTCCCGAGGAGAGCGAGCTCGCCCGTTGTGCTTCATGCCTGGCGGGGTGGCCTAATAGGATGGCGTTGTCCGAACGGAAGGCTGGAGTCGTACCTCGTGTTGATGTAGTCGAGATTGCAGCCTTGTCGGAGTCGCCCTCCCGTCCGAAAGCCACGGAGGGCCTCCATGATCATCTCCCGATAGGTTGGGAGCGTGGTGGCGCGCCCCTCCTGAGCCATGGATCTGCACAGGCTTAGCATCTTGTGGTCTCCTGAATACCAATGTTTCACAAACCACATCCATTGGTGCAGGGTGGCGCCAGCGGTCATTGTTGGTATTTATTAAGCGCCTGAGAATACCATTGTGGCTTTTCCCTAGGAGAGTATTCTAGAGTATCGTATCCACAGGGAAGCTTTGGCTAAAGAATCTAATGAGTCACAATCATGTATCTACTAAATTAGCAAACCACTAGACTAAAGTGAGGGGGTAATGGATATATGATATGAGTTATGATCAAAACCACACAAGAGAATTCTTATGATAAAGGTATAGCTAGCAAGTTGAGAGGACAACAGAGACATCAAGGTTCCTATGTACTTCTCTATTACTTAGGTTACGTGATAGCAATCATACTAATGCACTTTGGAGCAACAGTTCCTTTTCAACTCTCGAGAAAGACCGGGAAGAAGGTAGTTGGGAGAAGGCTGCCAAAGCTCTATGAAACACCAACCCTAACGTGGTGCAATGCAAAGGCCTAACAGAGTCAAGTCACCCCCGGGGGCTACCCCAACTAACCGTGGGATTGGGCGCAATCTCAGGTAACCTATAGCCTAGACACCAAGTCTATACTATCGATTACAACTCTAGCTACCGCGAATAACTAGAGCCCTCAATACGAGCGGAGATCCCATGCAATAATATAACAACTATATTTAACCAAATATGAAAGACATGGGAGTGAATAGAGAAGATAAGTATATAAATCATAAGTCTTCTAAAGTAAAGATACAAGACATACCAAACTACTCAGACGTCTCCAAAACTGGAGCATAGCTCCACTCTCCCTAACTCTCTAATTGCTAATCTATTACATTGGAGAGTTGAGCCCTAATTCTCTAATGAAGAGAGGTTGTCCTCACATTGGGACACCTCTACGACCAACAGGTCAAGAGATAAAGAATAGAATGAATTAGGGTTTCACCCTGGGGTCAGGGGGTCTTCTTATATAGGCCTTGGCGATGAACAGGGACCCTTGCCCATGGCTCCTCAAAACCGACCTTCAATAACGGTGTAGATATACAACCTCAAGGTCGGTGGTAAACCGACATAAAAAGTTGACTGAATTTGGGCTCAATCTCCTGGCGGCCGCCATGAATAGGCCCGGCGGTCGCCAGGGCCTTGGATCACAACGAGTTCAACTTTTGTGGGTGCGTAGATCTCGTCGATAGCTTTGTAATGACCGGTATTTTGCAGGAAACGGAGTCCGGATGAGAAAGTTATGGCCGTTTTAGTGAACTCGCGTTACGAACCGATATCTTTTGATTTTGGTCTCTGAATATAACAAACAATATATCTGTTTCGATCGTCTCGATGAGCTCTTTTGCAACGGTGCTATCTTGGAATATGCTTGTAATATGTTTATGCTTCATATGTCTTGCAAACTCTAGGCTTTTTCTGCTTTTAGCCCACGAAAATATATAAATCACCAAAACTTGTGGAACTATGTTAGTAAAGCCCCTAGTCTATGTGATTATTCATTTTATGCCCTTATTCCATGTTTAGTTGACTAGTAATATTATGCTATAACAGATGTCAACAGTCATTGACATTGTAGCCCAGCGTAGGTTGTCGTAGCGGGGGAAGAAGGGCAGCCAGGGCGCGCGCATGGTGGCGCTGGGTAACGGGCGGCGGCGCCGGGCGCTGTGGTGAGCTGGGAGACGGATGTCGGCGTTTCGAGGAACGGTGGGTGCCTCGGGTGCCGACAATAAAGAATTTATAAGCCGTGTGCCTCCTCCCTCAATGGCGTGGCGCAAGATGGACACGGGGGCGCAACGGTTTATCCCGGTTCAGCCAACAGGGCCCTACGTCCAGCGGGGGTGTGTCCCTGCCGTGTTACCTCGCTCAAAGGTGAGCTGCGAGTAGGGGTTATAGGCGTCGCTGGGGAGAGACGCGGGTCTCAAGCCCCACGATCGTGGTTATGGTGGTGGTGGTGTGCGGTTTCCTCCGTGTGAACTGGAATTGAGTCCAAAAGAAATCCTCCCTTTCTAATGAGGCATTACTCCCCCTTTTATAGGAGAAGGAGAGAGATAATGTTTATACGGGTGGACGCCTAGGTGGCTAATTCCCGAGGCTACATCGGTTGCATGTCTTGTTGCCGAGGGGTTGGCCGGCTTGGATGTTGCTTGATGAAGACACGCGTCCCGATCCGATGGTGGACGCGTGCCGTCCCAGGCGCGCCCTGAGGGTCTGTGGAGGCGTCCCTCACAATCGCATGGCGAGGGCCGGTCCTAGAGGTCGCCGGGCTATGCGTGTCAAATGCCCGAGGGTCTCGCCCAACGTGGCGTTTTGACGGTGCTGCGGGAAATGAACAAAGGTCATCGGTTCCCGTCTTGGGTGGCGTAACACGCCACCGTTCAGCTTTAAGGTCCCATCGGTCGGATTGGGGAGACGATTCGGGTATTCGATTTGATCGGGCGTGTCGATGGCACCGGGCGCCTCCGCCGCGGGTAATCGCATTGAATGCGGCGGTTTCCCTTCCTCCGGACGGAACCTCCCACCCGGGGTCGGCGACCCTAGGCGAGGCTGGTTGGGCTGCCTCGCCGAGGGATGGAGAGCTGGTCTCCTCGGGCGGCGGAGTTTTTTTGCGCCCGAGGGTGGTGAGCTAGGCCACCCTCGGACGGCTGAGATTTCTCCGGGCCGGTGAGCTAGGCCAGCCTCGGATGAAACGGAGATGCGTGGTCGAGTCCGAGCCATGGTTTGGCTGCCGTCGACGTGGATCGTCATGGTTCGTTGTTTTGTAGAGGTCCTTGACCTTGTCCTTCGTGAGCGTAATAAGCTCTTTGCGCCGTGATGACTCCATTTGGGCCGCTTTGTGGGCCGTCCGTGGGCCGATTTCGTCGTCATGTGAGCGCCGTGGCCAATGGCCTTAGTCCATCGTTCGTCGGGCCGTCCCTCCGTCTTGAGGATGATAGCAGGCTAGGTTTTTCTTGGGCCTTGGCGGGCCGGCGGATTCTCATAGTTTGGAGAATGTCTCGGGGCCCAATATTTAGGTCCCCGGACAGTGGCCCGAGCCCCCGAGCGAGTGTGGACTCGCCGGGGGTTTCGCCGTTCCGTCGCCTTGTTGTTTCTCGGGGTGGTTCGCCTACAAGGGCGCGGCGGCGCACTCAGGTTGTAGTTTCCCGAGGCCTCGAATGGAATGGCGGGTTCCTTCGAGGTGTTTTTATATCTCGCACGCGGCAAGGCTCAAACAGACTCTTAAATTGCGCTTATTTGTGCGGAGTCTGTTCATTTTTGCGTGGGCAGCCCGAGGCCGGCCCGCTTATGTGCGCAAGATCGACCCGTGGCCTCCTCGGCTTTGATTATACGCTCCTCTGCCGCCCTCCCGAGAGGGAGGAGGAGGGGAGACATGTCACAATGCCCCGTAAGCCGAATGTGTCGTGGCCGTGAGCGTTGTAGCGGTCTGTGTTTAAGCGGGGTGCCCGTGCCCTTGCCGGAGCAAGGGTCGGCTATGTGATCCGTGATTCACCCCATGAGAACTTCTGCGGACCGCTTAGCGCATCCCCGGTTTGGGCGGACCAACCCCTCGAGGGCCTGTGGGCCTCCCACGGATGGGACATCTCTATAAGCAAAGCACCCACGGGCCTTAAACACGCTCAGGAAATCCAGGCCCCGGGGGCCCGGTATAGCCGGTTGTGCATTTCCCTCCCGCCCCTCGCTCGGGTTATCCCCGAGGCGATCAGAAAACCCTTGTGGGCCCAGCCGCAACCTCGGAACGTAGGGTGTGTCGGCCCCCAGGCTCGTTTGTTTCACGGGGCGGGAACCGCCAACGGATCGACTTTTTTGCCCCTCGGGGTCGGGGCGCTGGCGGATATGGGTGGCCGGACGGTTTTACCCCCGACCGGAAGACGAGGCGCCTAGTCGCCACGCCGAGGTGGCGCGACCGCGGCCCGGATGGGACGCGGCCTTACGTCTTCTTGTCGAGGCGGAGATCGAGGGCTCCGTCAAGGTGCATTAATGCGCTGGACGGTTCCACCGCTGCTTGGCCGTTGGATGAGCGGTTCTCGCTCCATCATGGGCCGTCCACCCGTGAGTCGGTTCGATTGCCCAGGCCGGGCGGTTTGCCTTCCCTTCCCTATAAATGTGGGGGGTCGCCGGGCGGCGATAGTTGCTCCCTTGCGCCGCCATCGCCATCTTGCCTTCTTTGCCGCAGCAATCGAGATAGAGAGATAGTGTGGGAGAGATTAAGGGAGAGATTCACTTGCCTTGTGCTCGTGTGATCGGGGTTGCTAGCGGTTGCCACCCTTTGCCTCCCTTTCATCCATGGCGCGGTCGGGTAGCGGTGACGGCGTGAGGGAGGTGCTCGATGCTTGAGCCGTGGCCGTGGGCGGCGGGCGACGAGAGGAGAAACTCCGGCGTCGTCGATGAAGGGCTTCTTCCCCCTCGCACCGATGAAGCGCGGCCGGAGTGGATTGTTCCGGATTGGGCGAGGAGGAGCCTAACCCTCCCGATGGCTACGTGGTGAGCTTGATGGATCTTCACCGGCGCGGGTTCGGTATGCCGGCAGGCGGTTTTATTGACGATCCTCCACTACTATGAAATCGAGCTTCATCATCGCCCCGAACTCGATCTCCAGGCCGCCATCTTCGTCACCCTTTGTGAGGGATTCCCGGGGATCGAGCCGCATTGGGACCTCTCGTTTGTGGTTCTTCAAGGCGGACCTTACCACCTCCTCGGTGCGCGGGGCCAACCACGGAGGGGCTAGCCGCGTTGGAGGCCGTGCGCCTCGGGTCCGCTCGGAGCGGACATTTGGCCCCCCGAGCTGATGGGTACATCGTCTCCAAGCTCACCTCCTCCAACAAGGGGTGGCAAGATCGGTGGTTCTACCTCCGCAACGACGAAACGCTACTTCCGTGTACACCGGGCGTGTCCTCAAGCATCGCCGCGAAGTGGAACTGGGGTCCCCCTGGAGGATCATCATCGGTTGGAGGGCCTAAGGCGAGCTGTCCCGCGGCTCCGAGGAAAGGACGTGAATGCTTCGCCGCCCGTGGGTCGCCGCCTTTCATCGGCGTCGGGTGTTGCCGCTTGATGGCTCGCCCTTTGCTCATATGCCGATGACCCCGAGGCCGCCGGTCTTGGTGTGCGTGCGGATGTCGCCTTACGCTTCCACCGATGGCACGGCCAAGAGGGTGAGGGATGCGTTGTCCAACACCGACACGCATCCCGAGATCCCCATGCGCCCCGACCGAGGGTATATCTCCCTAAGTGCTTCTTGACTTCGGTGTCCTCGCATTGCTTCGGTGCATTGTTGCCATGGCGATTCTCACTCTTTCTTCCCCGGGGTCGTGCGATCACCGCGACTCCCCCCTCCGTGCCGGCATTGGATGCCGATCGCCGGGCGGCGAACCGCTCGAACGAGCTGCGGGCGACGGGCGTTGAAGAAGGAGGAGAAGAAGAGAAACGTGGCTCGCGAGAAGCGTCGGGCCGGCCGCGGAGGCGGGCGAGTCACGACACCTCGACCCTTTGAAGAGGACGAGGATCCGGAGGACCAGGTTGGCGTGAACTCGTCGGATGACGACGTGGCGGCTCGATAGACCGAGCCATGGGGCTCCCGACGAAGTCGGGCTTTCGTTAATGAGCCCGAAGCCCGAGCCCGAGGCGTGGTTCTGCCGACGCCGTCGCGCGTGGGCTCTTCCGGCCGAAGTCCTCGAGGACCATTGGCGTCGACCACGTGGGCACCTCGGCGTCACAGGGGTGAGGCCCAAGAGAAGAGTCGACACTCCGCCGCGGGTACCGGGCCCGCGAAGCACGGTTCGGGGACGAGCCGGCGACCCCCGTCCGATCCAGCCCCGTGCGTCTCGCGAACATCGTGGGGGGACGGCGCGGCGTCGAGTCGCGACGCCGAGGTCGCGACCATCCAGCCTCGCCGGCCGGTAGGCGTTCCTCGGGCTTCGTGAGTTTCCTTTCGCCTTTCGCGATCTTGATCTTTTTTCGCATATGATTGCTTTGTCCCGACACGTTCTTGACTTGAAGCGGGGGCCGCCTCGTTGGCTCACCCCAAGAAGGCCTTGAAGGCTAAGCGTTCGGCCTCGGGTTAGCCCAGTCTTGGGGGTCGCCGCCAAGATTTCGTCGGCTGCCTCTCGTCGAATCCTCCCGGTGGCGCCAAAATTCTCCAGCCAGTGGGGTCGGGACCCGGCCACGGCTGAGGCCACCCCCGAGGTGGTGCGGCCCCGGTGGCAATGGTGGTCGGCCATTCAGCCGATGGTGGTCGACACGGAGGGCTCGGCCGTGGCCCATGACGTCGGCTCGGGCCGGGAGCGGATGGCGCCGATTCGACGGGGGTCGTGACGCCGCCCCATCCCGAGGGGTCGGGCCCCTTTGTCCGGGAGTTCTCGCAAGAGGAGCTCTTCATGGCGGCGAGACGCGCAAGTCCGCCAGCCGACCTTCGCCGATCCGGGGTTCATGAGGCGTATAACCCCGGACTTCCCGCTACTCCACGGTCGGGTTCCGAGGCAGCCTTGGCGGCGTCGTCTTCGCCATGACGAGGACGGTGCCCGTGGTCGATTCCCGGGGGGCCCCGACTTCTATCGGGTCTCGGGTTCCGGAGCTGCGGGAGTTGCCGGGCGGAGGAGATGTATCCTTCGAGCCGACCGGGCCGGGCGGTCCACCTTTGACTGGGTGGCACGCCCGGGGCCGCCGCCAGTGGTGGTCGACGATCGCCCCAGGTCCCGGAGTGGAGAACCCACGAAGCGCATCCGGTGCGGGTCGCCGAGGGCTTGGCGAGGATCGGGGACGCCATAACCGCCGACTTGCGGAGGCCGACGCGGTAAGTGTCTTGATGGTTATCCCCCCGCCGCATGTCTTCGGCGCTTGTGTCTTGATGAGTAGTATCGCCGTTGCGGACTCTCCGCCGCTTCGCCCGAGAAGTCCGAACTCCTTCGGGCGAACGTTCGAATCGGAAAGCCCTTGGTCAAACTCGGGTAAAGTTGATCGAGGCCCGTGAGCGAGACCTCCCGCTTGCTGCCCTTGCCGAGAGGGAGTCCCAACGCGCACCCCAGAGGCCGAGCTTGTCAAGGCCAGTCCGAGGCCGCCAAGGTGGCCGGCGACATGGCTCGGATGAGCCATGATTTTGAAGAGGCTCGATCCAGCCCCTCCAGTCCCCGAAGGAGAGGCTCATGACGAGGCGGACCGTCCCCGAGGAGGCGATGAAGCAAAGGAGATGTGCGATGCCTTGAACACTGCGCATCGGCGAAGTTGGTGTCCGAGGGCGAGACCCTCGGGAAGGAGAAGGAAGAGCTCCGCAAGTCGCCATGGATGAGCACGGCGTGATGCCGGGCCGGGTACCGAAGTGCCAAGGTGCGTCTTCTTCCTTAGTGAGCTTTGCCTTTCGCCGCCTTGTCTTGCTAACTCGGCTTGAGCACCAATTTGCGAGAGGCGAGAAGGTCCGGACCGGTGGTCGCGGAACACCACGCCACGCCGGGCGCGCAGGGGTGGAGCAGGGGCCGGAGCAGAGCAGAAGTCGTACCAGGAGTCGAAGAGGCCTTTAGTCGGACTTCGTCCGCCACTTTGGGGCGGACAACCCGAGGTTGGCCCTCAAAGACGCAGCCGCCTCGAGCGCCGTGGGTGGCTACCCTCAGTCCGGTGCCCGAACGCCCCGTCCGGCGGCGGCGGACATGTATGGCCGTTTTTCTACTCACTTCCCGATGGAGTCCAATGTGCCGACGGCGTTGCGAAAGGCTTCTTCCTGGTTCCGACGACGAGGAGGAAGTTGATCCCGCCGAGAGGGATCTTTGGCGATGCCGCCAAGACTCGAGACGTTGTACGACCGTGGACGGGCCGCGATCCGTTGGCCTCCCGCGAAGAAGATGAAGTGTGTCCCCCGTACTCCCCATAGAGTCAACCTATGAGGCGGACACACGGAGATGGTGGATTTCGCCCGGAGGATGCGCCGGCGGTCGGACGCCTCCCTCGGGGAAGCGGTTGTCGGGGTGTTGCTCGCGCCGGCTTCCTCGTCGGCCTGCCGTGAGGCGCAAGTGGATGAAGCCCACCCGCCCCGATCTCTCCTTGTATGGAAAAAATTGGAGCTTGTGAGATGGATGTATATAAACAATGGCGCCGCCCGAGGTCTATGGCCTTGGCGGGTGCATTTATGTTTATGTTGCGTTTCTCGAATTTGTTCGCTTATTGTGGCCGGGTCGCTTGCTTTCTCCGCCGCAAGATGGTAACCGTGGACGCCACCGGGCAGTCCATACGGATGCCACTAGGGGCGGTCCGTTTGCCTCGGTTACCTTGCTTTGATTTGTGCGTGAGCGACCTTCGCAACTTAAACGATTGTTTCGAGAATGCCAAGAAGAAAACTTTTTTTCTTCCGAAAAAAGTTTTTGAAAAAGGGAAGGGGAGGAGGTCCCCCCGAGGGGGTCTCCCATGTAGCCCCCGAGGGAGTTTTAGTCTTGTGTTGGACGAGGCTAAGACTCCCTTAATGGTTTACACGAGAAGCACTTTTTTTTTCGTAAAAGATGTAGATCTTTTATTGAGTGAAAAAACACGATGTTTGACTTCTAGTGCGGAATTTAAGGGTAGAAGCGACGTAGCTGTTCTATGTTCCAGGCGTTGGAGTAGACTTCGCCCTTCTCGTTCTTCAACTTGTAGGTTCCGGGCCTTAATATTTCGGCGATGAAATAAGGCCCTTCCCGGTGGCGTGAGTTTGTGACACCCTTTGTTGTCCGTCTTCAGCGGAGCACGGGTCGTTGACTTGGAACTCCCGAGGCTTCACCGCTTGGCGTGATACTTGGCGCAAAAGCTTGTTGGTATCTTGCCGAGTGCGGGGAGCGCAACGTCTCGGGCTTCATCAACTTGGTCGATGGAGTCTTGCCTTGCCTGCTGGTTGCCTTGCTCAGTGTAGGCTCGCAGCCTTGGGGACCCATATTCAATGTCTGTGGGCAAGATCGCCTCGGCCCCATAGACTAGAAAGAATGGGGTGAACCCCGTGGCTCGGCTTTTCGTTGTTCGAAGGCTCCATAGAACCGACGGCAGCTCTTGGTACCATCTTTTCCGTATTGGTTCAGCTGATTGAAGATCCTCGGCTTGAGCCCTTGCGGGATCATGCCGCTGGCACGCTCCCACTTGACCGTTGGTCTTCGGGTGAGCTACGGCCGGGTATCCACCACGGATGCCATAGTCGTCGCAAAAAGTCGAGGAACTTCTTCCCCACAAAATTGGTTCCGTTGTGCGTGATGATGGAGTTCGGGACTCCAAAACGGGAAATGATATTCGTAAAGAATTTCACCGTTTCCCGTGTGAGGGTTCACCACGGCTCGGGCTTCGATCCATTTGGAGAACTTGTCAATGGCGACTAGGGCGTGAGTGTGTGTCCTCCGGGCGCCCTTTTCGTGGGCCCAATCATGTCGAGTCCCCACACCGCAAATGGCCACGTAAGAGGTATGGTTTGCGTTGCTTGAGCCGGGAGGTGCGTCCCCGCGTAGAATTGGCATTCCTTGCGTGTACGCACGACTTGGTTCGCATCTCGCACCGCCGAGGGCCGATGAGAAGCCTTGCTGAAGACTTTACCGACTAGAGTCCTCGGGCGGCGGATGGCCACACTCCCCTCGGTGAGTGTCCTCAAGAAGTTCTTGGCCTTGACCAAGGGTATGCATCGCATGTATACTCCCGGAGGCTCCTCTCTTGTAGAGTTCCCCTTTCTCTCCAATCGGTCGCGAAGGATTTCGCCCTTTCGGCTAACCGGGCGAGCCTCGGTCTTATCCTCGGGTAGCTCTCCTCGGGTGAGGTACTCCATCGGCCGGTTTTCTCCAGCCAAGGACCGGGTCGACCGCCATAGCTTCGGGTGTGGCTTGGCATGTGCCGCCTCGTGAGCCCCGAGGGTACTTCCGGGGGGTGTACTTGACCGAGGGTTTATCGAGGTCTCGGGTGAGGACGTTCGGGGGAACGGTACCTCGGGTTGCTGCGACCTTGGCCAGTTCATCCGCGGCCTCGTTGTAGCGTCTCGGCGTATGCTTGTGTTCAAGCCCATGGAATTTTTCCTCCAATTTGCGCACTTCCCGACAATACGCCTCCATCTTCGGGTCGTGGCACGCCGAGGCCTTCATGACTTGGTCGATGACCAACTGCGAATCCCCCCTGGTTTCCAACCGTCGGATTCCGAGGTCCGCCGCGATCCGGAGACCGTTGACCCGGCCCTCGATTCTCGCGACGTTGTTGGAGGCAGGAAAATGCAGCCGGATGGCATACCTCGTGTGAATCCCGAGGGGTGAGATGAAGAGCAAACCAGCCCCCGCGCCTGCCTTCATCATGGATCCATCAAAGTACATGGTCCAGCACTCGGCTTGGATGGGCGCTGGGGGTAGCTGCGTGTCTGTCCACTCGGCCACAAAGTCGGCCAGGACTTGAGATTTGATCGCCTTGCGGGGCAGGAACGATATAGTTTCGCCCATGAGCTCCACCGCCCACTTCGCCACTCTCCCCGTGGCCTCGGTTTTTTGGAGGATCTCCCAGGAGGGGAACGAGGATACCATGGCAACCGGGTGCGCAAGGAAGTAGTGGCGGTTTCCTTCGTGCCGATACGATGGCGCATAATAGCTTCTGCATCTCGCGAATACCTTGTCTTGGTGTCGGAAAGGACTTCACCGATGAAGTAAACAGGGGCGTTGAACCGGCAACGTGTGTCCCTCTTCCCGACGCCAACTACGACCACCGCGCTGACTACCCGGGTAGTGGCCGTGACGTATAAGAGCAAGGTTTCTCCCCGGGTTTGGCGGTACTAGGACCGGTGGGTTTGTTAGGAGCTTCTTGAGGTTGCCGAGGGCCTCTCCGGCCTCGGGGGTCCAGCAAAGCGCTTCGGACTTGCGAAGGAGCGGTAGAGGGCAGGCCCTTTCTCCCCGAGGCGTGAGATGAACCCTCGCTTAATGAAGCCGGGCAGCCCATGACCTTCTCACTCCCTTGAGATCTTGGATCGGACCCATCTTGGTGATTGCGTCAACCTTGGTCGGGTTTGCTTCGATGCCTCGTTGAGAGACGATAAACCCCAAAGCATCCCTCGGGGACCCCGAATACGCACTTTTCGGGTTGAGCTTGACTCCCTTCTTGTTTAGGCACTCGAAGGTTTCGAGGGTCGCCCACGAGGTCCCGACGTTTTCTTGGATTTGACCACTATGTCGTCGACGTAGGCCTCCACGATCCTTCCAATGAGTTCCCGAAGATGATTTGCATGCACCGCTGGTATGTTGCCCCCGCGTTTCTCGGCCCGAAGGGCATGGTGAGGTAGCAATACATCCCGGCGGGTGTTATGAACGAGGTCGCGAGCTGGTCGGACTCTTTCATTTTGATCCGGTGATAACCGAATACGCGTCAAGAAAGGACAACGTTTCACATCCCGCAGTGGAGTCGACAATTTGGTCGATTCGAGGCAAAGGAAAGGGAACTTTCGGACATGCTTTGTTGAGACTAGTGTAGTCCACACACATCCGCCATTTCCCATTCTTTTTCTCTACTAATACGATTAGCTAACCACTCGGGGTGGAATACTTCCTTTATGAATCCGCCTCCGGTAGCTTGTGGATCTCCTCGCCGATGATCTTCCGGCTTGGCGTCATCAAAACGGCGCAAGCGCTGCATGACCGGCTTTGAGCCCGGCCGGATGTCTAGGGAGTGCTCGGCGACATCCCTCGGTATGCCCGGCATGTCCGAGGGTCCCCACGCAAACGTCTTGGCATTCGCGGAGGAAGTCGACGAGCACGGCTTCCTATTTCGGATCCAGGTCCGAGCTGATGGTCAGCGACTTCTCCTTCGGGTTCTTGGGATCGAGTGGGATCTTCTTGGTGCCCGAGGAGGGCTCGAAGCTCCCAGCCAAGGCGCTTTGGCCTCATGCTCGATCGTGATTTCGTCAAAGCTTCTCTTCGCGACGGTGATGAGTGCCTCGGCAATGGCGAGTGCCTCGCATACTCCGCGCTCTCCACGCCGCACTCGTATGCATGATGGTGTGAGGGGCCAGTCGTGATGACACCCTTCGCCCCGCATCTTGAGCTTGAGGTGCGTGTAGTTCGGGACAGCCATGAACTTGGCGTAGCAGGGCCGCCCGAGGAGTGCGTGGTAAGGGTACCGCGGACCCTAAGGATCTCAAATGTGAGAGTCTCTTGCCTGAAGTTCGAGGGGTCACCGGCAAACCGTAAGTCGATCTGCCCGAGGGGCTTTAGCTGCTTGCCGGGGACAATGCCATTGAATGCCGGCCCCGAGGCGGATCTTGGACTTGTCTACCTCGAGGAGGTCGAGGGTTTCTTCGTGTAGATGAGGTTGAGGCTGCTCCCTCCGGCCCATAAGGACTTTGGTGAGCCGAAAGTGTTGGCGATGATGGGATCCACCACCGGTGGATAAGCCCCGGTTCGGGATGTCTTTGGGGTGATCCGACCGGTCGAAGGTGATGGCTTGGTCCGACCACTTGCGCAGCCGGGTTGCTTTGGCTCGTGGCATAGACCTCCCGACGCTCCTTCTGCGCCGCCGCACGGACATGTTGCCGGTGCTTGCCGCCGAAGATCATGAAGCGCTTATTCACCTTCGGGAACTCCTCGTTGCCCTTGGCGCCACCCTCGGGAGCCTCTTCTTTTTCACCCTCGGGGATGGCCCCGAGCTTGGCAAAATGTTGGCGTACCCTCTTGCACTCCCCGAGGGTATGCTTGACCGGGGTAGCTATGGTTCCGGCATGGCTTCTTGAGCATGTCGTCGGTTTCTTGTGACGGGGTCGGGCCCCCCTTGCGATCGACCGCAGCCACCATGTCTTCATCGTCCGCTTGGGAGGCGTGGCCCTTGCCCTTGCGGCTCTTATCTTTCCTTTTTTTCTTCTTGCCCTCCCGAGGTTGCGATCCCTCGGGCTCCTCTTCCTTGCGCTTTCCATTGCCGAGCCCCGATTGAACAGAGCCCCGACAACCTCCTCACCGTTGGCGAACTTGGTGGTGATGTCCATCAGCTCGTTTTGCCTCGGTGGGAGTCCGGCACCCCAGCTTCTTCATGAGGTCTCGGCAAGTGGTGCCGGCCAAGAAGGCCCCGATGACGTCCGAATCCGTCACATTAGGGAGCTCGGTCCGCTTGGAGAAGCGCCGGATGTAGTCGCCAAGCAGGATTCGTCGGATTTTTGTCGGCAGTTTCGAGATCCCACGAGTTACCCGGGCGTAGGTATGTGCCCCGGAAGTTACAGCGGAAGGTTCTCACCAAGTCCGCCCGGTTTGATATGAGGTTGGGTGGAAGGTGTTCCGGCCAAGCTCGCGGACTTCGGAGAGGTACAGGGGCAAATTTTTGATTATCACTTTGTCATCGTGGGCCCGCGAACCGGCATGCCGGCCGATAGTCGTCCAGCCATACCTCGGGACGGATCTCTCCGTGTACTTTCGAGATGGCTCGAGGGCCTGAAACGCGAGGGAGTGGTGCCCTCCCGATCCCCCGGTGAAGGCACGAGGCCCGGCGGATCGTGGAGTACCCTCGTCCTCTCGACCTGCCAGTGCGCCTCCCCCGCTTTGTCGCCCCGAGGCGAGCCACCTTCGTGGCGAGCCCGCTGCCGTTCGATCTCGTTCCCGAGGTCGGGCGCCTCGATTCGGCGGTCACGGTGCGGGTCTTCTATGCGTTCCCCGACCGGGCGGTTGCAACGGTTGTCGTCGAGGCGCTCCGGGGCGGATCGCCTTGCCGGGGCTCGGCTCGATCCGGGTGGACGGAGCCCCCGCCGACCCGCCCGTAATCCTCCCCGCCGCCGTGACGTCACGGCCCAATCCCGGGGGGCGGAACTCTCCCGCCCTGTTGCACCGCCGCCTTGTCAAGGAGTTGACGGAGGCCTTCCGTATGCGCCTACCCCTGGTAGTGGAGGGCTCGGGCATTTCTCGTACCAACATGGCGGCCGCCGCCACGTTGAGGCGGCTCGGTGAACGGGCCGCTATGCCGGGGATTGGAGGCACTCCAGCCGGTCCGCCGCGTCCGCCGCCATTGTGAGCTTGAGGTGCCCTCGGGGCTGCTCGCGCTGAGCCTGCTCCGGCCGGATATTTTGCTCCGGTCGTCGGAGTCGGGCGAGATTCGCCATTCGTTCCTGCAAAATCTCGTGAGTTGGGCGCTTTGGCGGGCAGGTGCCGGGCGCCGCTACCGGATAGACCGGGGCGAAGCCGCCGGTCTGGAGCTCGTCGTGGCGGTACGTCCGCGTCGTCTTCGCCGGAGACGTCGGTGAACCGCCATCCCGTGGCGGGACCTCGACATTGAAGCATTCCGCGTGGGGTCATAGTACTCGTCTTCATCGTCGGTGCACGGTGCGCCGAACGTCCGAGGAGGTTTCGATTCTCCGGACGGTAGCGCGAGTCCCTCGCCTCCGACCAGGCCCCGATTGAACCCGGAGGGGTGGCATGACGGGGTCGTCCGCATCCCGTGGAGGATGCGCTCCTCCGAGTGAATGTTCATGGGATAACGTTCCGTGGAGCGGCGGGTGGTCTGGCTCGTGCTCTCTGGCGAAGGCTTCGGCCGGGTTTCACGCCGGCGAAGATTCACCGGGACTCCTCGGGATGTCCGAGCGGGGGCGTTTTTCCGGCGATTAGGGTTTGGGGTACCCCGCCACGAGTGGGTGGTGGGTAAGGTATTTCCCGGGGCCTAGGGTTCCTGGGAGCCCTTCGCGAAGTCGGCGCCGGGGATACGTCGACGGATTCGAGAATCCGTTGCTTGACGCGCCTTGCGCTACTGATGGGTCCGCCTTGCCCGCCTTGCGCGGCGGCCGTGATGATGGGCTTGCCGCGGTGGCGATTTGCCCTCCCTTCTACCGGGTACGTCGGGCGAAGGATCATATCGTGAATTGTGGCCGGCGCCACAAATGCCGCGTTCAAGAACAAAGTGGTGTTCCGCGTGGGAGCTCGTGCTCGGCGAGCGAGGGTGGAAACGAAGGCGGAAACGCCATGAGGGCCGCCGGAGATGCAGATTGCACACGGCGAGCCCCTACCCGGCGCCAACTGTCGGCGTTCGAGGAACGGGTGGGTGCCTCGGGTGCCGGTAATAAAGAATTTATAAGCCGTGTGCCTCCTCCCCTCAATGGCGTAGCGCAAGATGGACACGGGGACGCAACGGTTTATCCCGGGTTCAGGCCAACGGGGCCCTACGTCCAGCGGGGGGTGTGTCCTGCTTTCGTGTTACCTCGGCTCAAAGGTGAGCCTGCAGTAGGGGTTACAGGCGGCCGCGGGGGAGAGACGCGGTCTCAAGCCCCACGATCATGGTTATGGTGGTGGTGGTGTGCGGTTTCCTCGTGTGAACTGAATTGAGTCCAAAAGAAATCCTCCCTTTCTAATGAGGCATTACTCCCCCTTTTATAGGAGAAGGAGAGAGATAATGTTTATACGGTGGACGCCTAGGTGGCTAATTCCCCGAGGCTACATCGGTTGCATGTCTTGCCGAGGGGTTGGGCGGGCTTGGATGTTGCTTGACGAAGACACGCGTCCGGATCCGATGGTGGACGTGCCGCCCCGGCGCGGCCCCGAGGGTCTGTGGAGGCGCCCCTCACAATCCGCATGGCGAGGGCCGGTCCCGCAGGTCGCCGGGTTATGCGTGTCAAGTGCCCGAGGGTCTCGCCCAACGTGGAGTTTTGACGGTGCTCGGGAAATGAACAAAGTGTCATCACGGTTCCCGTCTTGCGGGTGGCGTAACACGCCACCGGTTCAGCTTTAAGGCCCCATCGGTCCGGATTGGGGAGACGATTCGGCAGTTCGATTTGATCAAGGCGTGTCGATGGCACCGGGCGCCTTGCTCGCCGCGGTAATCGCATTGAATGCGGCGGTTTCCCTTCCTCCGGACGGAACCCTCCCACGCCCGAGGGTCGGCGACCCTAGACGGGCTGGTTGGGCTACCTCGCCCGAGGATGGAGAGCTGGTCTCCCTCGGGCGAGGCGGAGTTTTTGCGCCCGAGGGTGGTGAGCTAGGCCACCCTCGGACGAAGCGGAGATTTCTCCCGGGCCGGTGAGCTAGGCCAGCCTCGGACCCAAACGGAGATGCGTGGTCAAGTCCGAGCCATGGTTTGGCTGCGTCGACGTGGATCGTCATGGTTCGTTGTTTTGTAGAGGTCCTTGACCTTGTCCTTCGTGAGCGTAATAAGCTCTTTGCGTCGTGATGACTCCATTTGGGCCGCTTTGTGGGCCGTCCGGTGGCCGATTTCGTCGTCATGTGAGCGTCGTGGCCAATGGCTCGGTCCATCGTCCGTCGGGCCGCCCCTCCGTCTTGGGATGATAGCAAAGGCTAGGTTTTTTCTTGGGCCTTGGCAGGCCGGCAGATTCTCATAGTTTGGAAAATGTCTCGGGGCCCAATATTTAGGTCCCCGACAATCGAGCCGAGTGTTAAACCCTGTTTTTATTTATTTATTTCTTGATCTGAAAATGATACATCTCCCTTTATATTTATAAGAAGGACTCAACTTGACTCGCAAGCAATCCGTAATCTTCTTAATTTGACCAAACTTAAACTCTAAGGGCATGTTTGGCGTGAGCTCGACACGCCTCCGGATCCAAAAAATCAGCTCGCCCCGTATTTTTCCAGCCAAAAAGTTCCGGCTCCGAAACTCCACCGAGTATCCGCTCCAAAAAAATGGTGGAGCAGCCCCCAAATCCGTAGATTTCGTGGCAAATCCAAGTTTTCAAGTTGGGGTAAATTACGCACCACCGCCACCGATTAGTGGAAATGACCGGTTCATTCTTTTTCTTTCCCTCTTCCTCGTAACTTTTAACATGCGCGCCCGCCGCACTTCCATGTCCGCGCCCCAAAGCACCTCCTTCTCTGGGCGTGGCCACCTCCGGCGAGCGCCGGCCCCGCCATGAGCGGCCCGCCACGCGCGGCCGCGCCGCCCCCCGCCCGCCATGAGATCCGGCGAAAGCACGGCCGGCCCGCTATGAGCGCCGCCCCGCCCCTCCATGAGCTCGGGCAGCTCGGGGCCGGCGCAAGCGATGAGGGAGAGTGGGGAGGGGCCGAGGTTGTGTGACGCTGGTCCCCATGCACGCCTCCGGGGTGGGCCGTGCCGATGGCGTCCGCGCGTGGGCCGCGTTGTGCCGGCGGCGCCCGTGGCACGCGTGGGCGGTGTCCGCGTCGGGCAAATTATGCGGCGTCCGCGGCTACCGGGCGGATAGCGGGACCGAGCCGGGGGGCCTTCCGCACGGCCCTTGTCGCCGACGCCGCCCTCGTGGATCCCGTGCATGCGCGGCGGGCGGGCGGCGCCGACCTACGCGACAAGCACGCGAGCGGAAATCTAGAAGAAGTGTTTTTTGTCTGACATATGGGACCCAGATGTAATAGGGGTAGGGGGAATCTGGAGCTATACCACACACTTCCACAGTAGAGCTGTTCCACGGTGGAGCTTACGCGGATCCGCGGCTGCGGAGCTGTTTTTTAGAGCCGGAGCTCTATCAAACGCCGTAATGACGGTAACGCTGAAGAAGGCGGCGGCCACACACCCTCCTTGCTGGCACGCCACAGTGCCTTCATGGGCCTGTTGGGCCCCAGCGGCGGTGTGCAACCTTTTGTAATAAAGAAACCCTATCTTTATTACTGCGTACCATACATATCATTTATCAGTTACGATTAAGTTAACTGATGACATCATCTAGAGTATTTTTTTTTTATGAAACAAAGACATCATCTAGAGTAGACTAGAGACAATTTTTTTTTTGAAAACAAACGACATGTTTTGTATTTACACTAGACGAACAGGTTGAGAAGCTGCACGGAGGACGAGGAAGTTGAAGTGGGCCTTCCATGCAAGATAATCTGTGTAAAGTCCACATCACCAGCACCCACGCTTTCAGCCCGGCCCATACGGTGCCTCCTCAAGTGCCCACCAAGCGCCTGGCCCGTGGAGAAGCCCATTCCACACGCCGCGCACGAGTGGACCAGCACCGCCTTTGACTGCAGCGGCTTCTTGGTCATCGGCGGCCGCCTGAGGTGGCTGGTCCGGTGGCCGCCCAGCGCCTGGAACGTAGGGAACTGCCGGCCACATGTCCGGCACTCAAACACATCGGCGTCCTTCCCTCGCCGGCGGCGACGGCGCTTGAGTGGGGCCTGGATACTGCAGCTAGTAGTAGTAGTGCTGCTGGGCGATGGCCAGCACGACGACGACGAGGACAGGGTGAGCAAGACGTCGCACGCTGCCCGTCGTTGGTGGACCTCCTCCTCTTCTTCGTAGTCTTCGTGGTCGTCTTCTTCTCCGAGAAGAGGATAGCTACGACTGTCGTCTCCCATGGCGCTGGTGGTATCGTCTTCTCGACCACGCTTCATCATATCCTGCGATGCTGCTCGATCTCTTATATTCAGAAGTAGTGCTCGAATATATATTGTGTGGCATGGACGGAAGTTGCTACATGAATGTGCTGTATATATATATAGCGAAGTGGTCAAGGAAATGAAATGGAGTCATGGAGAGGATATGTTGGAATTATGTTCTGTCCAGACGAGACGAGACTCAGCGATGACGCACAACACGCGGTGCGTGCCGTGTCCACTAGTAGTTCACTTACTTCACTCGGTGTATTACGAGCAGCAGCGACAGGACACAAGCTCACGATAACGTCGCTCTCTTCATTTGTCGCTTTAATCTTCTTTCATTTTTATTTGCGTTGCTTAATTAATTATTACTCTTCCATTAAGGTACTTCGATGTCTCGATGATATATTACCTCAATACCTTGCCAAGCAAGGAATAATCTTGCTGCTTTGTGCGGAAGTAATCGTAGTTCTCTCGATCGTCGAGAACAACTTTTTTATGAATCGGAAGCTTTTATTAAATCAAAGAGCCGTACATCGAGTTGATATACAGATTTTAGAACACTTATGAAATTATATATGGGGTACTTATCTAGCTATTGACTGATAGTAGCGGTGTCTAGAACTCTAGATAGCTTAGCGCACGTCTATATATGACTTCTGTTGCCCGGCCTAGATATATAATATAATTTATAAGGACTTGAACATCTTGACCAACTTATTAAAACTGACTGCTATGTCTATATGTATTTATATTTTTTAAGATATACATAGGAAACACGGGTGAATGGCCCGATTGCGAAAAAAATATGTAGGATGCCAACATTACTATTGAATAATGTATAAATGTTCCGTAGTTCAATGTTAACACAGTAGTGGGAAAAGAACACATGCACCTAAAGAATAAATCTATCTCTAGATAGGTAACGTCCAAATCAAGGATCACAGTGATATATCAGAAACAAGCTAGTTAAGCTAAGATCTCCAAGCTACCATCTAACGTTCTAGTTATGTTTTTTATTTTTTGTTTTTGGAATCCAGTTTCCATTAATTAATAATAAGAATATAGATATTCTAGTCAAGGTCGTCGTGTGGAAAATAAATTAATCGAAAAAAAGATAGCTCATGTTGTTAACGCATATCCTTATCTTCGTTCGTCGTCCTTAATCGTGTCTGTCACCTAATATCACGACAAAGGAAGCTGCTCAGAACTTGGTTGCGAAGCATACAGCTCTTGTTCACTGATGACCAGCATCATTCTGAAGTTTCTTGAAACTCACCTGCCTTTGCTATGTCTATACCAATTAACAAATAGGTCCTATCATGTCAGACCAACACAACGGGAAAATCGACGTTTGCCGAGGGTACGGTGTTTTGCCGACCGCAAAACCCACGGCAAAGTACACTTTGTCGAGGGCCCAGTCTTCGCCCACAAAACCCTCGGCAAAGCAAATCTTTGCCGAAGGGACACCGTCGGGCGGCCGTGGTTCTTGGGAGAGACGGCGCCCAAGGTAACGCCGCCGACTCCGTTTGCTTTGCCGAGGATACACGCCGGCCCCCGGCAAAGCGTATCATTTTTGCCGAGGGCCTCCTCCTAGGAGCTCTCGGCATAGTTTTTATGTTGCGCACCGAACTCGGCGCCACGTGTCCCCGGATTTGCCGAGAACAAAACCAACGCCGAGAGGCTATTACCCGACTCTCGGCGACTATAAGCTTTGCCGAGAGCCCATTACCCAGCTCTCGACAAAGGATTTTTTTTTTTTATTCTGCCATGACAACTTTTTTTGTACCCTAGCTACAGTACATGAATTTTCAGGTATTATTTGAATTTCTTTTTAATAGTTAAATTAGAACTGCAAGTGATTCGAATAATGAATCTAAATGATTGGAAAAATGATATACATGCTTGTGAGTCTAACTTATGGGTGAATTGTTTTTAAATTCTATAAAAAGCAACAAAGTTGAAAAATCATGAAATTTGACGAGTCGTCGCGATATCACATGTGTACACTACGAAAAAAAAACTTTGAGAAGATTTCATGCAAGCTTGCAGCTCGGTTGGCACTAAATCGACATCTCGAACATGTGATAATACAAACTCATATCATGATGTCCCGGTTTTTCGCCATCGGAGATGCAATCTTGCACAAAAATCTTCTCAAATTTGAAACTATTTTGATGTCCCAAAATATTGTTTTTTGTTCCCATATTTTGAAATTTAAAAGTTAAAATTTTCAAACAAACTTAGATATTGATGTGGTCTATACCAAAGTTGTAGTTGAAACATTTTTTTCCTGAAGTCGTTAGAGTCCCACGAGCGGTGACGGGAGGGGAAGCCGCGCCCCATCCCACGGCGGCGACGGGAGGGGAAGCCGCGCTCCATCCCACGAGCGGCGGGAGGGGTGTGGTGGCACAAATGGGAGGCGGTGATCCCGTCGCACGCGCTAGGGGTGATGGGGAGATGGGAGCTCCCGAGGAGAGGAGCGTAGATCCGGGCAAAGGAGGCAACTCACTACTACTATAGCTTACTACAAGGGCGGCCCAGAGTGACCTCTAGAGGCTGTTTTCATAACCGCCCCTACCTCTCTGTTCCTATAATGGAAGCACTATAGGGGCGGTTTTCCAGCCACCCCTGCTAACGACACTGCACGGGCAGTTCTATCTAAAGCCTCCCCATAGAAGATTTGGAAAAAATTAAAAAAGAGAAAACCCTAACGGGTCGGGATCTGGGCCTAGCCGCCGTCACGTCGTCACAGGATTTGGGTGCGGTGTCCGTCCTAGTCGACGGATCTGCCACGAGGAGAGGGGAGGGAGCCCGCACGCGGCTGGTTTCCCATGGTTCCCGTGCCGGGACGCCGTGCTCTCTGCAACGCGCCGCCGTGCTGCTCGTGCCTCGCTGCGCCGCCCGTGCGCTTGGCTGCCCTACTGCCTGCTCCACGCCGCGCTGCCCACATGCTGGGCCGCCGTGCTACCTGCTCCACGTCGGGCCGACGTGCTTGCCACACCGCCGCACGCTGGCCGGGCTGCGAGCATGGGGAGCGTCAAGGGCCCGCCAGAGGTGGAGGTTAACCGAAGGTGGACGCGCCGTCGGACGGTGGATCTGTGTACGAGAGGGAGGGAAGTGTTGCGTAGTGCGAGAGAGAGAAGTGTGTTGTGGAGTACGAGAGAGGTGGAGGAGATGCGTAGGAGAGAATGAGTACTGTGATATTTCTCCCATTAATGCCTTCACATGGTCATGTGTAGGGCCTGCTTGTCATTGAGAGTAAAGAAGCACAAAAAAAAAATCCACGATGGAGAAGGCTTCATGTGGTCTCCGATCTGGCCGTCCATGTTGTCCACATCATCGATCCATGCCCACCAGCTTCACGGGACAAGGCGCAACACAGTTCAAGGAGCAGTAGGATCGGCTTTTGTGGAGTTCAAAAAAAAAAGATCAGCTGTGTGGCTCTAAATTTTGTGGTCCTTTGTGTGGCTAGATGATTTCCAAATTTGAGACATTTGAACGTAATTTTGCATGGCTACATGATTTCGAAACAAAAAGTGATCAACAATAAAGATTCATAACTTTTCGATATCTTCATCTTTTTCTTTATTTAGGACATTTTTCCATCTGAGATCATTAAAAAAATAATTTTTATTACTTCGATTTAAAATTAGGCAAACCACCGTAGGGGCGCCAATATAAAACTGCCTCTACTGTGGACAACTATAGGGCGGGTGGGATATTGAACCGCCCCAACTAATAGTAGGGGCGGCTCGTAACACCAACTGCCCCTACATTGTCCACGATAGGGGCGGCTCAAAACAAAACCGCCCTACTCAAAAAGCAAGGCGTTCTTATAGTGACCTTTGTAGTAGTGACTATAGCCTACGAAGCGTGCAGATCCCGACAGAGGACCGCTGGGGCAGAAGGATGGGGGGGGCATCCGGCAGGAGTCGCCGGGAGGAGGTGGCCGGCAGGGCGGTGGCGGCCACCGACGGGGAGAGGGCATCTCCGTGGTGATGTGAATGCTTACTGGCTCTTGCAATCGACAACACAAGGAACAGTCGGCCGGCAGCTGGGAGAAGGGAGGTGGTTTAATTTCTAGATTCATTGTGAGTCAAACTATCTGTCGTTTGACCATATGAAACAATACTTTTTTTGGTAATTAATAATACTAATATTGTTGATCTTTTATATAAAGTTGATCAAACTTAAGATAGTTTAACTAGGAACACTTTAGAAGTTGATTTAATTTAAGGTGGAGGTACATCGGAAGGTAAATTATTTCTAGATTCATTGTTGAAGCATGGAGGTATCTTTGCATGTACTAGTACAGTGTCACGTACGTGATCCGAACATTCGTTCATTGGTTGACCTCGCGGAGTCAAGGTCTAGTCAAGCTCGTATATATATATATATATATACACGTTGCAATGGCCTGCAGCCAATGGTGTACTGACGCGTGGCCAGTCTGAGTTTCCTTGTGTTTTTCGCAGAGTGGATTTTGTTGCTACTTTACTTATGCAGTGTTATGTGGCTTTGCGTATGTAAGATTCCGGCGTGTAATGCCGGATTAGTGTGGATTGGTGGTGACCACGTACGTTATACCACACATGCGCGATTAATAGTAAATTATTATAGGATTGTTATATATCACAGAAGGAGATTTGGTTGCACGCAAATCGACATATTATTCACTATATATATGAACGGACACCAGTACAATTGTTTTATGAAAGAGATGCACACCAGCAATTTGGACAGTTTTGTTTAGTATGCAATGTATTGCGCGTTACACACACACACATATATATATATATATAAGGTTATTAGGTGTACTTATATATGCTTTTGACGAGGACTTGCACCAAACATATATATACATTGATCCTCCATATAGCAACGTATGACCATGCTTTATTTGTTTTTACCCAGCAAATAAATTTCGTCACATGCATGATCCAAGAAGTTAAGGGGGTGTTTAGTTGGTGAAATATTTTAGGTTCGGCTACTGTAATATTTTTTCATTTTTATTTGGTAATTATTGTCCCACCATGGATTAACTAGGGACGCAAAAAGTTTTGTCTCACACGTTATAATCAAACTATGCAATTATTTTTTTATTTATCTATATTTAATGCTCCATGCATGAGGTAAAAGATTCAATGTGACGGATATTGTAACACTTTTTTAGATTCACTTTTTGAGAACTGAACAAGCCCTAAGCTTTGCTTTTCCTATAAAATCTAGCCAAGCAAACAGGCAACTGCCATATGTGCTTGAAAGATCTACATTCCGCTTTGATTGCGTAGTGGAAATGGTAGCCGCAACTAGTTTAACCGTGTTTGGCCTTGGAACCATCGCTACATTTTTTTGTTGTGGTTGAACTAGTGAACAATAGCTACTTACTTTAGGGCTTAGTTTCTTTTATCAATAAAAAATGAGACCCAACCCTAGAGGAACTGGGTGGTTTTCATTAAAAAGATTGGTGCAACACCTAAAGTTGCTCCCGACGGAGTCGAACCCAGGGGCACGCTCCACACCTGGGAGCGTTACGGTCGAGCTACATGCTCGTTCGTAAAAAAAAAAGCGAGACCCCACCCTAAGAAGAACTAGGGGCTTTGTATTAAGAAGAAAATGAGGTGCGAAAAAGTCCGTTCCCGATGAGGATCGAACCCAGGAGCGGTTGCTAGTAAAGTGACTCAAGAATACAAAAATGAAAGACGATAGAGAAGGCAAATATACTGTCTTAACAGTTCCTCGCCCGGCGACCCAAACCCTAGCCTGCTGCCACCCTATCTTCCAATCTCCGCCGGCGCCGCCACTGGACAATATATAACTTCTGAAGTTTAGTCTTTGTAGCTTTTTTAATCCTTAAGCTCGCACTTTCTTATTATTTTTGCTAATATGTTTGACGCTATGAGCCTAAGAGCTCATGTAACTTTTGTCTGTGTGTATCCCAAACAAATATAGAGGCTGGATTTTATATATTATACCTAAAAAATCTGACACATCCTCGTTTGCCTCCCATTTTTTGTCGAATTTCCTCTGTAATCTTAACGATGGCGAAGAATATCATCCTGTATATCACCGTCATTCCACATAGGATGGCAAGGTTTATCCATTTTGAGTACCCCATCTCTACCTCCAACTTATACTTGAGGACTTCAATTCCACTGATGGTGACATTAGACTGAATGAGCTGATCACTTGGGTACGCATGTCCTACAAATTCATTCTTGTATAATCCTTGCACCGCGTACTTGTGGAAGGAGATGTAGTAGTTAGGATACTTCCATACTGGCTTTGGGAGCTCACTTGGGAGGCGGAAGAAGCCGCCATTGAGCATCATCACCCCTTGAACTCCAGCTCCAATGATGATTCCCATTAGGAAGTCCGGAACAATAGCAGCGATAATCATCATCATGCTCTCCACTAGAAGGCAACATACGCAAAGGACAATGACGAAATAGGCGAAGTGATCCACGCCTTTTGTTAGTCCAGCAAGGTAGTATAGCATAGCGCCCGGTAATACAGCAATGACAGATAGGTATGGAGTAGCCGAGAGGGTGTTTGATATCACAAATTCTGACACGCCGTAGTGTCCACTCAGCCTCTCCTTTCTGAATACCTGACACATGCATGGGTGAAAATGGTGGTATTAAAAATGTGCCAATACAGAACCTACTTTTCACTGTAACTAATTGGTATATATATATAAAGGGCAAATATATAGCTTTCATAATGGAAAGTAGACCGCATTTGTTTATATGTAATTGACCCACCTACTAGAATCTCTTATGATTTTGAGTAAAAATATCTTTTTTCAGCATAAAATTATGAATACAATTGTCTTGAGCAAGAAAGCCAATTTTCACTTTTGCGTGAGTGAAGAGTGAACCTTAACGTCCTCTACGAAAGACGGAAATCCTCCAATGGCCATGAAAGTTAAAAGTGCAGTTGTATACATTATTACTTCACATCGACTCTGCAAAATCCATAACATTATCACTTTATTTAATTTACAGATAGATATAATGAAATGTCTGTTTCTATATAGCCCTACTACCTGCCTAAATCATGAATGCATATGACAATCATATCAGTTTACCTGGATAGAACTGTAGCTGCTATAGTTATAGCCAACATGGTAGAAGATAGTGCCTATACATACGCCAATGCCGATATAGATGGCCAAACGCATCCAGTAGTATCCTATGTCCCTGTGCATATTCAGGAATGACCTCCTTGTGAGCACAAGGAGCTTTGTGGTGAAACTTGCTTGTTCTCTCCGCCTAAATGAAGCGCCTTCCTACAATAATATATATGACAAACATAGTACAATTTTCCAATGTTAATCAAAAGTTATCCTTATATATTGCCTTTTGATCATTGCAGTACGTTTTTTTCTAATTCACTAGTAGAGAACAGACTTTCCATCCAGAGCTTTAGTCTCGAACAATTTTGAGCCAGGGACTAAAGAATATAGTAGTCCCGGTTGGTGGCTCTAACTGAGACTAAAGTCCCCTTCCCAACGGATACACCAACTTTTGCATGGGAGGGGCTTTAGTCGGGTTGGCACCAACCGGGACTAAAAGGCCACCCAGGTGGCCTTTTTAGTCCCGGTTGGTGCTACCAACCCGACTAAAGGTCTTTTACCCGGGATTAAAGACCCTATATGAGTCAAGGCACCCAGGACGCTATCACATGTGGTGTGTAGCTGAGTTGGTAAGCAATCTACATACTATGCAAGGGGTCTTGGGTTTGAATCTCACACACTACAAACCAGTTCTCCAAGATTTCATTTATTTTTTGGTTTTGAGGATGGGCTTTAGTCCCGGTTGCTTAACTCGGGACTAAAGGTCGGAGTGGCAATCCCGGTTCCCAAAACCGGTATTAAATGGGTTTGGGAACCGGTATTGTAGCCCTATTCTCTACTAGTGATTGATATGAATAATACAACTATATTTACTATCAGTGGGTGGTGGAACTGAACTTTGTTTCCTTATCTAAAAAAATTGGATATTTGGTTTGGCATTTGCGGTTGTTTGCCAAGTTTCAAAATAGAATGAGAAGCAAAAGATATTACATGCATTTAACTTACCATATTTTTCATTTCAACAATTTGGTCTGTCATTTTTGCAAAATAACTAGAGGATCTGTATGCAGTTGCAAGAATGTCTATAGCTTCAGCTGCTGTTTTCCTGTTAGCTTTAGAACTCTCCTCAGTTTCCTCCTATATACATATATGATATTAATTAGATAAATCAAAACATGGAAATTGCACTGAAATTGTAACAAATCATAGGATCGAAAAGTGCGTGTACATACCTCGTCAAAGTCTTTGTTGATTGTTCTCAGGAAATGATCGGACGGGCTTCTCAGGTGTGGACAAGGAAAGCCGTTCACAGTGAAGAACTGCATGCATGGAACGAACACAAGCCAGTCAGCATCTGAAACTTTGCTATCCAATGCAAATTTCTATGACGAAGCACGATCGTCACCTCAGTGGCATCAGAAATGGTCCCAAAGAAGACCGCCTTCCCGGCAGCGAGCAAGCAGAGGCTGTGGAAGAGCTCGAAGACGTCACCACTTGGCTGGTGCACAGCAGCGACGACCGTCATGCCGTCGCGGGCGGCGGCGCGCGGCGATGTGGCTCATGACGTGGTAGGAGGCGGCGCTGTCGAGGCCGCTGGTGGGCTCGTCGAGGAAGAGCAGGCGCGACGCCGTCAGCATCTCAATGCAGATGCTGAGACGCCTTCCGCTGCCCGCCGCTGATGCCCTTGGTGATCCGCCCCCGATCGCGGCGTGTCCATGGCGTCGGCGAGCCCCATTTCTCTGATCACCCGCTGGCGTCGCGATCGCTTGTCCTTTGCCGGCATCGTGTCCGGCAGCTGAAGCTGCGCCGAGTAGTACATTGCCTCGCGAACCGACAGCGTCGACATCAGCACGTTGTCTTGGGTCACGTATGCCTTTGTTGTAAGTATTATTCAACCATTGGTTCATTCATTCAAAAAGGTAACTTGTAAGTCCGGATTTACACACACACGCCAACGTTATGCAAAAGATTGCAACCAGTGTTTGTTGAAAACTTTAAGTCTTGCACCAACCATTCATAGTTATAAGGGAATTTGGTGTTTTTGTCCCTATTCAGATTGCAACAGCGTGATTTTGCTAATACTTTTAAAATTTTATGATTTTACCCTTGCAATGTTTTCTCACACTGTTAAATCTGAGTGGACTAAGTGACAAAAATAAAAACTAAACAAAATATACCCACTTGGATAATGAAAAAAGGAATTCCTTTTTCCATGCAATTTGTGATTTAGATAGGTCTTTCTCGGACTATCACATTATACGATGTATAATCTGTGGATTTCCTTTGTGGAGATCATTGGATCGATTCAAATAAAAAGCAAAGAGATAGTTTTTTGTTTTGTTTTGTCTTACCGAGGTTCCATAGGCAAGCTTCTCCTGTCGGCCATTGATTAAAATCAGCCCTGTATTATTCATGCCTGGTCCTAACCTTCCTGCAGTGAAAAGTTAATAATGTCAGTGGTGGGTTACCCGCGGTAGCCAAAATCCAAAGTGTGCAGTGCCTTGCATTTTCATTGATATTGTGCAATGCTAATATTATTTTTGATGAGGTGTTCAACCATAAATAATGAAAGAAAGGGGATTTCTATGTTTCAAAGACCAGTACCCCGCCATGCATGATTGAATGAAACAATATAATAAAAATGATACAGTAAATTGGAAGGACTATTCCATTCGTCAAATTAAAACTAAGGGTATGTTTGGTATAGTTCCACCAGCTCTTTTTTTTTATATATAGAAAACTGTAGGGGAGTACCCGAGTTCCACCAGCTCTTGATTCACCAAATTGATGAAACACCTCAAGCGGTACACCACTAAATCCAAGTTTGGTGAAATTGGGAATATTTACCCACCATGCCACTCATTAATATAATGAGACAGAATGGGCTATGATGAACCACCGAGGAGCTCCTGACTGCACACACCATGGCCACCCACCCTAGCTAAGCCACCACGTCTAGCCACCGGTATCACCCCGTGCCTCACGTTGCCAGTCATGGAACCGCTATGCCTCGCTTCGCTCCATCTTTGTCACGTGTTAGTCATTAAACCTCCACACACATAGGGGCACACGATAGCAGCCATTAGAAATGGGACACATTGTCTTTCTAGTCCACAGGGCAAAGGGAGCTACCCTGCTCACCCTCCATTCACGATCGTGACGCACGGATGATAAGAGAAAAAATGGGTCTAAAAAGTTAGCGCCTTGCCATGCCTGTCATGGCTAGGCACTATGTAGAAGGTTCACGCCGGACGCCTCGTGATGCGATTGCTCCTGGCCCGGCTAGACATTGTGTGCGCGAGAGAAAGAAACCCTGCCCAACCTATATCTCATTGTTTCCCCCTGGCGCGTGGGCCCAGGTGTCAGTGAGAAGAGAGAAACACTGGAGGAGTACCAAGCACTTTGACTAAACTTATATCCACGGAGGAGCTGCACCACCGTGGATCCAGGTGAATCTGGTGGAGTTGCTGGTGGAGCTCTACCAAGTGGAGCCTAAACGTTTGATGGAGAATCTAGATTGGATCACAAGTGATAGATATAGATCTATGCAAATCTTACTGGTCAATCTTTTTTGCACTTAAAATTATGTTAAGTAACATGTTTATTGCTGCTCATTCACAGGTGCACACAATGGTTTCTTCCTCATGCACAACAGCTGTGTCAGTCGAGCACCGTGCAGGAGGTTCGCGCTTGGCGCCTCGTGATGCGATCACTCCTGGCCCGGGCAGCCATTGTGTGCATGAGGAAGAAACCCTAGCCAGTTATTGGCTCGTCTCTCAATGAGATAGAGAGAAACAACGGAGTTGTATGAAGCACTTTGACTAATCTTAGATCCGTAGAGAGGAATAGTTGATGGTGCTCTATCAAACGGGCCTCTAAACATTTATTGAAGAATCTAGTTGGATCAAAAGGGATAGATGGAGATCTCTGCAAACCTATTGAACAAACTTTGTTGCGTATAAAATTATTATGGTATCTATAATGTCTATTGCAGTTCGATCACACGTATGTCACAACCATACTTTTCTGGATTACTGAATTTGCCTAATTTTCCAACAGGAAGGAAGGAAGCAGCATATAGACGTACGGCCGTACGGGGTAGTTCGGTGAGAGTGACGAAACGGACGCACCTGCGAGGGTGTCGAGCAGCATCGTCTTGCCGGCCCCGGACGGGCCCATGATGGCCAGCACCTCCCCGGGCCGCGCGTGCCCGCTGATCCCGTCCAGAATCTTTACATCCGGCGCCCCGCGCGGCCGCCGCCGGCCACCGTGACGTGCACGTCCTCCCACGTCAGGAAAGCCCTGGGGTCGCCGGCCTCAGCAGGTGGAGCGGCTGGAGCCACCAGCTCGCACGCCGATCCAGGGCCGCCTTCGCAGGCTCTTCCGTCTGACGACGGCGCGCCAGCAGGCTGATGACGAGCGGCGTCGGGCGTGTCGCCGCCCCAGCACCATAGCAGGCGAGGCCGGCATGGCGTCGGCGCCCACCGCGGCAACGGCGACGTGGCCGCCATGGCTACTGTACCTAGCTAGCGTCGTGCCGACTTCAAGCGAGGCTGCGTCGTCGTCCTTCCCACGAACTTCGATCTCTGATCCTCGCCGGCCGGCGGCCGCGCTCAAGACCCTGCAGTACTGCTACTCCACTTGAGGATTTGCTTTGGCCTGGCGTGCTAGGTAGGTCTGATTAATATAGGCAGGCGTGTCAAGAAGGATGGTGACGAATTTTGTAGCTGTTGTTCAAGTATTTGCTCCAATTGAGAACGCTAACGTAACACGTAGAACGATTCAAGCTAGCTATGTCAAAAACGTCCATTTTACGTGACGACTACATGAGAAGCAGTGACATGATATTTATTATATATTAACACTGACAAGAACACAGTGCTCTGCGTTTTTATCAAAGAAAAAAAAAGTGCTATGTGATATTTAGTATAAGTTCCATTATTACTTGGGAATGATAGGAGTGCTTTATTTATTTAGAAGGGTACCATACATCTTTGATACCTTAATATGTAGTGACTCGAGAAGCGGGGATATATATCACTTCTACCAATCGATAAAAGTTGTTCACATATCAAAAATCAAAAGACCAAGCACTGAAGCATGCATTTTGCCAAACGACATTTGAAAGCAAGAATCTGCAGCCACCAACAGCATAATTTGAACTTACATTATAGACTCTGAATATGAGAAGTTAATAGAACTGGTATGCTGTCACTAGCTTTCCCAACAACTGAACATATAAACATATATTCAATTAAAAAAATATACACAGCAGCACTGATATGGTTGTCGTGTCAACCGAGCTGCACATCATTGCTCAACTTCTAACAATATACACTCCTTTAGAATCTAACCATTTGCCATTATAAACTCTTTGGCTTCAGTTCCTTTTGAAAGAATTGGGGAAATCGTGACTGCCTATCTTGGCTTCTCACGGATCCATGTTAACATATATAGGTACAAATTTGAGTTACAAGGTACGTAGTCGGTTGGGAAGATCTATCTATAACAAGAGATCCTATCTATCCTGAAGAATATCCCAACCGGACTATGTAATTGACGTGCACGCCAGCCATAGCTCATGGCCGTGTTACAATGCTTGGCACGTTTACACATGACACGCCTAAATATCATGTTTCCTAAAACCCCCACTGAATCTATACTTGTCTTCTCAACAAGATTTAGATTGTGCTTGAATTCTTCAAATTGTCGATGTGGCAGTGCTTTAGAGAATCCATCTGCAACTTGATCCTCAATGGGTACAAATCTGACTTCCAATTGTTTTCTGAAAACTCTTTCACGAACAAAATGAAAGTCTATTTCTATATGTTTTCCTCTAGCATGAAACACCGAATTTCTGCCAAATAGGTCGCCCTTAGATTATCACACCAAAGCCAGGGCTTAACCTTAAGTTTAACCCCTAACTCATCAAGAAGCTGTTCCACCCAAATTATTTCAGCTGTTGCATTTGCCATAGCTTTGTATTCAGCTTCAGTGCTCGATCGAGACACTGTGGGTTGCTTCCTAGCACTCCATGAGATAGTGTTTGCTCCTAAGAATACAACAAAACCTCCAGTGGACCTGCGGTCATCTCGGCAGCCTGCCCAATCTGCATCAGAGAATGCACTGACTATCAATGGCCACTGCTTCCGAATCAACAGACCAATGTTCTCCGAGTACTTCAAATATCTGATGATACGCTTGACCGCTGTCCACTGCGACGTGGTTGTTTAATACAAATACTAACATACCTTGTTAACTGCAAACGCTAGATCAGGCCTAGTCAACGTGATGTAGTGGAGTGCCCCGACTACACTACTGTACCGAGTACTATCTCCTGGTCCAAGAAGATCTCCATCAACTTGTGACAATTTTTCAGTTGAAGACATAGGAGTGGATATCGGTTTCAATTCAACATACCTACTGAGTTAGAATATCTTTGGCATATTTCTTCTGCGTCAAAAGTAAATCTCCATTCTGTCTCCTCTCAACTTCTATTCCCAGTAAATAATTTAAGAACCCAAGGTCCTTTTAGTGCAAAGTCCTTCTAGGGCTGCAATCCCATAGTTTTGGGACTCTAATCGTCAACTTCAAAAAAAAATAGACCGTCCTATTTCTTGGGTTGGGCCGCTCGTGTGCTGCCTAGATAATCAGAGTTTATCCATTTTCATTTACATCTAAAAACATCTAAAAGTCATAATAAATAAAATAAAATTTGTTAAAATTCATTGAACTTTGTTAGATGAAAAAATGACTAAAATAAAATTTGCAGATCTTGGTTAGTTATACAACTTTGTTGTTGATGATTTTTTCGTAAAAATTGTTTAGTATTTAGTGGATCCACCTCGAGGACATGGCGCTATGGTCCCACTAGTGGGTCCCACATCAATGATGTGGTGCTACGGTCCCACCGGTGGGTCCCATCTCCTAATGGCGCAAACAAGTCCCAGCAACACATGGAGCTGCATGGCCCGGTCCCCCTGCAGCCATCCCTCTGTTTTTTGCAAAAAAAGCTCCCGTGGAGCCTTGAACCCATGTCCAGCTGCTAGATAGTCAAGAGCCTTACCACTAGAGCACTAAACCATTTTGTATAAAGTAACTAAGTTTTAATATTTGTTCCTTAGTAATTCGACAAATAATTACAATAATAGAGAAACTCGCTTAGAAAATTCCATAGATTGACAAAACAATGAATTTTGGCTCCATAAAGTTTCAAATAATTTCGACAGAGTGGTACTATATATTCTTCATAACCAAGAACATGTCACACTTAGTCATATAAGACTATGTGAGTCATGTATGACTTTGTGATGGATGTGTGACGACACTTTGTCGAAATCACTTAAATTTTTTATATGATGCTTACACCCACCAAAAATCATGTGGGTATGCAACTTTTTAGATTTTTCTAGCCACTTTATGGTATTTTATTCTATAGTAAATCAATAAATAGTTATAGTGATAGTTAAACTGGGTCCGAAAATTCCACATATTCGCAAAACAACATATTTTGGCTGGATAACAATCGCATAAAAGTTTCAAATGATTTCGATAGAATGGTACTATATATTCTTCATAACCAAGAACATGTCTCGCTTAGTCATATAAGACTATGTGAGTCATGTATGACTTTGCGATGGATGTGTGACGACACTTTGTCGAAATCACTTGAATTTTTTATATGATGCTTATACACCAAAATGATGTGGCTGTGCAACTTTTAGATATTTTTAGACACTTTATGGTATTTTAACATTTATTCCATAGTAAATCAATAAATAATTATAGTAATAGTTAAATTTGGTCTGAAAATTCCACATATTCGCAAAGCAACATATTTTGGCTCCATAACCATCCCACAAAAAGTTTCAAATGATTTCGCTAAAATTTTACTACACATTCTTCATAACTAAGAACATCTCTCACTTTGTCATATAGTACTATATGAGTGATGTATGCCTTTGCGATGGATGTGTAATGACACTTTGTCAAAATCACTTGAATTTTTTATGTGATGCTTATATACCAAAAACATGTGGCTATGCAACTTTTTAGATTTTTTTAGCCATTTTATGGTATTTTAACACTTATTCCATAGTAAAACAATAAATAATTATAGTAATAGTTAAACTTGGTCTAAAGATTCCATAGATTTACAAAATGACATATTTTGGCTCCATAACCATCCCATAAAAGTTTCAAATGATTTAGATGGAGTGATACTATACATTCTTCATAACCAAGAACATCTCTCACTTAGTCATATAGGACTATGTGAGTCATGTATGCCTTTGTGATGGATGTGTGACGACACTCTGTCAAAATCACTTGAATTTTTTATGTCACGCTTTATACACCAAAATCATGTGGCTATGTAACTTTTTAGAATTTTTTTAGCCAGTTTATGGTATTTTAACATTTATTCCATAGTAAATCAATAAATAATCTATATCTATCTATACCTACTAATAAAGAGAGAAAATTTCTACCATTTTTTTTTTTCACCTAGGATTTCTTTCGCCCCCTATTTTCTTCCGCGTACGGCGTACGCCTCTCTCCCGTCCGCTCACAGCTAGCGTCTCCTCCTGGGACTCTGTCTGACCTCTTCCCACACCATAATAGTCCGAGTCTAATCCAAATTCAACTACAAATTAGATAGATTCAAGCCGAGCCTAGGTATAGAGGCACGGTGACCCACACTTCCATGCGCCGGCGGCGGCCCCTGAATCAGCAAACACCGCCATCGAACTGCCATGCCTTGAGAAGCCTGAGAGCCGAGCGCCCGCGAGAAAAGATAGCCACTGCCCGCACCTCCCCTGATGTGCAGCAGTCTCGAAATACCTCTGCCCACACACCTCCCCCGTGTGCGTAGTTTGAAAGGCTCCGCAGGAGCGACTGTGAGAGAGTGGTGGAGAGGGATTGACGGATAAGAAATTAAGAAAAGGGTGAGAGAGATCGACTTGAGAAGTGTGCCCCACAAGAGGAGTATGGAATGGACTTTGATTACAACGAATTAGAATATGGAGGATTTACATGGTTCGCCACTCTATAATCAATTGAAATAAAATAAAGGTTGGTTCAGCTCAAATCAAATAAATAACTTGGTTTTACTGTTTAAGTGACTGCACAATAATAAGTGCAATATACATAGACATGTTTGCTATTAGCACGAAGTGTCGATCACAATTTACTATTAGCATAAGTATATCAAATACGTACACCGAGCAACGCACGGGCATATTTACTAGTTATAGTAATAGTTAAACTTGGTCTAAAAAATTCACAGATTTACAAATCAACATATTTTATCTCCATAACCATCCCATGAAAGTTTCAAATGATTTCGATGAAGTGGTACTATACATTCTTCATAACTAAGAACATCTCTCACTTAGTCAAAATCACTTGAATTTTTTATTTGATGCTTGCAACAAGACCTTCATTGCATCTTGTGATGAGCTGGCCACGATTATATCATCAACATAAATCAACATATATATTTCCACACCTCCTTTTCTATAGATGAAGAGAGATGTATCTGACTTTGAGGAAACAAAGCCAGGAGCGATGAGTTTTGAACTTAGCTCTTGGTACCGGGCTCTCGAGGCTTGCTTAAGTCCATATATAGCTTTCTTGAGCTTCCAAACAAATGAGGGTTGTCTTGAGTTTTCAAAACCAGGTGGCTGCCTCATATAAACCTCCTTTTCTAGAACACCATGCAAAAACGCATTCTGCACATCTAGCTGACGTAGACACCATCCTTTTTGCTACAGCTAGAGATAATACCAGTCTCACACAGTTTGTAACTTTCACCACTGGACTAAAAGTCTCCTCATAATCAATTCCATAGCGTTGTTTGAAGCCCTTGGCAACTAACCTCGCCTTGTATCGATCTATCGACCATCTGCTTTTCGCTTGACCTTAAATACCCATTTACAATCAATAATATTCTTCGTTTGAGAGGGTGGTACAAGAACCCATGTGCCGTTCCTTTAAAGAGCATCATACTCATCTTGCATCGCCTTCTTCCAATGATAGGATTTCAATGCTTCATGAACATAATTAGGCTCATCTGAGGAACATAAATTGGCGTACCACATCGTACCATCTGTGTACGTTTTAGGTTTGACAATGCCGCTCAGAAGGCGGGTGTGTGGCCGCGTGGGAGCAGGTTCAGGTGTAGATACATCCCCAGTGTTACCGGCATCGCTGAAATTGTCCACACCTGATCATGAAGGCAGCACAAAAGATCCAGAGGAGCCTGTAGCAGGATCCCGCGTCGCGGCACTCGGAGAAGCAATTAACAATCTTGACGATGATCATGTCCCCCGCGTGGCATGACTGGAGATCCCCCCTCATCATTGGGTGTCGGCTCGGTCGGAGTATCACCACCGGATCCTGTGGTCGGGATCACCGCGACCACCGCCTCTATATAGCTTCTTCACCGAGATTTCGTGCACATCACTTCCTCCATTCTATATGCCTCCAGTTCCGATTTGTTCCTGCAAATCTTATTCATCACTGATATCAACAGCAGTAGTAACATCAGGAACATGACAATCTACACCCGTAGAGATGGCATGAACTAGGCTATTAGGAAGGAGCGAGATTTCTTCTCTATGACGGGCACCGACATTTGTGTGGAGAACTGAGAATGGGAATACGTCTTCATCAAAGACAACATCCTGAGAGATTTATATGCGCCCGGTGTTTGGTTCAAGACACTTAAACCCCTTGTGCATGGAACTATATCCAAGAATGACACACTGAGACGACCGGAAAGAGAGCTTTCTTGCATTATATGGTCAAAGATTTGGCCAACGCAGACACATCCAAAAACTTCGAAGGGAATCATAGTGTGTTTTTTCTTGCAAAGAGCAACTCGACGAGAGAGTTTCCTTGTCTATGACCTTAGAAGGTAGGATATTAATAATGTAGGTGGCGGTGAGGGAAGGCTTGGTCCCAGAATTTCAAAGGCATAGAAGCTTGTGCGGTAAAGACAATCCTACCTCCACGATATGTCAATGTTTTCTCTCAGCTCTCCCATTTTGCTGGCGCACATATGGGCAGGAAACTCCATGAGATATACCTAACCGTTGAAAGAAGGAGTTTAATCTTTTATACTCTCCTCCCCAATCGGTTTGCATGTGGATAATTTTCTTGTCAAATTTTCTCTCAACAAAATTTTGGAAGGCCTTGAAGACCTGAAATACCTCTGATTTGTCCTTCAGAGGGTATGAAAGAAACATAGTAGGCATGATTTCCTATGGATAAAAGAGCAGGTCCTGTACATCAGAGTGAACCAATTCAAGCGGAGCACAACTTTTATTCATCGAGCTAGAATAAGGAAATTGGTGACTCTTTGCTCTTTGGTAGGAATCACAAACAGACTCGACATCACGACTGACTGACCAAGGAAAAAAATTATTTCTAATGACTCTTTCGACAATGGGAAAAGATGCATGACCCAACCGACCGCGTGCCATGTCCATGTTGATGGTCTACTAACACTACGTAACTTGTTTTTGACGTTGTGCTCCGGTTTCTTTTGGCCTCAGAGGATAGAGACCGCGCTCACACTTGCCACGATGAAGGATCTTCTTCGTGGCCCGATCCTTGATGAGAAAATAATGAGGATGAAACTCAACATAAGTACTATTATCGGATGTGAGGCGATGAACTGAAAACAAGATTTTTACTTTCATTTGGAACATGAAGAATGTTTTGTAGATGAAAATTCTTATTTGGGGTATGTAAGACCGCATGACCAATGTTACTAATCTTCATGATGCCTAAGCCACTTGCGGTTTGAACCTGATCGGTCCCCTTGTATGTCTCCTTGATCGTTAGCTTCTCAAGCTTGGAGGTGATATGGTCGGTTGCACCACTGTCGGCATACCAGTTGCTGTCAACACCATAATTGGTGTGTACCACCCCAGCGGACTTGATGGGAGACGGTGGAGGAGCACCAGCACCGCGTCCACCAAATCCACGCCCATAACCTCCATGTCCACGCCCACAGGGACCCTGTTGACACCTGTTATAGCATAATATTATTAATCAATTAACATGAAATAAGGGCTCAAGTTAAAGACCAACATAAGTCTAGGGGTCTAACTAATATATTTCCATGAGTTTTGGTATTCTGTGACTTTCCAGGGGACCTAACAGGATAAATACTGAGAAGAATGGAGAAAGTTACGGAATATACAAGACATATGATGACAAGACTTAACCGTGAATTAACTCAACCCGAAAAAAGTGGACTAAAACACTCTAGAAGGTACCAGGAGGACACCGGAAGAAACGAGGAAGCCGGGTGGCATGCCACCACGGCGCCGCCGGTGCCAAGTAGGCCGGCCGCCGGTGGGGTCACCCCTGTCGACCTCTCCTTTTTATGTCGGTTCACCACCAACCTTGAGGTTGTATCTACACCGTTATTGAAGGTCGGTTTGATCCAAGGGTCCACATTCATCGCCAAGTCCTATATAAGAAGACCACGACCCCGGGTGAAACCCTAATTCATTATCAAGTCATTATCAACTCATACCAAGTCATCATCAAGTCCAACCAAGTCTAGACCTAAGCCCTAGTTCATCATATTAGAAGTAGTTAGCTATCTAGCTAGTTCTAGTTGAAGATCAAGTTCATCTTGAGTTCCCGATAGTCAAGCAAAGAAGGAGCATCGTTCTTGTGACTTTGCTCTTGTATTCGATCCGTAAGTATTATTATTGATACACTATTGTTATGACTTTGATCTATATAATGATTATATTCTTATTGATATGTGTTTATGCATGCTATGATTATATGTTTAGTTTAGTGAGTTTGTCTTATATCTTATGCATGGAATTGTATAGCATCCACGTAGATGATCACTATGTGGATGATAAGCAATGTGTAAACGTGGTGTTTATACAACGTTTATCTGCAATTGCACCCTACATTCCGGGCCGTGTGGTAGATCGCGGGAGTGACAGTCCTGTTGAGTCCTTTGTAATCCACCCTCCGAATGTAGGACTAGTCGAGCTTATAATTACGGTAATGATCAAGTTTTGTCCTTGGTTGTTATTGGTAATTCTTGCCATGTGTAGATGTAAAGCAACCTTGCCATGATAGCTAGATGTATTGCACTAATTGTAGTATTCATTGACATATGATTAGGAGTATCTTAGGAATATTCTTTCTATTCTTTCTATAACATGCTAATAGCTCATATGATACTAGTGGCATATGATGATCTTAGACTTGGGTAGTTATCATTTATATAATTATCTTTATCTTGTGACTTATCCTATTGAGTAATGTTAGATGCATATGGCTACTCTGCATCATACAACTGTAAGTGAATCTCATAAGTAAATCACTTCCTAAATCATTAGATACCCTTTTCTATCTACTTTCCATAGACTCTCCTTCCCTGTGGTAAAATATAAATACGATACTTGGATTACTCCCGGTGAAGTGCTACGATGGTATTTCTATCTATGCGCTTGCAGATATCATGTTCATTCTTTTATCAAGACCTTTCAAGAATACCATACCCGTATTTCTTTGAGCGTTATTGCTAGGGTGACAGACTAGTGTATAGGTAATGCCTAGAAATGAGTGGTATAGCTTGAGTACATATCCTGGTGAGATTAACTCCACTATGGATAATGATGCTAAGTTTACATCCCACTACTAACACCACCTAACTTCGCTTTGTTAGATCATGAGGTTAATCCCATATCCAAGCTAACATGATTAGATAGATATCCCATATATATTTCTTTCGCCTTCCTAATTTGGATCATGTTAGAAATATCAACAGACCCCCACGACCACGCAAGGCAGCATTGACCGAGGAGATGACTCCGTTGTTGTGGTTGTTCTGCAGCATCTGGAGACACGCGTCGTAGGCGAGCACCTGAGCATATAGATCGCCTAGGGAGATTGGCATGGTGCGTCCAAGGACAACATACACCAACGGGTTGTAATCGGCCGAGGGCTGACGAGAATGAAGGTGACCAACTCATCATCTAGAACTGGTCGCCCGCAGGCGGCAAAGCTCATCCCCAAGGCCTTGATCTTGGGTTCCCCTTTTGTAGTTGGTGAGCAGCATCCTCAGATTTGTCACCCAAGCTTGTGACTGCGCCTCGAACATGTCTTCGAGCTAAGAGTAGATAGCGGGGCGGTATTTTTGCCTACCACCTGACCGAGCACCTCTCTCGAGAGGGAGTTGTTCAGGTGTGCCTGGAGCTCCTGATCCTCCTTGACCCAGGTTTGGAACTCTAGGTTTGGCACGTGACTTTGGTCTTATCCTTTTTGACCAGATCAATGGTTTTGGCAGGGGCAATCTTGGTTCCGTCTAGGTAACCTTCGTATTGCGCTGCCCTAATGACGGGCATAATTGCCGTTTTCCATAGAAGTAATTTTTCACGCGTGACCTTTCAGATATGGCAGGACCGAATGGTGAATGGGAGCAGGGCGGCGGCAGTGGAAGAAGATGACGCCATTGGCTAGATGTTTTGTGGAAGGGTAGCTCGATTACCATGAAAGAATTGGGGCAATCGTGACTACGTATCTTGGCTTGTCACGGATCCATGTTAACATAATATAGGAGGTACAAACTTGAGTTACAAGGTAGTCGGTTGGGAAGATCTATCTAGAACAAGAGATCCTATCTATCCTAAAGAATATCCCAATTGGACTATGTACTTGATGTGCACGCCAGCCACGGCTCATGGCCGTGTTACAATGCTTGGCACTTTTACATATGACACGCCTACATATCACATTTACATATCACGTTTCCTAACACCTTTTCCAATTTAACAGCATGCCATCAGAATCCCAAAAGGAAGAACATGGTTATCTAGCTAAAGCCTATGATTTTGCCACTTTAAATGAATTGTTGTTACAATAATAAACCTCAGTTCTTAGTATATATAAAATATGAGAAGACAGGAAAGGGGACAAGTAAGCAAGTGCGTTTTGAAGCCACTAAAAGCAACCCCATGAGATTAGCCAAAAATGTTTTCTGAATCTCCTAATTGAGCTATTATGTAAAATAAAACACCCACAAAAACAATAGACTAATCCAACAATTTTTGTAAAACAAAAAAAATCCAATCTTCATACTTGAACATACCAAGTTATACGACCACACAATCTTCAGCATTTACGTGCGTGAGGAAGATCGTGGGGACGATGCCGCGTGAGCCACCGGGAGAAACAACGATTTTGCAAGCTGGCGATCTTTGGCAATTTTACTAGCGAGATTCAAGAGTAGCTCGTGTTTATTTTTATTAAAGGAGATAGGCATTCAGTTGCAAGTCTCTTTTGCACCAAATTATCCAAATAAAACTATACAAGACCAGATGTCAAGTTTGTTGGAGTTGCTCTAAGTGGTGACTCCTACATCAACAAAGATCACTTATTTGCTTCAAAATACTACTACTTGAGGAATAAAGAAGGGGTGTTCAATCATCTTATGCAGTCATCTATGAAATGGTCATTCTAGCAAACCTGACTAGTAATGATCTGTGGTGGAGGATAGATTTTTTTTTTTTTTAAAAAAAAGTTGAGGTAGTTAGGTTATACAGATCAGGAGTCATGGGTCTTAAATATCTACTCCCTTCAATCCAAATTTCAAGTCATTCCAAGAATCTTAGAAAGTCAAAATTTGTCAAGTGTTTGACCAAAATTGTAGATAGAGCTACAAATATTTGTGACACAAGTTTAGTATGAAAATATAATTAACGAAGAATCAAATGATACTTAGTTGGTATCCTAAAAGTTATTATGTTATCATATAGATTCAGTTAAACTTTAGAGCTTTGACTTCCCAATAGTTTTAGAATGACCTACAATTTTGGATGAAGAGAGTAGTTAGGTTACACAGATCAAGAGAAGCTTGTTTCGATCTGTCCGAGACGATCAATCTTTGAGCAAGATTGGTGCACTGGTTTGTGCCGAAGGTACCACATGCTCAAAAATCAACTAGGTATCGAACATCTCTAGTATAATAATAGTAATAGTAGTAGTAATAGTAATAGTAATAATAATAATTTCTACACCCAGTATCAACCACTAAATAATCTACCAGTACCACATATACTATTTCCAGCAACATTACATACCTTATGATCTGTATCTACATTTTTTTTTTTGACTTGATTTGTATCTACACTATCGATATGTTTGTATCTACGCTAGACAAAGAGGTTGAGGAGCTCCACGGAGGAGGAAGCCGAAGTGGGCCTTCCATGGACTATGATCTGCGTAAGGTCCACATCAGGAGAAGGAAAACCGTCCATGCTATTAACCCGGCCCACACGGTGCCTCCTCATGTGCCCACCAAGGGCCTGGCCCGAGGAGAAGCCCAGCCCACACATGGCACACGCGTGGACCACCACCTCTTTTGACGACCGCCGCTGCTTCTTGGTCATCGCCGGCCGCCGGAGGTGGCTCGTCCGGTGGCCTCCCAGCGCCTGGAACGTAGGAAACCGCCGCCCGCACGTCTGGCACTCGAACACATCGTCATCCTGGCCTCGCCGGCGGCGCCGGCGAGGACGTTTTGAGTGGTGGCACCGCCGTGACGACGGAAGCCACTTGTTGATCGGCCTGGATACGATTGTTGTAGCTGCTGGTGCTGCTGGAAGATGATGACCAGCAAGACAGGGAGAGGGAGAGTTGGACGTCGCATGCTGCTCGACGTCGTCGCTGTTCCTGTTCGTCTTCGTCGACGTCGATGTCGTCTTCTCCGTGGTGAGGGACGTCGTAGCTACGACTGTCGTCGTCTCCCATGGAAATGGCGCTCGTGGCGTCGTCGTCGTCGTCGTCTCTGGAACGCTTCGTCATTCTGCTGCTCATAGAAGTGGTACTCGATCGGATATATGTGTGAAGTTGTATGCTTGGGCTATATATATAGCCAGTTGCTTTAGTGTTGGTTCTGTGTGTGAACGAGACAAGAGAAAAGGGTGGAAAGCAAAGCATAGATTCAAATTCGGTCTAGACTTGACGAGACTCAACGGTGACGCACATGACTTGGTGCGTGCCGTGTCCACGACTCCACTGGACCACTGCTAGTGCACTTACTTCACTTCGTCGATAGCGCGTCGCTCTTTTGCCGATTTATTTTTTTTATTATTATATGTGCATTGCTTAGTAATGATTTTTTAGTCCGTTAAAGTACACCGATGACATATACTATATATACATATACAGTGCCTTGGCAAGCAAGGAATATTAATCCTGCTTTAGTAAGTGGCAACTTAGCGAGCAAGGTAGTTGTTTGTGCGTTTCTAACACAGTAGGATGTGTAGCATAGTATATGCTAGCATAGTAGCATGTGCGTGTTTGTAACATAAATTCTATTGGTGTGTTTTTTTTTTCAAAACAGAATATATCCCATTTTCATTAAGAAGAAAACGGAAATACATATTCTAAGTAGTCATGGTCTTGTTAAACAAATTAACGAATAAGGATAGCTGTTAATTATATATGCTCTTCTTCACGCATACTCTTATCTTGTGGAATCAGAATCGTTTTATCACATAATATCACAGACAAAGGAAGCAGCTCAGAACTTGCATTGGTTCCCAAGCATACTGCTCTTGTGCACTATGTATCACTCTCTGAAGGTTCACGGAAACTCACCTGACTTTGCTTGGCTACCGACTAACAAAATGGGTCGCATCATATGTCAGACCAACAACTAGCTAGCTAGTTAGCCATATGTATTTAAGTTCTTGTTTTTAAGTCTTTGCCCTAAAATGTTCCTTATTCGTCCTAGTGACCTGGCAGATTTAGTAAGAGAGGAAATGCAAGGTGCTTCTGCAGCGACCTCCAACACCAACCAGCTCATATCCATATCCACCATCAAGCATACCGCCTTTGCAAATTGTTTAATCCGCGTGTAATCAGCGTAGAGTCTTATTGAGTGGGGTGGCTGCGCTTTATTGTAACAACATCTCCTTCCAAACGCGTGCTTTTGTGAGATGTTAAAACTCTTCTACTTAAATATATAGATGCGAAAACTTTTGCATATTCGAAAAAAGGTTAACTTTGAAAACATATATATTTCACTTTTAGTGTCTACTAGCTTAGTCGTGATGCTCTGCCCCACAAAAACGGCATGGTTGGGGTGCAATGAGACCTTAGTTTTCCTAGTAACACATATTCTTTCTGAGGTTCCAAGTACACTTAAATAACTTCTTCAGTTTTTGTTAACTTTTTTTTCAAAAGCAGGCTCTTACCCATGCTGCATTAAGCGAAGTGAAATAGTTAAATTACAACCTAGATGCCCCGTGGCGAGCTGTCAGGGGAGGGCAAGTAGGTGGAACACTGATATAAGGCACCGGCTAAAAACGGTGGAGCTTAGAGTGGTGTGCTAAGAACAGTTGTCGCGACAAACAGACGGCGGCGATCGATGACCCTCGTCCGAGGTGGTTCCCCGGCACCGGCGTCTGTAGGGAATGAGCAGGTCGATCACCACGCGCTTCTGTTTTTGTTAACTCATAGGAAAACAATAATTACGTTATTCGTTTTTCTATAATATATGAGAAAGTAAAACAAGGTTGCGCGCGTTTGACAAGGGTTTTAGATTCTTTCAGAAACCTTTCGAATCTAGATTCTCTTTACAAATATTTCTTCTGTAATCAATCAGAATCATTTCATGAAATCGTTTGGCTATATATAGCTCGCTGGATTCTTGAACCAGTGAACATTTCTACGAATTTTCAGGTGTTTCTCTGGAATTTTTATGAAATTTTCAGGTAAAAACGAGAACAGTAGCTTAAAAAAAAAAAAAACGAACAGTGTCTTCCTAAATTTTTTTCTAGTAATTTTACGAGAGAATCTGAAGCATTTGAGGTCATCTCGCTGAGAACGATTCTCTGTCTTGGACGCTGCGTCTGCGCGCGACGCTCGCGAGGTCAGGGTCAAGGTCAAGGTCAAGGTCAAGGTCAAGCTCGGTATACTCACACGTTGCGGCAGGCCTGCAGCCAATGGCGTGCTAATTTAACTTACACGTGGCAACACATGATGAGTTTCTGTGCGCTTGCAGAATGGACGATGTGTTACTTGCTTTGCTTACATAGTGCCACATGGCTTTGCTTACGTAAGATTGAAGCGTGTAATGCCAGCGTAATTGTGGTGGTAATCATGTTACGACGACATGGTAACGTTGGGGGGGCTCATCCTCATCCACATGTCTCTTCTTATTCTCCTTTATTTTTTTTTCTTCTTTTTCCTCTCGGGGCTTCTGTTGGAGGTTAACTCGGCCTTGGCCGTAGAGAAGAATCACTACTGGAATCCGAACTTTTGCCATGTGTATCATTTTAGGCACTCGGCAAAGACGTAATTTGCCATATACCTCAGCGAATATACACAACAAAAATACATACTTGTCAACGATATATTTTGCGCTGTGTTTTTCTGACATTTGACAAAGAAGTATTTTGTTGTGTGTTTTTTACACTTGGCAGAGATGCATTTTGTTGTGTGTTTTTGGCACTCCACAAAGATGTATTTTTCCATGTGCTTTATTTTGGCCCTTGGCAAATTATTTTTTCAAAGCACTTTTTGAAGCGGTAAATTTATTCTAATTCAAATAAAAATGTTTTCAACCAAAAAGTTGTTTATCTTCTCAAGATCTATATCTTTATTTTGGTCCTTTCTTAATTTGACAAAGCGATAGTAACGTTGTTCACAAAATATACATCTCTCATATAGTTTCATGATACTAGAAGAGCATTATAACATTTGTGAAGAATATTATTGCCATTACGTCGAATGAACAATGGACCAAAATAAACATTGTAGATTTTGAGAAGTTATAAAACTTTGTGGTTGCCAACTTTTTTTTTTGAAATCATCTTGTTATTTAAAGCTACATTTAAATTTCAAAATTTTAAAATGCAAAAATTTTAAAAGACCTCGGATGGAAAAACAACCTGTCACAGCCAAATCGGAGGGCCCAAGGGGCCATGCGCGCACGCAGCAAGGAGCCAGGAGCGCTGGTAGCCCTAGCGCTGTTGTCACCGCGCCGTCGTCATCTGTTCTCCACCAAAATAATATTAGGAATAAATATTTAGGAAATAAATAGATGGCTTTATCAAGAGGTATTCGATCTATAATGAAACCACCTAGATATTTCTTACCGCACTAGTAACGAAATGATTTTTGCGAGCACTTGCAAAATCTTTTCCGTGGCGAGCACTTTTTTTGCCCGCCACGGAAAATACCCCCGCCACGCCCAGCTTTTTCTTTTTACGTGGCGGGCGTTTTTTGCCGTCACGGAAAAGATGTTTTTCGTGGCGGGCGCCTTAACGCGCCGCGCCACGTAAAATAAAATCTTTTACGTGGCGGGCGAGGTTAAGGTGCCCGCCACGCAAAAAATCTTTCCCGTGGCGGGCATCTTAAAAGGCCCGCCACGTAAATCCTCAAGGCCCAACAAGCCGGGAATGGCCGGATATCCAAAGACCATATATATCGAAGTTAGGGTTTGCACACCCCACCCACTCTCCCTCACTCCACCAGTACTCTCCCTCACGCCTCTCTCTCTCCCTTCGCGTTCTCCGGCCGACGACGTCACCCCTCCCTCCCCAAGGCTGCCCGGCCCCCTCCCCTTCCCCCGGCGGGGCGCGGCCTGGTCCCCCTCCCGGGACGGCGGCGCCCGTCCTCCGCCATCTCCGCCGGTGGGGGACGACGACGGCTTGGCGAAACCGGCCAGTGGACGACGATGGCACGGCGGATCCGGCCCGGGGACGACGACGGCGCGGGCGGATCCGGGGGGGACGACGACGGCGCGGCGGATCCGCCATCTCAGCGGGTGGGGGCGACGCCGGCGCGGGCGGATCCGGCCGGGACGACGACGGGCGCGGCGGATCCGGCCATCTCCGCTGGCGGGGACGACGACGGCGCTGGGCGGATCCGGCCGGGACGACGGACGGCGGGCGGATCCGGCCGGGACGACGACGGCGCGGCGGATCCGACCATCTCCAGCGGCGAGGGACGACGATGGCGCGGCGGATCCGGCGGTTCTGCGGCGGATCGGCGGTTCCAATGGTGTAGAGGACAGATCCGCCCGGCGGGCGCTACGGGATCCGGCGGCGGATCGGCGAGATTCGATGGTGGTGGCGCCGCGGCGGTGCTCCAGCGGCGGCGGCGGTGCTCCAGCCCGGCGGATCTAGGTGCAGGCTCACCGGCGGGCTCGGATGGGCTCACTGGTGTGGGCTCATGGGTTTTTTTTTTTTTTTATTTCTTAACCGTGACGGGCGTTCCTAATGTGCCCGCCACGGTTAATATATTAGCCGTGACGGGCGAGGAGGCCGCCACGCAAAATTCTTGCATTAACCGTGACCTCTTGGTGGTGACGGGCGTCTCTGCCCGTCACGTAAGATCCCCTGGCGCCCGTCACCAAAAACGTTTTCGATACTTGTGCCGTGCAAGTCTCCCTTGGACCATAAATGCAAGAGGTGTGTAATTAGTTGAACCTAATCAAAAATTAAAGGGGTAACACCCAACAAATTCGGTCTTCAGGCTCTCTCTCTCTCTCTCTCTCTCTGCCTAGCGCGTGTGAAAGGTCCTAATGGCTAGAGGGGAGGGGGGAGGGGGTGAATAGCCTATTAAAAATTCTCGCAACAACACTAAAGCACCCGGATTAGTAAGTAAGATGGCGAAGCTATTAAGCAATGCAACAAGCTAGCTATGCAAGCCACAAGTCAATTCTAAGGGGTTTGTCGAAGGAGAGGCATGTCATATAAGTGGGGTGCATCAACTCAAGTTGGAGAAGTCAATAATGTTCAATTCTCCCTTTAGCATGCAAAACCTCTTCTCATCAAGTGGCTTGGTGAATATGTCGGCTAGTTGATCTTCGGTGCCAATGCCCATGATACAAATGTCACCCTTTTGTTGATGATCTCTTATGAAGTGATGCCTTATATCAATGTGCTTTGTTCTTGGATGTTGAACCGGATTTTGGGTCATCTTCCTTGCACTTTCATTGTCACAATACAATGGGACTTTGTCAAATTAGAATCCAAAATCCTTCAATGTTGACCTCATCCAAAGCAATTGAGTGCAACAACTTCCCGCACTAATGTATTCGGCTTCGGCGGTTGAAAGAGCAACACTATTTTGCTTCTTTGAAGACCATGATACTAGTGACCTTCAAGGAATTGACATGTGCCACTTGTGCTCATTCTATTGATCTTGCACCCTCCATAATCGAAATCGAATATCCAATCAAATCAAACTTGGATCCCTTAGGATACCATAGTCCAACATCTTGTGTGCCCTTCAAGTACCTCACAATTCTTTTGGTTGCCTTGAGGTGACTTTCTCTTGGATCGGATTGATATCTAGCACACATGCCCACACTAAATGCTATGTCCGGTCTTGATGCGGTTGCATAGAGCAAACTACCAATCATAGACCTATACTTCTTTTGTTCAACCATGTTGCCACTTGGATCGGGGTCTAGGCTTCCATTGGTTGCCATTGGTGTGGACATTGACTTGGCATCTTGTAGATCAAACTTCTTGATCATGTCTTTGATGTACTTGCCTTGACTAATGAATGTGCCATTCTTCAATTGCTTGATTTGGAGTCTAAGGAAGAATGTCTCCAAGCATTGACATTTCAAACTCATTGGCCATCATCTTGGCAAACTCTTCACAAAACTCTTGATTGGTTGACCCAAAGATAATGTCATCAACATATATTTGCAACACAAACAAGTCTTGACCAATCTTCTTGGTGAAGAGAGTGGTGTCCACCTTTTCCATCTTGAACCCTTTAGAGAGGAGAAAATCTCTCAACCTCTCATACCATGCTCTTGGTGCTTGCTTCAAGCCATACAAGGCTTTCTTCAATTTGTAGACATGGTTGGGTTGGGATACTTCTCATCTTCAAATCCCGGTGGTTGCTCCACATACACCAACTCATTGATAAAGCCATTCAAGAATGCACTTTTCACATCCATTTGATAGAGCTTGATGTCATGAGCACATGCATAAGCAAGCAAGATTCTTATTGCTTCAAGTCTAGCAACCGGTGCATAGATCTCTCCAAAGTCAAGACCCTCTACTTGAGTGTACCCTTGAGCTACTAGCCTTGCCTTGTTTCTAACCACAATTCCATCTTGATCTTGCTTGTTCTTGAAGACCCACTTGGTTCCTATCACATGGTAGTCCTTTTGCCTTTCCACCAATTCCCATACATCATTCCTCTTGAAGTTGTTCAACTCTTCATGCATGGCATTGATCCAATCTTCCTTCTTGAGTGCATTTTCAATGTTCTCCGGTTCTTCTTGTGCTACAAAGGCATGGTGAGCACAAAAAGATGCTAATCTTCTTCTAGTAACCACTCCACTATTGATGTCACCCACAATTTGATCAATTAGATGATCTCTTGCTATGTTGGATGGTTGCATCACTTGCACTTGATGACTAGGATGAGGAGATGGACTAGTTTGTTGCTCTTGATCTTCATCTTGAGTACCACTAGTGCTTGCTTCATTTGCATCAAACTCAATTGTAGTGGTAGGCAATGGAGTGTCTTCATCATCTTCAACTTGCCTTGGCCGAATGTCACCAATATCCATTGTCCTCATAGCATTCTCCAAGTTGGAACCACTCACATCATCATGATTTTCAACTTCATTTTGAGAACCTTGGGTTTCATCAAATTCAACATCATGGACTTCTTCAAGTTTGCCACTTCCCAAGTTCCAAACTCTATAAGCTTTGCTTGTGGTTGAATATCCAACTAGGAACCCTTCATCACACTTCTTGTCAAACTTGCCCAATCTTGTGCCTTTCTTGAGAATGTAGTATTTGCATCCAAAGACTCTAAAGTAACCAATGTTGGGCTTCCTTCCATTTAGCAATTCATAAGGTGTCTTGCCAAGCATGCCATGGCAATAGAGTCGGTTGCTACAATAGCAAGCCGTGTTGATTGCTTCGGCTCAAAAGGAATGGCTAACATTGTATTCACTAAGCATTGATCTTGCCATTTCAATCAAGGTTCTATTCTTCCTCTCAACTACACCATTAGATTGAGGAGTGTAGGTTGGTGAGAATTGATGTCCAATTCAAGCTCATCACACAACTCTTCAATTCTTGTATTCTTGAATTCACTTCCATTGTCACTCCTAATCTTCTTGATGGATGTCTCAAATTCATTTTGAACCCTCTTGACAAATGTCTTGAAAAGCTCAAACACATCATTCTTGTCATGCAAAAAGAACACACATGTGTATCTAGTGTAGTCATCAACTATGACAAAACCATACTTGTTGCCTCCAATGCTAGAATATGACGTTGGCCCAAACAAGTCCATGTGTAGCAACTCAAATGCCTTGCTTGTACTCATTGTACTCTTGGTTGGATGTGCATTGCCATGTTGCTTTCCGGCTTGACATGCTCCACAAGGTTTGTCCTTCTCAAACTTGACATCACTCAAGCCTCTAACTAAGTCATGCTTCACTAACTTGTTCAATTGCTTCATTCCAACATGATCAAGCCTTCTATGCCACAACCACCCTTTGCTAGCTTGTGAGAGTAGACATGTTGTCAACTTGGCTTCTTTTGACTTGAAATCAACAAGGTAGAGATCACCATTTCTAAATTCCTTGAAGATCATATTGGCACCATCACCACTAACCACTTCAACTTCTTGGCTTGTGAATATACACTTGTAGCCAAGGTCACAAAGTTGAGAAACCGACAAAAGATTGTAATCAAGATTGTCCACTAGCAACACTTTGGATAGAGTCTTCTCTTGTGTAATTGCAATCTTGCCAAGACCCAAAACACTACCCTTCTTGTCATTGCCAAAAGTGATTGACTCATATTCATCAATGCCCTTGATGCTAGTTGACTTGAACATAAGAGAATCTCCGGTTATATGTTGAGTGCACCCACTATCCATTATCCAATGCTCTCCTCCGGCACGATAATTGACCTACAAAATAAGATCAATTCTTCTTAGGTACCCAATGTTGCTTGGGTCCTTCAAGGTTAGTCACCAAGGCCTTTGGTACCCAAATGGCTTTCTTCTTTGAGCTCATCCATGGTGTACCAATGTACCTAGCACGAACACCATTGTTCTTCTTCACAAGCATATAAGAATTATCAAGCTTGATGGAAGAGACATTGGTTCTCTTGTTCATGCACTTTTGCTCCACATGACCAACTTGCTTGCAAGCTTTGCAATAGCTACCATTGCTCTTCACAAAACGAGTCTTGTGAGTCACATAGGCGGCCTTGCCTTTCTTGGGGATATAGCCTAAGCCCTCCTTATACAAGGATGCCCTTTGGCTACCCAAGCACATAAGCAAGCGGTCCTCACCACCATAAGCCTTAGCCAAGGTGTGATTGAGCTCCTTCACTTCCCTTTTCAAATAAGCATTCTCATGAATAAGCATAGGGTTGTCATTATCTTCACTAAAGATGGATATGCTAGTGATAGAGCTAATGGAGGTCTCACACTTGGGGGTTGATTCATCAACAAGAATGTCACACATGATGCTTGCATTGGATGTATCAACATTTTCAACCACTAGGCACAACTTGTGCTCTTCTAGTAGAGAGAAATGAGCTTTCTCTATCTTAGAATGAGATTTCTCAAGCTTCTTATGGTCTACCTCTAGACTCTCATAAGATGCCCGAAGCTCAACAAGTTCTTGTTTAAGGCTCTTTGTTTCCTTACGCAAGCCCTTGCATTCCTTTCTACTTTGCTTGAACATGACAATGCAATCATCAAGCATGCTTTGCAATTCTTCCCTAGTGAGTGTTTGCTCCTCATCATCACTAACACTATCACTATCATCATCATCATCACTAGTGATAGATTGTACCTTAGTGGCCTTTGCCATAAAGCATGAGGAAGGAGTGTCGAAGAGGGAGATCTTGTCATGCATAGCAAGGTGAGCTTGTCCCTTCTTCTTGTTCTTCTTCTCCTCTTCTTCATCACTTGAGGAGGATGAGCCATCACTATCCCACATAGCCACATGTGACTCATTCTTCTTCTTGGGCTTCTTCTCCTTCTCATTCTTGGCATCATTCTTCTTTCTTGCCTTCTTGATACCCTTCTCATCATCACTCTCATCTGGGCACTCGGCAATCAAGTGACAATCATCATGGCAACGAAAGCATGTCATGTTGCCTTCATTCTTGCCATCCTTGGTCTTCTTCTTAGATAATTGCTTCTTCTTGTTCTTGTTGATGTATGTCTTCTTCACATATTTGCCCAATCTTCTCACAAAAGAGAGCCAATTGTTCATCAACCTCACTTCCACTTGTAGAAGTGCCATCCTCTTCATCACTTGATTCTTCCTTCTTCTTCTTTCCCTTGAATGAAGAACTAGCTTTGAGTGCTAGCCCTTTCTTATCATCTTTCTTGTCCTCATCCTTAGCCTGCTTGTTGGCCTTGTTGATGAGCTCTTGCTTCTTTGAATCATCTCTAAATGAATCATTGGTCATCACCTCATCAAGCAATTGGTTTGGTGTCAAGGTCTTCAAGTTGGTCTTCACCAAAACTGTCTTGAGCATCTCGAATCTCTCCGGTAAGCACCTCAAGAACTTCATGTTGAATGTTGTGTCCTTGATATCTTCACCAAGTGCATTGAGATCATTCACCAATACTTGCATGCGGTGGAACATCTCCGGCACACTTTCATCTTCCTCCATCTTGAAGCTATTGAATTGCTCTAGCTTGATGTAGGCTTTTGCTTGCTTGACACCTTCGGTGCCCTCATAGCACTCTTCTAGCTTCTTCCAAATGTCATGGGCGATGGTGAGTGACTTGACTTGCTCAAACACTCTATCATTGAATGCCTCATGAAAAGCACTCACGGCCACATCATTGGCATATATCTTCTTCTCTTCCGCAGCGGTTGGCTCATTTGGCTTTGCCACCTCAAACTTGTTCTCGGTCACAATCCACACTTCTCTATTGATTTGCTTGAGGTGTGCGGTCATCTTCAACTTCCAATGCCCAAAGTTGGTGCCATCGAAAGGTGGTGCCTTCTTGGTGTTGTTGACATGAAACACGTAGCCATTGTTTATCACCGTTGGATGTTAAGCCACTCAAATACGGTGCCTCGGCTCGATACCACTTGAAAGGTCCTAATGGCTAGAGGGAGGGGTGAATAGCCTATTAAAAATTCTCGCAACAACACTAAGCACCCGGATTAGTAAGTAAGATGGCGAAGCTATTAAGCAATGCAACAAGCTAGCTATGCAAGCCACAAGTCAATTCTATTGTCTCTAATCCACTCAAAAGTTATGTCGCTAGTTTACTCCTAGGTGACCAAGCAATTCTAACTAGATTACAACTAGGAGCTAACAAGACTAAGCAACCTAACACACTACTCAAGCTAACAAGCTAAACAAAGCTACACAAGATATATCAATGTAAATACATGTGGAGTAGTGAACGATATACCGGCGTTGATGTGTAGAGGTGCAAGCCAATCACCGTGATCAACAAGAAATTTCCAACGAGCACAACAAGGTTGACACGATGATTTTTCACCGAGGTTCACGTGCTTGCCGGCACGCTAGTCCCCGTTGTGGCGACACACTCACTTGACGGTTGCTAAGCTTAATGGCTGGTGCCAAAACCCCTATGGGCGCTCAAGCAAACGATCACAAGAGAGGGTCCAACAAACCACGAGCAATCCACTAGTGACGCCTTTCACGAACCTCCCGCGGGGTAAGGCTCAACCCCTCACAATAACCACCGGTGTGGCTTCAAACAGGCTCCACTTGAGCTCAACACCGCCTCTTGCTCCAAGCCGCTAGGGAACCGGGCAAATTCCCAAGATAACAAGAATCCCGCGGCTTCTCCAAGGATGAAGTGCTTCTAAATGCAACCGATGCAAGCAATGCACTTCTATCTCTCTCAATCTCACCAAGAATCCGAATTAGTGATGAGGAGATGAGTGGAGAGGAGTCTCACAAGCTCACTAGCAAGTTAGAGTGTTCAAATGTGCAAGAGAGGTCCCAAAGAACCAGCCAACCAAGTAAATATAGGGCACCTCTCGAAATGGAGCCGTTGCTCCAAAAAAATTTGCTCTCTGCGGGGTGACCGGACACACCGACCGGAACCACCAGCGGGTCCGTCGCGAGTCCGATCAACGCTTTTCGTCACTACCGACAAAGGGTCGGCCCACAATCGGCACCCTTCCTTCGTGCGTCCGATCAGCGGATCCGGTCGACACGGAAGCATCCGGTCGGGGTCCGGTCACCGCGTCCGACAAAAAACCAGCCTGCGGGGTTCTCTCGCCGGGCGCCGGCCGGACGCGCTCCGATGAGTGCGTCCGGTCCGTCGCACCAGGCGTGCGTCCGGTCGCCCTCGAACGATTGCTTCTCCATCTTCTTCTTTGCTCTTTGCTTCAAACTTGTTTCGCCTCTTGCCGTAGGTTGCCAACACGTCCAAGATGACCACGTTATCACCAATGTTAGCATGTCGAGATGTTAGGCAAGATCGAAGTTAGTGCTCTCATGTCCTAAATGCAATATGCAAGTCAATTGGACCTAGAAGCACTTCACCAAAGGATTGTCGCAGCATCCCCCTCTTGATAGTCGGCTATCTATCCTATAATGTGATCACACGCTCTATCGTGTCTTGATCAATTTGAAAGGAAAACCCTATCAAGTATACCTTTGCCTTGATCTCCCGTGTTCCTCTCAAGCCGATCACCGAGCTTGACGATCCATCATGTCCACCATCATTGTCCATGTTCATGATCATCATGCTCCTTGTCATCAACCTAATCCTATCTCAAGTCATACACTTAGAGCAAAGGATTAGTCCACAAGTGTGTCATCAATTTCCAAAACCAAACATGAGATTTCAGCTTGCAAGCGCCGCCCCGCCCTGCCTCGCGCACGCCCTGCTACAGCGCACGCGTGCGTGCGCTGCACGGCGCCACTCGATCGCCGCGCCGCCGCCCAACGCTGCCGCCCGGCACCGTCATCACCGCCCCTCCCTAAGGCGGTTGTGACACGTGGTACTTAGAGACCAGATCGATCCACCCACCACCACTGCCGTCAAGATCCGATGGCCACTCCGCTGCCATCCTACCCGGAGATGATCATGGAGGCCATCTACGTGCTTAGATCAGAGAACACCGCCGACAATGCTACGATCTCCCACCACGTACGTCAAGGTGAAGTACGACTCCATCCTCCTGTCCCAGCATTGCGTCATCCTCGCAGCTATCTTGCCCCTATGAAGGCCACCGGCGATCGATGACCTCCTCGTGGACACCCCCCTGCCATGGGCACCACCGACGCGACAATCTTTGCTTCCATGGATGCCGCCGACATTATTCTCTCGCGATCACCGACGCTGCAAGCAACGGACTCATCCACACCAAGGACACCCCCCAATTTGCGGTCCGGATCGGATCGGATCAAGAGGCTACAACCGATGACCACCGGTACGCTCAACGAAAAGCCTACCCAACTAGGCCAATGTCCCGCGGCTACTACAATGGCACATATAAGTTCCCCGGTCACCAACAACATCAGCTCTAATACTCGCTAGGAACACCATGAGTGCCAACACCATTACCATCATGAGCAACACAACGACGTCAACCGACGCCGACATCGATATCACCGATCCCAATGTCACGGACAGCAACGGCGCCTTGAACATCAACGACGTCAACACCTTCACAGATTAGGGAAATCACACGCTCCACCGTCACCGTGCAAGTCTATCCCAACCAACATGGAGCATCTACCTCCACCATCCATGCTACAACGACATCGCCCGACATCGTCATCGCCAACCACGACGTCCTCAATGACAACACCAACCACGACACCTCCAAAGGCACCATCCACGAGAACGACGACGTCCCCATGGGCGCCACTACCACAAGAAACACCAATGATGCCCCCCACGGGCGCCACCACCAAAGATGATCATCGACTCGCACAACCGATCTTGACGTCGGCCCGCTACAATCTGGCCGGATGTCCCATGGATATCCACTATGGCGGAGAACATCCACAAGCGAGCTATAAATCCTATCGCGGCTTTGACACCGCAAAGACATCGTGGCACCCCCACTCCCGCACCAACTTCCAAATAACTCCAGCGCGAGCTCCGACCACGAAAGGCGCCCCCATTAGCTATCGACAATGGAACATCGGCCTTGGCAAATACATAAGGTACGCCGCCATCATCGAGAGAGGAGCGATACTTCTGCAGTTCCTTTTCATGATGATCAAGGCACCCTTTGGAGGACCTGGGACACCGAGCTTCCCATCAATGTCAACTCCACCGGCGACCTGGCACTGCCTCGACAAGCCAACGGCCCGTACAACTACATCCACGACTTCGAGTTTGCCAGCAGACTCCACACTACACTACGGAAGGCACTACGGCGGGAGGCGACCAGCACGAGGATGAAGCGATCCAAATCGCTCGTCGACTCGATGTCCTTCAGCCTCGTTCGTCACACGGCTCGGGCGAAGCGGCGGACCGCGGCGACATCCCCGACCGGCAACAACGGCCCGGATGACTCGAGGGCCAATCCAGCGGCTCCCTCGATCGTTGACAACATCGACGCCTAGTATGACTATGCTTTCAAGCACGCCAACGGGCTTCACAACAAGTTTTGGGTTGCAATGCAATAGGTGGCATCCCTCACATTGGGCACGACAATCCGACTCGCCGACCAACTAGACGCCCCCGTCTCCTACATTTCCTACGAGGTTCTCCACGAGCTCCAGCTTGCGAGCTCCTACGCCGACGACAAGATAAGAATGCCACACTCACAGGTATTCTCCTACGTCAACCTCATCGATACTTCGGTGACATTCTTCAAGGTTCTCCGCGCTACATCAAATGACCAAGAGCTCCACAACATCACCAAAGAACGCCGAGCTCTTGGAGGGAACACCGACTAGGGCGCCGCCGAGCGCGGTTGATGTCCACCTACCGATGTCCTTGCCTTTGATGCAAGGCTTTCCGGTGATCATAGTAGTAATGGAGGAGCTAATGCATAGCTTCTTGCCATCAATGCTGATCTTCTACTTTTACAATCATCGCTTCTACACCACGACATTATCAATGTGCTATAGGATGTTCTCCAACCAAGTGGGACCCCTCAACAAACTTTTGCAATTGGTTTTCACCCCCTGACCTCCTCGCCATTAGTGCAAGCCTTACTGTCAAGCATCTTGCTCATGGAGGAACATCCTCATTACTTCCTCGGAGGGCGTCCACAACACTTGCTCTTCAATGACAAGCTACCTCCATTAGTGGCAATCTGCTCCTCCTCCAAGTCCATGACAACCACCTCGACGATCTACAATTTGCGGGCACCGTAATATTCCAAAGTGGATGATGGCACCACCGAAAAAGCATTCCTCGACATGCTATTTCAAACTTCCCGCCAATGCCGACCACCACCGCAAAGATACAGTACGAGACGCACTTTGTGTGGAGAAGGGAAGGAGGTGTCACACCCAAATCGAGGGCCCAAGGGGCCATGCGCACAAAGCGCCTTGCGAGAGGGCGGCAGCCCTAGCACCGCCACATCACCGCACACCAAGATCATCCAATCTCCACCAAAATAATATTAGAGAATAAATATTTAGAAAATAAATAGATTATTTTGTCAAGAGGTATTCCGATCTATAAGGAAACCTTCTAGATATTTCTTAGCATGCAAGTCTCACTTAACTATAAATGCAAGGCGTGTGTAATCAATTGAACCTAATTAGAAAAATGAAAGGGGTAACACCCAACAACTTCGGTCTTCGTGCTCTCTCTCTCTCTCTCTCTCGCCTAGCGTGCGCAGCGCGCCGCCAAGCGCTGCCTCACACCGCTGCTGCCCCCCAGCGCACGCGTGCCGCCACTCGACCACCGCGACCGCCCCAACGCCACCACCGTCACCGTCATCGCCACCCCTCCCTAAAGGCGGCTCGACACGACCAAAATGAAAATTGTAGATCTTGAAAAGTTTTGAAACTTTCTTGTTGACAAAAAAATGATTTTATGTCATTCTATCATGTAAAACTATGTTTGAATTTCTCAAATTTGAAACTCAGATTTTGTAAATGATCTCAAATTGAGAACTTTCCCTAAATGAAATTTGTAGATATCGATAAGTTATGAAACTTTTAACAAGTTAGAAACTTTATAGTTGATAACATATTTTATTTGAATTCATTCAGGGGCCTCAAACAAGTAATTTGCACTTGGTTTTGTATAATATGTTGGGAACCAAATGGGAATCTGAACACAAGTGTAGAGGGTGCTAGGACGCAGGAGACGATGTGGGTTCGAATCCTGCCACCCGTGTAGTGTATGAACTTTGCATGAGACACGCTTTCTACTTGCGATTTTCTCTCAGTGCGGTGGGGGCCTCCCCAATCAATTTTTTTTTTTTTTGGGGGGTTTGTCCACTTACATTTTGCCGAATGTTTTTCGGCACTAGGGAAAGCCTTTTCCCGGCAAAAGGAGGCGAATCCGGTAGTGAATATATTTGTTTTTAGAATAGATACATCTAGTGTTGTTATTACAATTAAGTACTTCATATATATTTGTTCCTAAGCATAGTACAAGGATTTTTTTTTTAGAAAGGGTGGAAACAGATTTGCTATTAGACAAAGAAAGAAAAAGGCAAATGCTAGCTTAGTTTTTCGAATGGTAATCATTTTTAAAAAACCATACAACTAAGGAGAGTGGCAACTCATCCCTCACAACGTTGGTACAACTGCCGCAACTCACACTACCTTGCAATTTGGCCGAATCGACCCCACTATCAATGACTAACCAACTACCAACTAAGACAAACACAAGTAGAAAGACAACTTGGAGAACCAAGCACCATCACACCCTTGGAGAAGCGCCATGGCAAACGACGGGGAGATGAACAGCGGAGAACAGGATCGCCTTGCAAAGCCTTCAAGAAGGAAACGACGCGAAGAGTATCGACACGCTAGCCCAACAAGGGAAGATTTTCACATCCAAAATCTAGCACGGTAGCCGAAGAGACTGAAATGGACGCCTTCAAGAACCAAAAACGGCGTACATAGACGTCGTCGTCCCATCTCCCCCCACCCCCCCCCCTCGATCCTCCACACCACCGCTTGCAAAGACCTAACCTACCATGGAGGTAGGATGAGCCAACGATACCGCAACATCCCCGCCCCGGCTGCCGCCCTAGGAACGCTAGCCGGGAGAGCTCGAGATAAGCCTGCCGGGAGAGTCCGTTAGCACACACTTCCTGCTATAGCTCCGCCCGAACCAGCCTGAGCTGGGTGGAGGGGAGATGGTCGGGACAAAAGGGCCGGGATCGGAAGAAGAATTGGACATCAGTTTTGGCTATTGCTAGTCTGTAACATATAGTACAATAAATTATAAAATAGATATATCAAAACAAAAGGATTTGATTGAATGGAATCCATGACATCATACTTATGAGTTGTGTAGTTACATAATTGTTTTATAATAAGACGCACCGTTTCGAATGTTTTTGTTTAGTATGTGTTGTGCGTTATATATGAGGTTAAATATATACACATATGTTTATCATTATGACTAGGACATGAACCAAACAAAGATGTCGGTATATAGCGACGTACTCTGTATGCCCGCATGCTTCATTTCTAGCCCAGCTAATAAAGTTCATCACATGCATGATCCAAGAAGTTAAGCTTCGCTTTCCGAATCCAAATCTGGCCAAGCCAACAGGCAACAACCGTATGTGCTGGAAAGCTCTACACCCTCTTTCCAAAATTGAAACGTATTTATCTATTTCGTACTACTACTTGCCAACAGGACTTCCACTTTATCTATTCCGTCATGGTCGTCCTCAGTAAATAGAATTTAGTATTCATAACAACAATGGCAGTTTACTCTGGACATACAAGTAAATCACATTGGGGCCGCAGGGATTGCTAGTCGAAATGGTAAACGCAGCTAGTTTATGGATCTTTTGACCTTGGAACTTTTGCTACATTTTTCGGTTGTCAAGATGGTGAACTAATGAACAATAGCTAGTATAGGAACATACTTCATTTGCTTGACCATCGCTTTTATATCATGATGAAGCTCAACAAATATCTATAATATAGCATACCATCCATTTTAAAATAGCATAGCGATACCAAATCATTATTTACAGTTTATACAGAATTAGGGCAGTAAAGAGATTCAAGAATGTGAAAATGGAAGACATACACAGAAGGCAACTACTATCTAGCTAACACAGCCTCGTTTACCTCCCTTTTTTTGTCGAAATTCCTCGGTAATCTTGACGATAGCAAAGAACATCATCCTGTATATCACCATCATTCCACAAAGGATGGCAATGTTTACCCATTTAGAGTACCCCATCTCCACCTCCAATTTATTCTTCAGGACCTGAAGGCCACTGATGGTGGCATTAGACTCAACCAGCTGATCACTTGGGAATGACAGTTCCATGAACTCGTTCTTGTAGAGTCCTTGCACTGCGTACTTGTGGAAGGAGATGTAGTAGGAAGGGTACTTCCATATGGGCTTTGGGAGCTCATTAGGAAGGCGGAAGAAGCCCCCAGTGAGCATCATCACCCCCTGCACTCCAGCTCCAACGATGATTCCCATAAGGAAGTCCGGAACAATGGCAGCGATAACCATCATCATGCTCTCTACTAGAAGGCAACATATGCAAATGACTATGACAAAATAGATGAAGTGATCCACGCCTTTTGTTAGACCGGTGAGATAGTATATCATTGCTCCCGGTAATACAGCTATGGCAGATAGGTATGGAGTAGCTGAGAGGGTGTTTGATATCACAAATTCTGACACACCATAGTGGCCACTAAGTCTCTCCTTTCTGAAGACCTGAAACATTAGAAACGGTGTTGATAGATAAAAATATGCACAGAATTGAGGTCATAAAACCTGAAGCAATAATGTGCTAATAAAAAAATTGAACTTACTTTTCACTTGCACTACTAAGTTTAGAAATTAAAGGTAAAATTGTAGGATTCCATAATATTGGAAAATACAAACCTCCCCCCCATCCATCCACCCAAAAAAAGTTATATATATGGTTCCTATTCATGGTAGAGTTCCTCCTAACATCCCACTCATTTTGTATTGTTTATTTTCAATATCATAAAAGTTAATTCATGGTAATCTTGAATAATTTACTTGAGCAACAAACTAAAACAACGTTTGGAAGGGAGAAGAATCAACCTTTACGTCTTCAACAAAAGATGGAAAACCTCCAATAGCCATGAATGTTAAAAGTGCAATTGTATACATTATTACTGAACATCGGCTCTGCAATCCAAGACATCATCAGTTTTACATGCATAGACAAATAAATATCTTGTCCTATATACATATCTGAATCTTGTTAATTAGTTTATTACCTGGATAGAACTGTAGCTATAGCCAACTTGGTAGAAGATAGTGCCTAGACATATGCCGATGCCCATAAAGATGGCCAAACGCATCCAGTAGTATCCTATGTCCCTGTGCATATTCAGCAATGATCTCCTTGTGAGTACAAGGAGCTTTGTAGCAAAAGCTTGCTTGTTGTCTCCTCCTAAATAAAGCTCCATCCTGTAATATATATAGGACACATACTGTAATTTTTTATACGGTCAAAATATTCTTAGATTGTTCAATTATACATTTCTCATTATTGCTCTTTGCAGTCACTGTGGTTTTTTTTATGATATCAGATGATATTATGCCCCTGTCAAACCTATTACAATTATTCGGTCAGTTTATTGAACAATGGTCAAAATGACTCATCACACACCATCGGGTTATTCTTGTTTCCAGTAGCGACCCATGCTCAACTTACCATGTTTTTCATTTCAACAATTTGGTCTGTCGTTTTTTCAAAATAACTGGATAATTTGTATGCAGTTGCAAGAATTTCTATTGCTTCAGCTGCCGTTTCTCTTTTTAGGTTTCGAGGTCTCCACAGTTTCCTACATGATATACATGATATTATCAGATTTAAATGAAAAGTTGCACTGAATATTTAATAAGTCATATAGGAGTACGTATATATACATACCTCATCAAAGTCTTTGTTGATTGTTCTCAGGAAGTGATCTGACGGGCTTCTCAGGTGTGGACATGGAAAGCCGTTCAGAGTGAAGAACTTCATGCATGCAAGGAACGACTCATCAGCAGCTCACAATTTGCTATATGTCTCAAATAAAGAAGCTAAGACGAAGAAGGGTCACCTCGGTGGCATCAGAGATGGCCCCGAAGAAGACCGTCCTGCCGGCGGCGAGCAAGCAGAGGCCGTGGAAGAGCTCGAAGACGTCGCCGCTGGGCTGGTGCACGGCAGCGATCACTGTCATGCCCTCGTGGGCGGCGACACGGGCGATGTGGTTCATGACGTGGTAGGAGGCGGCGCTGTCGAGGCCGCTGGTGGGCTCGTCAGGAAAGAGCAGGCGCGGCCGCGTCAGCATCTCTATGCAGATGCTCAGCCGCTTCTGCTGCCCGCCACTGATACCCTTAGTGATGCGGCCGCCGATGCGCGTGTCCATGGCGTCGGCGAGCCCCATCTCCCGGATCACCCGCTCCGCGTGCGCGCGTTTTCACTGGCAACGGCATCGTGTCCGGCAGCTGCAGTTGTGCCGAGTAGTACACGGCCTCGCGCACTGACAGCGTCGACATCAGCACATTGTCTTGGGTCACGTATGCCTTTGTTGTAAGTGTTATTCATTCAAAAAGTTCCACTTGTAAGTCCGGATTAAATGAAATATATCTGTACTGAATATAATTGAACTGATCGAGTATGAGGAAACATAATACCACCAACTTCTTGAAAAAAGATTGCAATCAGTAGGAAAAGCTTTTTTAGAGTAAGCAAATTTTATTCCGGCATATGTAAAAGTTTTAAAGCATCCACAAGCAAATATACATGTGCTTATTAGGCAAATTATGTGCTTATTTTAGTGGCCGTGGTGTCCACCCGCAAATATACATGTTTTCATGATGATAGTGGACAAACTTAAAAGGTGGTTGGTGTATGCTACGTAAGACGGTTGGCCTTTAAGCAAAATTTGTAGAACAAATTTTACAGCCTCTGCAAATCATAAGTGTTTATGAGAAAGAGGTGATTTTGTGTTACCGAGGTTCCATAGGCAAGCTTCTCCTGGCGGCCATTAATTAAAATCAGCCCTGTTTTATTCATGCCTGGCCCTAACCTTCCTGCAATTCAATGGTAATGAGATCAAGGGTTATAAGCTTATTTTAGTGGCTGAGGTTTCCTCTACATGAATGGAACAATAAAAACAAAAAGATATACACAGGAGTATACTGGAAGACTATTTCAATCATCAATGAGAACTGTTTGGTGGAGAATCTAAATTGGATCGCCGGGACAGAATTGTGGGCTGGTCTCTGCAAATTAATTAAAAGCACACCCTGTTATGGACACAGTGAATGCCATGCGTCAGGACAAAGGCTGATCTATCATGAGGTCGTATTCAATCAGTATCAAGGTGGCCACAAAAATCAGGCCCACCATCCACCTATACATGGACCATCTTTCCTTGAGGAAATAACTCATCTTACTTGTGATGCTTACAGCAAAGGATATGATATGGCAATTACATAGGATTATATTGTATCCGTTTCAAGTACTGTTTTTACTAGAAATTATATTGTTAATTATTCTTGTCATTCATGAGAGGTAGGAACATGACACAGAAAGATGGAAAATTTGTGCAAATCATTGTGTGCCGCTATATATCGGGAAGTATGATTTTCATACATGTAACACATTCAGATAAGTTCATAACTATTAGCACAATGAACATGCACGGGGACTATTGTTGGACTCGCAAATCATACATCTGATAAACCCCGCGCAATCAGTAGGTATGATACGTTGATATTAGCTGTTATTAGTTGCAGTCCTACAGTAGTGCTTATACATATGAGATGTTTAGTTTAAGGAATAGATGGCCTTTTAGAAGTTGGTTATAGCCTCTACAGCTACATACAACCACCTGACATGACTCTAAATTAAGACAAAGAATGACCGAAATTTATTGGGTTTATAACATGACAGATCGATAGAAGGAAATTTGTGTAAATAATTAATTGTGCTGCTATCATGTAGGAAACTATGATTTTCATTTGCCACACTTTCAGATAACGACATTGCATTACTAGCACAAGGATATGTGAACAACCACCAATAAACATGGGCGCGGACTTTCATTGACTCACAATCAATACACAGGAGTATCTACATGAGTAACAAAAAAAAGAAGAGAAGAAGAGTGATCAAAATTAAAGCAAGTCTTTTTATACTTAATTTCTTTCAAAAAAAAAAAATACTAGGTAGGGTAGGACTACACGTATATATATATGGAAGTTGGAACATGAACTGAATGTGGCCCGGCTGGGCCGGCATGTTTCCACAGAAGATTTCTGATGAGCCTCACGTGCGTGCTCGCTGAAACTGAATGAAGCTAGGCACGGTGGGTAGGATTCGTCAGAATTAATGGTGTCAATGCAAAGTTTGTTGGGGACGGAATCACCATTGATTTGGATGACAGCGTGGCGAGATTTGAATGAATCATGGAGCATAGCCTATGATTGCAACTACTTCGGCTGCAATTTCTGAGTTTTTTCAACCTCTACGTAAAACACTATCTAGGTGTAGCATGAATAATAGCAGGTTTTAAGATGGCTAAAATGGTAAGGTGAAGGAGAGGAGATGAGAAACGGGTTGTTAGTTTGTATTTTTAAGAAACTTTTTAAAAAACTTTTTGGGAGAGATAAGTGTAACCATGTATTAATAGTGAAGAACTAACTACTATACTAGTGGACTCCAAAATCTTATAGCCAGCACTGCCAGCACTTATTGGAAAAAAAAGTTGGATAGTGACAACTCTGACTAGAGGACCTGTTGGCAGCATGTTTGCATAGCATGTTGCTCCTAAATCTCTCTTAGCGTGTCGCAATGTGACTGGACATCCATGTGCTGCTAGGTGCGGATGGTCGGCACCCAACTTGTTTTCCCTCTTATTAGCAAATAGTATTTGGCTTAGTTGTCCTGTGTTACTACTTGGCATGGTATGGAGTGCTACTGTTTCAAGAGCAAGCAATCTGTGTGTGTACTTCCCCGGCCATCTGTATCTGGGAGGACATCTCGAATGAAAATGTCCAATTTTTTTTTTTTTTTTTTTTTTTTTTTTTTTTTGACACAATACAACGCAGACGCTCACAAGGCGCCACGCACACTCACCCCTATGAATACACGTGCGCAAACCCTACCCCTATGAGCACCCGGCAAAGGCAAATATGGAGATTCTCGAAGTCACCATTGGCGCCTCGTCGTCGACAGGGAACATCGCTTACAACTTAATGCATAACGCCGAAAATCCCGAGAAAATCCCAAGAAAAAGGTGTGAGCACCCGTATTTGAACCCGATGGGTAGCGTCCCCCATTGGACCGTCCCTACCATTGGACTACAAGCCAATTTGCATGAAAATGTCCAAACTTAGGACCTCATATATGTATCTTGCATGAAACATTCAGTTTGAAGTCCATGCCGTAAATCAGCACATGTGTGAGGAAGTTTTGAAAAGTTCAAGCAAACAAGGTGTATTTGCATATACGTCCAATAGGAATATATGAGTTGCACCGCCTGTTATATACAACCGTTGTCCCAAAAAAAAGATGCACCAACTATGAATCTAGTTCTAGTCAAACTGTCACAAGTTTAATTAAATTGAAAGAAAATGATACCAGCTTTTATAACTTCAGATAAATATGTTATAAAACACAACACATGACAAATTTGGTGATGCTTATTTAGTATGATAAATACAACACTTAAAAATTGTTTGGCTTAACACCCTCATTGATTTTTTTATAAAATCATACAGATAAATAAACACATATAAAAAGTGGAAACTGTTTTTTTTTTAAAAAAAGTGGAAACTCTAATAAGTTTTGGAAAGATTGACTGTTTTAGTACGAGATGAGATGAGATAGACGTACGGTAGATGACGAAGGGACGGACGCACCTGCGAGGGTGTCGAGCAGCGTGGTCTTGCCGCCACCGGACGGGCCCATGATGGCCAGCACCTCACCAGGCCGCGCGTGTCCGCTGATCCCATCCAGAATCCTCACTTCCGGCGCCCCACGGGGCCACCGCCGGCAACCGTCACTCGCACGTCCTCCCACGTCACGAACGCCCTGGGGTCGCCAGCGCCGGCGTCGGCAACCGCCGCCGACGATGGCACTACGTCCTGCAGCTCGCACCCGGCCGGGCCAACGGCGTAGGCTCTGTCGTCACTGGCGGTGCCCGCCGGGGCACTGTGACGCCCGCGGCCGCGTCCCGCGAGCCACGACCACCAGCTGCCGCTGCCAGGCTGATGAAGATGGTTAGTGTCTGGTGTGCCGCCACCCCAGCGCCATAACGGCCGACCCGGGCTCGGCGTCGCCACCCACCTCGGCAACGGCGATGGCGTGCCCGCCATGGCTACCAGGTCGTGTCGTACGTCCCCAACCAACTCCTGCGTGCTCCAATTAATAGGCAGGATGTAAGTAGTGGTACTGATCGCGAAGAGGAGCCGACGAGGAGAAGTCGAAGAAGGCGACTAATTAACGACGGACGACTACAGCTGAGGGTAATATAAAGGGAGTCAAGGAGGTTGTTGTTAGCTACGGGGTCAGAGAGCAGCGCATGGCGCATTCATGATGACCCAATTCTTCGTGCAAAGATCGATGCACTGGCCGGGTGCAATGCATGGCAGCCGTCCTTTCTCTGCTAGCCACTCCGACACGTACTCACCTAGCTAGCTCCACTGTACCAGGGCCCTGATCTGATTTTCTCTGGTTGATACCCCTTGTGACGAATAATAATGGGACCAAGATATTCCAAGCATATATGGTTGGGCAAAAGTTCATTTAGACTCCTTTAAGTATAATGAATGTTTTTTCAGTGCTTCAAACACCAGCTTCAAATGATTTGTATGTTCTGACATAGAAGGGCTGTACACCAGGATGTCATCTAGGAAGACCAGCACAAATTTTATCATATATGGATCGACTTAACACTTGGTTCATGATGCACTGGATGGTTGCTGGAGCATCTATCGTCCTGTTGCTATGATCCTCTGCCTCTACACCCCGGGTTGTCCGTGCGGGCAACTCAGAGGCGACACAAGCACCGCGCTGGCATCGGTGCCCCCCTGGCCAGAGGTAAGCGCGTTCGTGACGATTCAAGTCGCGAAGATCGATGCACATGCATACGTACTCACCTATCACTGAGCTTTGTTTAGTTGCCATGCAAACCCAAAAAAATTGAGTTTGGATATTGCAGCACTTTTTTGTTTGTATTTGGTAATTATTGTCTCACCATAAACTAACTAGGCTCAAAAGATTCGTCTCGCACTTTACATCTAAACTGTGCAGTTAGATTGTTTGTTTACCTATATTTAATGGCAACAGATCAAGTGCAAACCAACCTCTGTGTGCAAACCGTGCAAACTTCTAATCTGGGCCATATGATGTTGATCTAATGGTCTAAAATGAATAAATAGAGTGCACCATTGCGAGGAGCTCGTAATGGACATATTATTTTGCTATTTTGGAGCTCCCAATTATAAGATATAGATTTTGCAAATTAAAAGGAGTGCGAACATCATCACTACGTCAGGCACTCCCAAAGTCCGCCTCGCCCGACCCATCGACCCGGCTAGGCTAGGCGGGCGCACGCGACGCTAGCGCGCTCCACACGCAGATGGGCGGGCGGGCCACCACCAAACGCCACCCCGGCGGCGGAGACGAGCAGCCGGGCCACCCTCGCGACGCGCGCCGCGCGCTGTGAAATTCAAATGAGGAGGGGCGGCGTGGCGGCCGGCCAGCGTGAAGTCCACACGCGTGGGGCGCGAGGCGCGCTCGGGCGATTTTCTGCCCCAGCCACGGGACACGCGTCGGCACGGGGGCGCGGCGCGCCCGCCAGGCAGGGCGCGGTTTGCGCGCCCGAGTGTGGCTGGACCGGCCGATTCAGGCGGCCCGGAGCCTGGTTTTCACCCCAGAATCGCGGATTCAGCATGTTAACACCGGTTCACATCCGGTTCAGCTAATTCCCGACCGGTTCCTGCCCGGTTTTCGACGCTCTTTCATTGGAAAATTCTTTCCCACCAACCAGGAGGCGGTTGCATACTAAGGAGGTCGGTTTTGGGCTAGAAGCAAGGATAACCCTCCATTCTCTCCCCCTCCTTTCTATGTAAAGTGACCGTCTCTTGTAAATCAATTCATTCAATCCATCAATCCATTGGTCATTCATTTCCATTCTCACACACAAGAAGCTGGTACAATGTAGCATTAGAGAGGAGAGCTCCACTTTCATATCTTAGCTCTCTAGTGTAAGGAGTGAGTGAGGAAGAGAGAGAGATGGAGAAGGACCGGAGTTGTCGGCTACCTCCACTAGTGTTGTCGAAAGCATCGCGTACATTCAGCGGAAGGAGTGTCGGGGATGTTGGCTTCCTCTCACTTGTAACTCGGCGGATCTAGTATGGAGTGGAGTAAAAAGGTTAATCTTTGGCAATAACTTCTTACTTCAAACGAGTGTTGTTGCTATTTACTTGCGGGTTCGTCGTTCGTCCTTGGGGCGGATGCTCTAGTGGAGGGCCTCGCACAGCGAGTAGTAGTTATAGCGTAGACGTAGTGTTTATGCTAGAGGCTACCTTCGTTTGCCTCGACTCGTATAGATGAGGTGGTAGGCGGCAGGTGGTGAATGCCTTGTCCGTCCCTTGAATTCCCCCATGTAAGTGTTCGGCGTAAAGCTGTAGGCCAGCAACGCTTGGCAGACCAAGTGTTATCCGGTGCCCGAAGTAAATAGGTAGTGGCAGAGCTATCTTATATAGGAACTCTAACCTTAGAAGACCTTGCTACTCTTACCTTCTCTCTTTTGCTATCCTGAGAACTAGCTATGAGACACACAACCGTTCCGTGCGGAAATACGATGCCCTAAATACTTCCAGGTAAAAGCTACAACGACATTTACGTGCACTTGCGAACTCATTCTGTTTGCGTTAAGAAACACCAACAGTGCTCATGGATCCTTAATTAGTTTACTTGAGGCTAGAAAAACCCTATATTTCTCAATAGCGTCCCAGATGGTTGGATTAACTGACGTAAGGGTTTGTGGCAGGGTGACCACAGCTCTCCCCATTTCTTATACTGTGGCTGATGTTCTTTGTTGCCTCTTGCAACATCCTTGCATATTCTTCTTGCTTAGGCGACACCTAGTTCCTAGTGATTGATTACTGTCCTATTCTTCACTGTCCTCTTCCTTCAATTCATAGAGGCTGATGAAGGTGGTTAGGCGTCAGGCGTGAGTCTAACCAGACAGCTAGCTGCAGGTCGCCGCTCGCCGGCCGGCTCACCGCCCACTCAATTAATAGCTGGACGTGTACTGGTTGGAGGACCACGAAGAGCCGACACCTAGCACAGGAGCTAGACGTTGTTGGCCCGTGTATGGGCCGCGGAATGAAATAGAACGGAAAACTTTCTTCAAAAAAATTGAAATAAAATAAAATGGGAAACGATGGAGCAACATAGAAAAGAAAAGATGAAACAACAGGGAGTAATGGGAGTCAAGGGAGGTTGTTGTTAGCTACGGTCAGAGAGCAGTGCATTAAACCGGTCAGAATTAAATTAATCATTATCGAGTGTCGACCATGCTTGCATTGAATTGCATCGACTTGCAAAGACGCACATGCTGACGATTGCACTAGGAAGGGGACGACACTGCTTGGTGGCCAGGGTGCGCCTCTGCTTGGGCGCCAAGGTATGCTGCCGCTTGCGTGTCAGAGAGAGATGCCTTGGAGTGATGTGGCGGTTGAGAGATGGGAGAGGGAATGGCATGACGAGGCTAGGATTAGGGCGGGAGCTTTTAAGCACCCATCACTTAGGGCATCTGCAATAGTAATAGCTAGTGCTAGCTATGTAGTGGGCTGATGTGGAGGTGAGAGACAATAACAAAGACTATTTTATATTATTAGACCCAAATGCTCTTCTCACATATTCTTGGGCTACGTGAAATAGTCTAGCTATTTGCACGTAGCTAGTCACTACTCTCTCTCTCCTACATTTTTCTTGCCACGTCACATCTAGATAGCTAAATAGCTAACCATTGGGGACGGCCTTATGTGCTGGCAAAAGGGCTAGCGTGCAGCCCTGACCCAAGTTGGTGTTTTGGACATGCGTCAAATACATTTTTTCCATACACTACTACACAACTGATTTTGCACAGCGTTTTTCAATGATTTTTCGTGACGGTTAATTGAAAAAACACCATGTTTAATGTCATGATTAACAGTGATGATTATTTTCTATTAACCGTGGCGGTTACATAACTGCCACGGTAAATCGATTAACCGTGGCGCACCGTAAGTCAGAGCACAAATCAGAAACTTGAAAGCCCATTCAAGCCCAATATCAGCTCCCGGTATATATCGCGAGCCCCTCTAAACCCCTAACTCTCATTACTACAGGGATTGATTTTGCGAGGTGTTCGGATTTTATTTTCCGTGGCGGGCATTTGTGAAACCGCCACGGAAAATCGATAACTTTGCACCCACCCCCCGCCGGGAAAAAACCACCACGGTTAATCGATTAACCGTGGCGGTTTTTAACAATGCCCGTCATGGAAAATCACTATTAACCGTGGCGGGCATTATTAAAAACCGCCACGGTTAATCAACAAATAAATCCGCGATAAATCGGGCCCAATTCTAGCAGCCCCAAAGCCCATACCAGCCCACTAATAGGTGGTCCATATAAAATGAGAACAACACTCCCATCCCTAACCCTAACACTCTCTGCTTGCCCTCTCTCTCTCATCCCGACCCAGCCACCTCCCCCTCTCTCTCACCCCACACTTCACCCCGACGCGGCGTGCTCCCTCCCCTCCCCATTCTTCCCGGCGCGCCACGGGCGGAGAGGAGGCGGAGCGGCGGCCTGGAGCGCGGCGCGGCGCGCGCGCGCCTCCACCCGGCGAGGGCGGCCCCGGATGCGGCGCGGAGGAGGGCGGCCCGGCGCGGTGGCCCGCCCGGTGGAGGAGGCGGATCCGGCGGAGGAGGGGCGTATCCCGGCGCGGAGGAGGGCGGATCCGGCGGAGGGCGGCGGATCCGGCGCGGAGGAGGGAGGATCCGGCCCGGCGTAGGGGCTCGGCGGCGGCGTCCATGCATCGGCGGCGTCGGGCTCATGCACCCTCTGGCGGCGGCGCGGAGACCCGGTCGGTGGCGCTGAGACTCAAAACCCTAACGGGCTCAGATGCGGGCCCGGCGGCCCAGATCTGGGCCGTTAGGGTTTCAAGCTGGATTTTCTTTTTTTTTATTATTTTTTTTATTTATTAACCGTGGCGGGCATTGTTAAATAACCGTCCGCGATTAATCGATTTTCTTTGTGGCGAGACATTTGCCGCCATGGTTAATCGTTCGATTAACGTGACCCTAGCTTTCCGTGGCGGTTCCTATGCCCGCCACGGAAAATCTAAATGCCCACCACGGAAGTTCAACACAGTGGTAGTGTCCCTCTCTTCTCTCCTCTCCCTCACTTCTCAGCCCAAGCCGCCGCGTTCCCGTCCTCTCCCTCCCCGTCGTGGGCGGACACTTCCCTCATGCCGCGGAGGCGCCGCCTCCCTTCACCACTCCCTGTGCGGCGGCCCTCCCTCCCTTTCCTTGCCACACTCCCAGCGGCACTTCGTGGGCGGCGCGTGGATCTTGGGGGCAAGCCGCCGGTGAATCTCTGGGTGGCGCGGTGGATCCCGGCCGTCCCCTCCCTCCCCCCCAGCCCCCGGCGGCGGAGTGGTCGGCGGTGGCGGGAGAGGTCCGTGTGGCGGCGGTCAAGCGGCGGGCGCGTGGTGTCCCCGACCTGGCGACGTCGCGTCGGCCTTACGAGCGTGTCGCGGCGGGCGGCGGTGCCCAGCTGGATCTCGTGTCGGCGGGCGTGAATCTGGGGCCCCGGTGAATCCGGACCACCACGACGCGAATCCCACCGCCCAGCCGGCGAATCCGGGGGGCCACAGCGGCGAATCCCGGCGGCGCAGCCTTGGATGGTGGTGGTTTTGGGCTCTCGAAAACCGCCACGGTAAATTGATTATTAATGGTGACCGTATGTTCGTGGCGGTTATGAAAACCACCACAGGAAATGAATTTTACCCGCCACCATTAATAAGATGCGTAGTAGTGATAATAAGACACAGGAAATATAGGTTTCAAAAAAAAAACACAGGAAATATATGATTGTGTTTGTCGGTAGTACATTAACCGACAAAAGAATAATTTATTCTGTCAGTTTTCCATTTCTTGGTTGGTTTCATGATCCCGACATAAAAAAAAATCATAATTATCCTATGTGTGCTTATTTCACTTGGTGCTTCTGGTAGTTTTTTTTTTTTTTTGACAACATGGTGCTTCTGGTAGTTGATCACAAGCCAAGTTATTGAGACCATATATTTGCTGCTGCTCTACGTGATTGAGGTTCTCAGAAACAAGAAATTGAGACTGCTCGCTTGTTATTTAATTTAGAGGGTTCTATTATATTTTGTGCTGTGTAAAAGGTTTGGTAGATCCTTAGGCATCGTAGTATCTGGGCCGCTCATAGTGCATTCGAGTTTGTTGAATGGTTGATTACAATCTTATTGCTTACAAGGGAACTTTAGCACGCTGGATTCTTTTTTAACCTAGGTGTTTCTCTGGACTACTTAAAAACGATAATCGATTGTAAGTGTTCCTCCTAAAATTCTCTTTTCGTGGTGTTTGACAATAATTCTTGTTATTCTACTAAGAGAATCTGAAGCTAGCATCTATCGTCATGTCGCTGTGATTCTCTGTCTCTAGGCGCCGGTGGCTGGTGTCTGCGATCGAGTCTAACACATATTAGCTGCACCGCAACACTATTTAGGAAGGGTGTAGTTACATAATTGTTGTAGAATATGACGCACCATTTCAAAAAAAAAAAAATATTTAGTAATATGTTGCGCTGTACATATAAGGTTAGGTATACACATATGTTTGTGACCAGAACTAGCACTGCGAACACATGGTTGATTTAGGTCGCATGTGTTTAGTTTTGTGATGTAGTGATTGTCAACGATCAACATTCTCCTTCTATTTTCTTTTATCTTTTCTGCTTCGGGCTATGTTTCACCGGCATACGTGGAGTGTGTCGAAGACGTATCTCTTGGTTCGTGTTGTGCAGGTGTGGAGCTCGGAGATGGTAGGCGGCGGCGAGGTGAAGGGGCCAAGGAGGGGCGTGCCGGGCCGACGGACGCGGAGGTGAAGGACGGACGTGAGGCTTGGACCGAGGGACCGGATCGCCGAAAGCGGCTAGCCATGGTGGCTGACATCCGGGACATCGGCGGATGCAAGAGGGGCGTGGCAGGACCGTGTCGATCGGGTCAAGACGGCGAAGCGTGCAGGCGAGCGGGGAGCTCGGATGACTTGGCGACTTCGGGCGATCAAGACGGCGATGACACGTGTCGAGCAGGTTTGGTGGTTTGCCCTCAAAACCATCGGCGCGGGTTTGGTGGTTTGGGCCTCAAAACCATCGGCGGGGGTTTCGCGGGTTTGGGCCTCAAAACCCGGGCGGACGTTCGGTGGACGGAAGGACGGCACGTGGCGGCATCGGGAGGTTGCGTGGATGCAAGGCTACCGATGAGGAGGCACGGTGGCCGTCGGATCGAAAAAATATCCGTGAGTCGACCAAAATAGCCCTAGGGTTAGTGGTTTGGCTCATATGTATCGGAGGGCAAAATAGGGATGAGAAATAAGGACTACATATAGAGGATGGCAGCCATCCTCCCCTCTTTGCCTCATCCATTTTCGTTTTTTATTTTCCCTCAAATTTTAGGGTTCTTGTTTAGAGGTCTAAGAACAAGTTTGTAGAGATTTTGTGGTGGCTTTCGTTGGGAAAGGGGAGCTCCAAATCTCCCTGCCGTCTTTGGACGTTTTGGATCAAATTCGTCACTTGTGCTGTGATTTTTCGTTGGGATTTTTTGGATCTTGTATGTGGATCTCGGTTCCTTGTTCTGGTTTCTGTGCAGGAGGTAGCAGCTGGGTGACAGCCAAGGTCAGCACCAGCGCTCGGCACCAGGACTCGAGCAGCTGCCTCGCTCGGCAGCAGGGCTCGTCCTTCGAGCAGATCCTGCCGGCCAAAGCCACGCTCGGCAGCGGGCAGTGACCAAGGGCAGGCGCGTGCTCCTGCTCGGCTCGGTCCTGCTGTCCAGCGCCAGGCCCCAAGCCCTGGCCGTGAACGTTGCCAGCGCCGGCGCCTGTGTCTCCCTCGAGCAGCTCGGCAGCAACGTCCAGGAGCGGACGGGAGTAAGCAGCGGCCAAGTGCAGCTGGCTTTTCTTGGAGCTCGAGCTGCTCCCTTGCTCGGCAAGTGTGCAGGCCATCCACGCCAAGTTCCCAGGTCCAACAGCACCTGCTCCAAGCACAATAGGAGGAGCTCGAGCCTGGTTCGTTGCATCAACAAAATCAAGGTCGATTTTTTTTTCTTCTTGTGCTGTGGAGTTTGCCATCGAGCAACTCGTTCTTCTCTTGCAGGACAGCTAGATCGAGTTGTGCTTGTGAAAATTCCAGACTTAATTCAACTCTTCTAGTTCTTGTTTTCCTGCGCCCCGTAGGTGTTCGATGAAATGTCTGGGTAGCTGTTTCTCCTAGTTTTTTTTCGTTCGTTTGCTAGATTTGTTCTAAGCACTGGTTTAGTTTCTTTTTTTGTGTTCCTACAGCTTGTTTTAGTTGTAGATTTTTAGTAGAGTAATTTTCTTGTCCTAGTGTTTATTTTATTTCCTGCTAAATAGAAAATCCCAAAAATTTCCAAAGCTTAGTTTTGCCTTTATCTCTTTGCAACGATTTTGTATCAAGTCGAAGATTTTGTCTACTTACTCTCGTCACAAGTTGGCGTTGGTAATCTAGTTCCGGGAACCCGCTTCTTTTTCGATAGAAGTTGGGAATCTCGCTTTTGTCTCTCCGTTGAGGTTGGGGGTTGAGCCGATGACTCGAAATTGAAGAAGAAAATCGAGGCTCCCATTCACCCCCTCTCGGTCGCCTATTCGGTCCTTCAATTGGTATCGAGCCGGTTAAGGATCATATCCACCTTAATCGGTCCGTGATCCGCGAGAAGCATGGAGAGGTTTGGTCACTATGGTGGCAAGCCTCCTGAGTTCGATGGCACCAACTATCCCTATTGGAAGATTAAGATGCAAGCACATCTTATGGGGATGGATTGGAGAGTGTGGGAGATTGTTGAGGATGAGAACTACCAAGTGCTAGCCGCTCGAGTGGGTGAGGAACAAATAGCCCAACACAATGCCAACAACCGAGCGAGGAGCGTCTTGTTCTCTAGCCTCAAAGACACCGAGTTTGAGAGAGTTGCCACTTGTGAGGCCGCTCGTGAGGTGTGGAAGACACTAGAGAGCTACCACGAGGAACCCCACAAGTCAAGGCCCGCCTATATGAGACCTACAAGAGAGAGTACAACAACCTAATCCAACTTGATGGCGAGTCCATCGATTCTCTCTTTGCTAGGTTTCAGACGATCTGCAACAAGCTTCGGGCGAACAAGCCGTCGGAGAGGCTTGACGAAGCACGAGAAGGCGATGCGGCTCTTGTACGCTCTGGATCGGAAGGTGTGGGATGTGAAGGTGTCCGCGATCATGGAGTCTGCCAACTACGACACCCTCACACCCGACGAGCTCTACAAAGAAGCTCAAGTCTTCCGAGATCGAGGCCCGGATCCGGGGGCGAAAGCTCAAGAACCCTTTCTGCGGCTGAACGTTGCACTCATCTCCGTAAGGGCGGTTCCAGTTCTTCTGCTAACCCATCACACAGATTTCTTTCGCCTTGTCTTCCTTGGTGTCTGCGTGGCGGAGGAGCGGATGGAGAGCCTTGGGGATGATGAGCTTGCGCTAGTCATCGGCCGATTCTCGCGGTTCCACAACAACCGCTTGAACCGTCGGCGTGGCGCCCATCCAAGGGCGGATGCTTCGAAAAGCGGAGATCCGGACCACTTCGTCGCCGCATGTCCCAAGAAGAACAAGGACAAGTACTCCGGCGAAGTACTACTCCAACAAGTACGACTCCGACAAGCGCAAGGACAAAGCGCGAGCACACACCTCCAGAGCAAGTACAAGTCCAAGAAGGGATTCGACAAGGAGGCGATCAAGAAGAAGTACCTCAAGCGTGCCAAGGAGCACAAGCACGCCTTCCTTGCCTCCCTCGGCGACCTCGACAACGACTCTTCGGACGGGCAATCTTCCTCAAGCGATGAGGAGTCCGGCGCAAGGTTGAGGACAAGCTGAATGGACTTTGCTTCTTCACCGACTCAAGCCCGGGGCTTACGCACCATGGCCCTCGATGGAGCGGTGACCGGCAACGCGCCAAGCCACACGGCAACGATTCTTCTTCCTCCCGAGGTATCTCCTACAATCGAATCTCTCTCCTGATGAGGTTGAATCTTTGGGCGATGCGCTTGTGTGTCAAGAGAAGTTGCTTAAGCGTCTTTTGCTAGGGAGAGAAAGGAGTACAAGGAGAAGTGGGAGATGGGCTGTGACGGAGATAGAGTTGCTTAGAAGCTTGTCGATGTCTCGATGAGACGGAGTGTGATGCTTGTCTTTGTGCATATGTCTAGCATCATGTCTTTGCAGTCCAAGTATTCGGCCTTGCTAGATGAGCACGTTGATCTGAAGTCTAGGCCGATCTTTGTTGAGTGCGTGCAAGTCTTGTCCCGACTTGCGATCCGAGCTGGCGAGAAGGCCGCCAAGCTTGCCAGTGCTTGAGAAGGCCAACTCGGATAGCACTTGTCTTTGGGATGTGCTAAGTGTGAAGCTTTGGAGTTGGAGCTCATGTCCCTGTAGGCATGACAAGGGGAGAGTCGAAGAGGAGATCAAGTATCTTCGCTCTGTCTTGAGTTGGGTGTCTTGTGGAGAGCCGCGGCTTGGCATGATGATGAGTCAGTTCAAGAGGGGGACTGACACATCGGGTTTAGGCTTTGCTATAGGTGGGAAGGGAGAAGTCATTTATGGCAAGGTTGGTCAAGGTAGTGGTTTGAGCTCGAGTGAGAAACCAACCAACACTCCCAAATTGACCAAGATCACTCCACCCGAGCCTACCAAGCCCATTGTGCAAGATGGCATTCTCCAAGAGCCAACTAAGACTCCACCTCCCAAACAAGTGTGGCTTCCCAAACCGAACTACCTCAAGAACCCACTTGACACTTTGCCCAGGATCCCTGAGGAAACCCTTCCTAAGGCCAAAACCACAACAAGAGTGAACCATCCACCCAAGAGAGTGAACCAACCACCACCCAAGAGAGAGTGAGGTATCACCGTGAGTATTGCCCGAGAGATGGTCACTTGGTTGAGTTTTGCTTTAGGAGGAAGAGGGATGCTAGGCGTCGAGTGGAGTTTGAGAACCGTGACATGTATCACCCACCACTTGGCATGTATGAGAGGGGTGTGCGATCGGGTTCGAGAGGCGCTTTGTTAGGCCTGAAGGTAGGAGGCCTCATAGGTTTGGGCCACGGTTTGTGAGACCCTTTGGTGGTCGTGCTCGCGAGTGGATGTAGATCCTCGCTTTGGGAGATTTGAGGTTGACAAGAGAAGTGCACCACGTTTTGTTGTGCGTGGTGAGCGGTTTGGTAAGATGGGGCGTGGGATGTTTGTTTTGCCTAATGCTTATTCGGGGCAAGATGGTCAACACCGTACTCTTCCAAGTTTACTAACCCCAGTGTTGTGCCATATGCTCATCCCATGTTCTATCGTTGATACAGGCGAAAGGCCGGAGGACATGTGGCTCATTGACTCCGGCTGTTCTCGACACATGACCGTAACTCCAAGTGGTTCTCGGCCTCACCCCATGAAGACGAAAAGAGTACATCACTTTCGGGGACAAAGAAATGAGAGGGAAGATTCTATCTCGAGGGTCAATCGTAATCAATGACCACTTTGTGCTCAAGGATGTGGCGCTCGTCTCCAACCTTCACTTCAATCTCCTCGTCTGTCTCTCACTCATGGCGTATGGGTATGAGGTACGCTTTTAAGGTTGGGTGTTCTCAAGTTTTGGACTCTCGCGATGATCTCATTTGCTTGGATTGTGCCATTTGGGCAAGTCTTTCGTGCTGATTTTTCTCGAGGCTTTGGCACATCTTGTTGCTTGTTGGCGGGTCCTCCTCGATTTGTGGAAGTGGCATAGGAGACTAGGTCACTTGAGCTTCACCTCCTCGCGAGGTTGAGTTCAATGGATCTGATCCGAGGATTGCCTAAACTCAAATTTGAGAAGGATTTGGTTTGCCACCCCTGTCGTCACGGGAAGATGGTATCTGCTTCCCACCACCCAGTTACTCAGATTATGACCTCGAGACCCGGAGAGATCCTTCACATGGACACAGTTGGTCCATCTCGGGTGAGGTCAGTCGGTGGGAAGTGGTATTGTCTAGTGATCGTTGACGATTTTTCGAGATACTCTTGGGTCTTTTTCATGGAGGGCAAAGATGAGGCTTTTGGTTTTGCTCGTGATCTGATTTTGAGACTGAGAACTGAGTTACCAGAGACAGCCATTCGAGCGATTCGCAGTGACAATGGCACAGAATTCAAGAACTCTCAGTTCGAGTCTCTTTGTGCTAACTTGGGTGTCGAGCACCAGTTTTCTAGCCCTTATGTTCCGCAGCAGAACGGGATTGTTGAGCGGAAGAACCGGGACGCTTGTGGAGATGGCAAGGACCATGCTCGATGAACACAAGACTCAGGAAGTATTGGGCTGAGGCAATCAACACAAATAAGTGTCATGTTTCCAACCGCATTTTCCTTCGTGCTTTTACCAAGAAGACATGATATGAGCTGCGGTTTGGGAGATTGCCCAAGGTGAGTCACTTCCGTGTTTTTGGATGCGTGTGTTTCATTCTCAAGCAAGGTAATCTCGACAAGTTTGAGTCTCGATCACCGATGGCATTTTCCTTGGATATGCTTTGCACTCACATGCCTACTGAGTTCTAAATCTTGAGACTAACCGCGTTGTAGAGACATGTGAGGTTACTTTCGATGAGATCGCGCCTTGTTCCTCTTCTTCGTGTTTGAGTGTGCGGGAAAGGATGAGATGGAGCGAGCATCTTTGTGGAGGAGGAGTAGGAAGACGTTGGTTGGCGGGGTGATCCCGGCGACTCCACCGCTTGCCCCAGCGACCACAGACGACGACGACGCTCCACGGACCGGACCCTACTACCACTACTTCACGTCCTCCGTGGGCAGCCCCCTCGGGCGAGACAAATGCACCTCGAGGAGGTTCCCACTCCCGGTCGAGGGGGAGGCGACATCTTCGCGCCACGGCGCCTCGACATTCAGCGCCGCCACCCCCGAGACCATGATTGAGGACTTAATCGAGGGTAACTCGTTCCAAAGCTTATGCCATGTGTCATTTCGCTCATTCTGCATTTGTTTCCACTCTTGAGCCCAAAGATGTTAACACCGCTTTATCGGACTCGGATCGGGTCAATGCCATGCATGAGGAGTTGCGTAACTTTGAGAGGAACCAAGTTTGGGTGTTAGTCCCACCTCCTGGCGAGTGTCATCCCATAGGTACTAAGTGGGTGTTCAAAAACAAACAGAGTGAGGATGGTGTGGTGGTGAGAAACAAAGCCGATTAGTTGCCCGGGGTTTTGTCGAAAGAGGGAATAGACTACGAAAGAAACCTTCGCTCACGTAGCCTTCGCATAGAAGCTATTAGGATTTTGCTTGCCTTTGCGGCTTGAAGGGCTTTAAGCTCTTCCGATGGATGTCAAGAGTGCTTTCCTAAATGGGTTCATAGAGGAGGAGGTGTATGTGAGGCAGCCCCGGGGTTTGAGAATCCTAAACACCCAGACTATGTGTACAAGTTGTACAAGGCCTTGTACGGCCTGAAACAAGCCCCCCGAGCGTGGTACGAGAGGTTGAAAGCTTTTCTCTTAGCTAAGGGTTTTGTGATGGGGGCTGTAGACAAGACTTTGTTTACGCTTAGAAAAGGCAATGACATACTCCTAGTCCGGATATATGTGGATGATATCATCTTTGGTGGCTCTTCACATGCTATGGTATCGAGTTTTGCGAGATTATGAGCAGGGGAGTTCGAGATGAGCATGATGGGCGAGCTGACCTACTTCCTTGGACTTCAAATCAAGCAAACCAAGGACGGGATCTTCGTACACCGGGGCAAGTACACGGCGACATCATCCGCAAGTTTCGCATGGGTGAGGCCAAGCCTTTCGACGCCCATGTCGACGGCGACGGCCCCGGGCGAGGACAAGGATGGAGAAGCCGTGGACCAAAGGGAGTACAGAAGCATGATCGGTTATTTCCGGCCGTACGGCGGCGGCGACGCCCGACATCCGGGCCTTGGTGTGCCTCTGCGCAAGACGTTTTTCGATCTTCCAAGACCTCTCACTTTCGGTCGTGAAGAGGATCTTCGTGTACTTGCGCTTACCCCCGACTTTGGCCTATGGTACTCGGCCTCTTCCACCCTCTCCCCCGACCGTTATTCGGGACTCGATTATCTTTGGGTGATCGTATGCATAGAAAGTCTACCTCTCAAAGGTACTGTCGGTTTCTTGGTACTTCTCTTGTGTCTTGGTCGCCTAAGCGAGCAGGGTGTCGCTCGATCATTTGTTGAGGCGATGTTGTTGCTGCTGCCGCTTGTTGTTCCCAAATTTCTGGGATGGTTGCCACTTTGAGAGACTTTGGCCCGAGTTTTTCTCGTGTACCCTTGTTGTGTGATAGCATGGGAGCTGTGAGTGTTGCCAAAACCCCGTCCTTCACTCCCGGACCAAACACATAGAGGTGAGGTACCACTTCGAGAGATCACCAGGGAGAAAGGGGACATAGATGTACGACATGTGTACACGGAACAACAGACAAGAACATTTTCACGAAACCACTAGACCAAGTCCGTTTTGCCCGAATTTGGAGAGTTGGGCGTGTGCTATCCCTTTTGAGGGGTAGCTTTGTAGTTGATGTACGGATGTAGTTTTAGGTTTGTTTTTGCTTTTTGTATCATACTTGCATATCATGAGCTTCACTTTTATATTGATTTGAATGAGGTTGTGCTCTTAGTAGTATGAGTATGATGGTGCTTCTAGCTTGAGCTCTTTTTAATCATGTGATGTATGTTATGAGCTGAGCAACCTTTTTCCAAATGTGAACTTGATTAATGGATGATGAAATTAAATCTTGGTTCACCTTTGAGCTAGCTTCTATCATGAGTAGAGTGTTGAGAACCTTTGAGCTTTTATGTGTATGCTTGGTAGCTATGTCTCATGCTTTGATTCATTCACTTGCTTAGATTTTTATGATAATACCATGCTAAAACATGAAGTCTAAAGCTAAAGTGATGAAAAGATCGAAGTGGGTCCATTTTGCCACACTTTGAAGTTCGAGACTGCTTTCACTTGCACTCTTGAATGAACTTGGACTTCATTGTGTTTGACCCAGACCATTGTCTTAAGCTAATCATTGCTCACGCATAGGCTTGACATGGTTGATTAGTAAGGCAAGGCAAATGTGGATAACCACTCGCATGCTCTCTTGTAACTTGTGAACCGTGCAACTCCTCAATTAAAATAAACACAAGTTTATGCCATAATGTCTAGCATGATGTTCGAACGCCGCTGCTTGTAGTTCACCCAGTTTACATGTTTGAGCACTTAGTTGATCTCCTATCTACTTGTGCTAGGTGTTATGTTTGATGGTGAACCTCCTTTTGCAAGATACTAAAATTTGCTCAAAATGCTTTGTGCCATATTTCATATCACTTGTTTAGCTTGAGCTCTGGCTAGCACTTGTAATTTGTTGCTATGGTACCACTTTGTGCACTCTCTCATTCGGTTGAATATAATCTTGAAGCTTTGCATTGTGACATATTGCATTTCATAGCTTGATTAGTGCATGTGCCAACAAGGGGAGAAAGATCCAAAGACGAGTGATTGCATTTGTCCAGGGGGGAGTCGCACTTTGAGCTAGATGTGTTGAGCCTTTGCCTCTGTCTTGAGGGTCTAGCTGTTTGTGTGTGAAAGTATTTGGTTTGGAGCTTTGCTAGTGGTGTTGAGCCTGTTCTACCTCTTCTTGAGGACTAGCCGCCCATTTAGCTTGGTTGTGTCGAGCCTTTTGCCCATGTCTTTGGGAACCAAGTCTTTGCTCCATGTTTTGCTATCCAAAGAGGTTGTCTTAGCTTTTGTTCACCTAGATGTGTTTTCTTCTATCTTATTCTGTCTTTGTGTTGAATGTTGACAATGCACTCATCAAGGGGGAGATTGCGAACACATGGTTGATTTAGGTGCATGTGTTTAGTTTTTGTGATGTAGTGATTGTCAACGATCAACATTCTCCTTCTATTTTCTTTTATCTTTTTTACGCTTCGGCTATGTTTCACCGGCATACGTGGAGTGTGTCGAAGGCGTATCTCTTGGTTCGTGTTGTGCGGTGTGGAGCTTTCGGAGATGGTAGGCGGCGCGGGGTGAAGGGGCCAAGGAGGGCGTGCCGGGCCGACGGACCGCGGAGGTGAAGGGATCGGGCGTGAGGCTTGGACCGAGGACCGGATCGCCGGCGGCTAGCCATGGTGGTCGACATCCGGGACATCGACGGATGCAAGAGGGCGTGGCGGGGACCGTGTCGATCGGGTCAAGGCGGCGGCGTCGCGGCAGAGCGGGGAGCTCGGATGACTTGGCGACTTCGAGGCGATCAAGGCGGCGATGACACGTGTCGGCGGGTTTGGTGGTTTGCCCTCAAAACCATCGGCGCGCTGGTTTGGTGGTTTGGGCCTCAAAACCATCGGCCGGGTTTCGCGGGTTTGGGCCTCAAAACCGGGCGGACGTTCGATTGGGCGGAAGGGCGGCACGCGTGGCGGCATCGGGGAGGTTGCGTGGATGCAAGGCTACCGATGAGGAGGCACGGTGGCCGTCAGATCGAAAAATATCCGAGTCGACCAAAATAGCCCTAGGGTTAGTGGTTTGGCTCATATGTATCGGAGGGGCAAAATAGGGATGAGAAATAAGGACTACATATAGAGGATGGCAGCCATCCTCCCCTTCTTGCCTCTTCCATTTTCGTTTTTATTTTCCCGCAAATTTTAGGGTTCTTGTTTAGAGGTCCAAGAACAAGTTTGTAGAGATTTTGTGGTGATTTTCGTTGGGGAAGGGGAGCTCCAAATCTCCTGCCGTCTTTGGACGTTTTGGATCAAAATTCGTCACTTGTGCTGTGATTTTTCGTTGGGATTTTTGGATCTTGTATGTGGATCTCGGTTCCTTGTTCTGGTTTCTGTGCAGGAGGTAGCAGCTGGGTGACAGCCAAGGTCAGCACCAGCGCTCGGCACCAGGACTCGAGCAGCTGCCTCGCTCGGCCGCAGGGCTCGTCCTTCGAGCAGATCCTGCCGGCCAAAGCCACGCTCGGCAGCGGGCAGTGACCAAGGGCAGGCGCGTGCTCCTGCTCGGCTCGGTCCTGCTGTCCAGCGCCAGGCCCCAAGCCCTGGCCGTGAACGTTGCCAGCGCCGGCGCCTGTGTCTCCCTCGAGCAGCTCGGCAGCAACGTCCAGGAGCGGACGGGAGTAAGCAGCGGCCAAGTGCAGCTGGCTTTTCTTGGAGCTCGAGCTGCTCCCTTGCTCGGCAAGTGTGCAGGCCATCCACGCCAAGTTCCCAGGTCCAACAGCACCTGCTCCAAGCACAATAGGAGGAGCTCCGAGCCTGGTTCGTTGCATCAACAAAATCAAGGTCGATTTTTTTTCTTGTGCTGTGGAGTTTGCCATCGAGCAACTCGTTCTTCTCTTGCAGGACAGCTAGATCGAGTTGTGCTTGTGAAAATTCCAGACTTAATTCAACTCTTCTAGTTCTTGTTTTCCTGCGCCCCGTAGGTGTTCGATGAAATGTCTAGGTAGCTGTTTCTCCTAGTTTTTCTTCGTTCGTTTGCTAGATTTGTTCTAAGCACTGGTTTAGTTTCTTTTTGTGTTCCTACAGCTTGTTTTAGTTGTAGATTTTTAGTAGAGTAATTTTCTTGTCCTAGTGTTTATTTTATTTCCTGCTAAATAGAAAATCCCAAAAATTTCCAAAGCTTAGTTTTGCCTTTATCTCTTTGCAACGATTTTGTATCAAGTCGAAGATTTTGTCTACTTACTCTCGTCACAAGTTGGCGTTGGTAATCTAGTTCCGGGAACCCGCTTCTTTTCGATAGAAGTTGGGAATCTCGCTTTTTGTCTCTCCGTTGAGGTTGGGGGTTGAGCCGATGACTCGAAATTGAAGAAGAAAATCGAGGCTCCCATTCACCCCCTCTCTGGTCGCCTATTCGGTCCTTCAAGCACCAAACATAGACATTGATATATAGTGACGTATACCCATGTGCTTTATTTCTAGCCCAACTAATAAAGTTCATCACATATCCTGCAGCAGGTGGCCCCGTCGTTGGCGGCACGCGCTGTAGTGGGGGCGCCAGCGGGTCGCCGTCGTCGTCGGCGGCGGCGGCGGCGGGCGGCGTTGGCCGTCGAGGGTGGGCAGCCTCGGCGCCGGCAGGCGCTACCGTTGACCCATGGATGTCGTCGGTCAACTCTGCGGCGACCTACACCGATCGTCGACCGTTGGCGAGCGAACCGCGTATGGCCGTGGAGCCTCCCACTTGGGTGGACCCAATGCTTGTGGAGATCGTCGCCTCTGCTCGCACCACGCGTCTCTTGCAGGATGTGCGCTCTTGAGCCCCCACCCCACCGGTGCGGTGGGTGGGGGCTGAGTTGGTGGCTGCGAGCTCGCGACCTCTTGCCCGCTGTCGCGGCGTCCGGAGGCCCCCCGATGCAAGAGGAACCTGCTTTGCTCCCGGTGGAGCCCCTTCCGGTGTCCCTCGTGGACGTGGCCACCGCCATCGCCAGCAGCGACGAAGGAGATTGAAGGCGGGATATGCGTGCGTTGCCATCGCCAATTCTCAAGTCGGGGGCCACGCCTCGCCGTGCACGCACTCCGGCCTCCACCCACACCCCGCGTCGTAGTGGCGTATGCCGCGCCACCTAGGGCTGCTAATGCGACCTTGCAGGCCCAATCGTTGTTCGCCGCGAAAGTTGGGCTGCGCTGTGTGGACGCGGGGAGGCTCCGGTTGTCATCGAGGAGAAGGTCAGAACCCTCTTCAGGCGCGGCATGCCGCCGGCCAGCGGCGCCGTTTCGAGATGCTTCTTGATGGACGTTTTGACCTCTCCGCCATGGAGCTCAATCTGGAGGGGCTCGCCGATGGGGAGGCCTAGTGCAGCTTACGGTCGGGTGTTTTGTCGCAAATTGGTCACCATGTAATCCCACTAGGTGCATCCAAAGAGTGGTTAGGTTTAAACCCGTAACTGTTTGGTTACCGGTGCTTCTTGTATTTTGAACTTTCTTCGCTTAATGAAATACGGCGCAACGGCGGCGGTCTCGAAAAAAAAAAAGTTCATCACATATGCATGATCCAAGAAGTTAAGCTTGGCTTTTCCTATCCAAATCTGGCCAAACCAACAGGCAACAGCCGTATGTGCGTGTTGGAAAGTTGTACAACCTCTTTTCTAAAAATTATAACACATTCATATATATCCTCATCACCGTTGAATTTTCTTGTGCTTTTTTTATTTTACGATAATGTCTAGGTGCATATTCAATTAAGCAGAATAGAGTTGTGATACAGACAGTGGAGGGACGGTAGTTGAATAATTACCAAACTTTCGAGTCCGGGAACACAAGAGGTTGTGATTAGATAAAAAATGATTAGCAACGGGATACTAAAAGAAGCGAGCATCAGCCAGCTAGAGCCAACAGCGACCAAATTTGCCTGAACCCCTCCGAGCTCCAGTTCTTTTTTTTTCGAGACCAGGGATATCGATCTCCTCCTAAATTAGTTGAGCAAGCTGCTGCGGTGAGGACAATACTCCATTGAATGTCTTGCATTCCGCTTTCAGGTCCTGAAGAATAAATTGGAGGTGGAGATGGGGTACTCTAAATGGGTAAACCTTGCCATCCTTTGTGGAATGACGGTGATATACAGTGACCTTGCCATCCTTTGTGGAATGACGGTGATACACAGAGTACCTAGCCAGGAGCGAAGAAGGAGGAATTGAAACCTCACTCTCAGTAGCATCGCAGCCACCATGCCATCGCTTCCTCTTCACTATGACGACTGAATCGTGCGAGTGGATCTTGCGAAGCCAAATATGCCAAACCTCCCTGCTGAGGCTGCATCCCAGGAGAATGTGATCCATGGTTTCCGTCATTTGGTCACATGTGACAAGATACAAACATTAAATTTGGACCTCAGTAAATAGAAGTTAGCATACATATGCCCACAGTGTCAGTTTATTCTGGACATACAAGTAAATCACCTTGGGGGCCGCTTGGATTTCTAGTTTATCCATGTTTGACCTTGGAACTTTCTCAACATTTTCGGTTGTCTTGTTGGTGAACTAATGAACAATAGCTATGATTGCGCGGCTGTCACTTTTATTGTGTTCGAGTTTCTCCGCTGTGATCATGCGAATGTGTGTGCACGCACAGGTGCAGTAAGCTCTTGCTGGCGATTGGCGACGTGTTGATCCTCATCTCTGGGCGAGCTATATATGCCAAAGGTGTGGTATATTTTTCTTTTTGCGTAAAATCGTGGTACTCCATGAGGGAGCTCAATGTCAATACATATAGCATACCATCCATTTTAAAAATGGCATAGCCAGACAACGAAAGCATTATATCCAGTTTATATAATTAGGCCAGTAAACAGATACAATAATGTAAGACATATACAGAAGACAACTATTATCTAATTATCAACACATCCGCCTTTGCCTCCCATTTTTTGTCGAATTTCCTCAGTAATCTTGACGATAGTGAAGAACATCATCCTGTATATCACCGTCATTCCACAAAGGATGGCAAGGTTTACCCATTTAGAGTACCCCATCTCCACCTCCAATTTATTCTTCAGGACCTGAAAGCCACTGATTGTGGCATTAGACTGAACCAGCTGATCACTTGGGAATGACAGTCCAATGAACTCGTTCTTGTAGAGGCCTTGCACTGTGTACTTGTGGAAGGAGACGTAGTAGCAAGGGTACTTCCATATGGGCTTTGGGAGCTCATTAGGAAGGCGGATGAAGCCCCCAGTAAGCATCATTACCCCCTGCACTGAAGCTCCTATGACGATTCCCATAAGGAAGTCCGGAACAATCGCGGCGATAACCATCATCATGCTCTCAACTAGAAGGCAACACATGCAAACGACCAAGACGAAGTAGATAAAATGATCCACTCCTTTTGTTAGTCCTGTGAGGTAGTATAGCATTGCGCCAGGTAATACAGCAATGACAGATAGGTATGGAGTTGCTGAGACGGTGTTTGAGATCACAAATTCTGACACGCCGTAGTGGCCACTAAGCCTCTCCTTTCTGAAGACCTGAAACAAGGTGGAAATGCATATATTGTGGTAGTTAAAGTTATGCGCAGACATAAAACCAGAAGCTAGCAATAATGTGCATGCTAATTGGTTTTGAAACCAAATCTAAAAATATAGCATTCCATATTGGAAAATAGAACCCCCCACACACCACCACCACCACCCCTCACCTAAAGAAAGCTTATATTTTGTTCCTCACAATGGTAGAGTTCCTCCTAACATCCCACTCAGTTTGTATTGTTTAATTTCAATATCAGAAAGTCAATTCATGGTAATTTTGAATACATTTGTCTTCAGACAGAAACAAAAGAAACTTTTGGTAGGGTGAAGAGTCAACCTTTACGTCTTCTACAAAAGATGGAAATCCTCCAATAGCCATGAATGTTAAAAGTGCCACTGTATACATTATTGTTGCACATCGGCTCTGCAAAATCCAAGACTTGATCACTTTTACAAAGACAAATTAATATTTACCTATATATAGCCCTACCTGGATCATGTTAATCAGTTTATTACCTGGATAGAACTGTAGCTATAGCCAACTTGGTAGAAGATAGTGCCTAGGCATATGCCAATGCCCATATAGATGGCCAAACGCAACCAGTAATATCCTATGTCCCTGTGCATATTCAGGAATGATCTCCTTGTGAGCACAAGGAGCTTTGTGGCGAAGCTTGCTTGTTCTCTCCTCCTAAATGAAGCTCCATCCTGCAATATATGTAGGACACATCTTGTAATTTTTTATGCAGTCTACATATCCTTAGACTGGTCAACTGTATAATTCTCATGATTGGCCAACTGTACGTTTCAAGTAGCGACGAGTGCTCTCAACTTACCATGCTTTTCATTTCAACAATTTGGTCTGTCGTTTTTACAAAATAATTGGAGGATCTGTATGCCGTCGCCAGAATGTCTATTGCTTCAGCTGCTGTTTTTCTTGTAGTTTTAGAGCTCTCCACGGTTTCCTAATAAGATGATATCAGACGACAAATGAAAAGTGAAGATGCACATTATATGTACTAAATAAGTCATAGGAGTAAAGTATATATACCTCATCAAAATCTTTGTTGATTGTTCTCAAGAAGTGATCTGACGTGCTTCTCAGGTGTGGACATGGAAAGCCGTTCAGAGTGAAGAACTGGATGCCCTTGGTAATCCGGCCCCCATTGCGCGTGTCCATGGCGTCAGCGAGCCCCATCTCCCGGATCACCCGCTCCGCGTGCGCCCGCTTCTCGGGCAACGGCATCGTGTCCGGCAACTGCAGCTGCGCCGAGTAGTAGACGGCCTCGCGCACTGATAGCGTCGACATCAGCACGTTGTCTTGGGTCACGTAGGCCTTTGTTGTACCAACAGTTTTATTCATTCAAATAAGTTATCATGTAAGTAAAAGTCCGGATTGAATGCAATAGATCTCTACTAAATAGGATTGAATTAAATGAATGCAGGACAACACAAACCACCAACGTCATGAAAATGATTGCAATCACTGTCTATAGGAAGACTCTTTGTAGAGGAAGGAAATTTTATTCTAGCGTATGAAAAAGTTTTGACACTACCATTCATAATTATTAGGTAAATGCTGCTCACCTTCCAACGTGGTGTTTGGCCTGTAACTCTTAAATTTGTCTAGTACCATTACAAAATTAATTGTAGATACTCCGTATATATTTACAGATAGACAATGCAACCACTAAAAAGAATCATTTTAGGCAACATTATATAAATAGACGACGTATAAAATGTTTCTTTTGTCGTCCACTTTACCTTCCTCCTCTCTACCCTCTCTACACCGGCAAAAGGTATGCTAGATCGAGCAAACCTCCTCTCCCTCCTCCCGAACGTTTGATGAGAGAGCCATGGAAAGGACGAGTTGAGGTGCTAAAATGGTGGTTCATGACATACAACACGTGGGTCAAAACCCATGCATAAATCACGAGCAAGCAGCGAAAAGGCCGCCGGCGCACAAAGAAGAGCTGTTGCGATCCACATTGGGCTAGAGCTCAAAAGGGAGTGGGATGGAGGGGTGGTAGCATACCCTAGGCACGCGGAGCACAAGCACAGTGACCTACGAATAAGAAAGCGCTAGAAGGAGAGTGGGGCAAAAAGCATGGAGCATAGCTCGCCATTGTGTGGCCAACAACGTGGGAGTTAGATGTTCAGTGCGCCGCTATTAGCACAGAGGTAAGTAGCGGCAACATCCGGCATAGATCAAGAGAGGAACACGGTAGAATGGAGGGTTAGGCATTTCATACCTCGCCTCTCTCGTGGATGGATAAAAGGTTTTTTAAGTGGATGAAGTGGTCACCAACAAATACACAAATTTACAAATTTTCATTATAAGACTAGATAAATTTAGAAGTTTATAGTGTATATATACTACTCCCTCCATTACGAAATATAAGGCGCCCAGCAATTTTCGTTTTTGATTTTTTATAAGGCGTGGCATTGGAACCGAGGTGAAGAAAGTTAATGAACGTGCAGCATTGAATAGAATACGGAGAATACGGCGCGTTTATGCATGGGCCGGACCTGTTTCTTCCACCCGGACCCTGTTTCTTCCACCCGAAGTGAACGTGCATGCACGCGCTAATTCTATCACCCGGCCGGCGCGCGCTGCCTTCGGCTGCATGCAACGGTTTGCATTCTGGCATGCAAACCTTGCATTAATTCTGGCCACGTGGTCCTCTTTCTTCCTTGTTATCTGTAGTTCCTTGGTATCTGGGATAGTACCCAATACGCCTTATAAAAAAATAGAGGGAGTACATAAGAGCGATGTCCTTAGCAATTTTTACACAGCCTCTATAATTACAAGTGTTAACGTGAAGGAGGTGATTTTGCCTTACCGAGGTTCCATAGGCAAGCTTCTCTTGGCGGCCATTAATTAAAATCAGACCTCTTTTACTCATGCCTGGCCCTAACCTTCCTGCGCAGTGAAATGTTAATAATGCCAAGGGTTACACACAGTAACGAAAATCCAAAGTGTCGAGTGGCATCTGATACACTCCCGTAATAAATAAATTTCTAGATTTTTTCAGACAGATTAAGAAGATTGCCAAGACACATGTATCTTCATGTCCTTTCCAATTTCACTGACATTGTTAACAGCAAAGGTATCTTGCCATGATTTTTCAGGACTGTAGTTGCATGAATGAGCAGTTTGTATATGTATCAGTTTCTTGTACTGTTTCAGTTACTGTAGTATTACCCTTGTCACTCATTCACGAGAGGCAGGACATGGAACTTCCATTTTGCTTGCGCTGAAAGGAGCAGAAATCAGAATATTCAAAAGCTTTTACTTGTTGAAAACAAAATATGTTGTTTTTCAGAATGATGGTGCGAGCTGAGTATGATTACCCCAGATATGTACTGCACTCATATACTAACACATGGAAGGAGGAGTATTTTTTCCCCCATAATGCACTCATTTCGGTTACTGTTGATGACCCGAATTTGGTGCTTAGCGTATGATGTTGTAATTTCTTTTATTTCATAACCTGCAGCTTTGACACAGTTGGAGGAGTCAAACCCTTTTCCTAAACCATGTTCAAAACATATATAGAAGGGATTAACTTGTGTAAATAATTGTGCCGCTATAAATCAAGTTGGGAAGTATCATATTTTCATATGCCACACATTCTCAGATAAGTATTTTTTTCATAACTAGCACACTAAACATGCACGTGGATATGCTAGAGCATGCTGTCTCTTTTTATAAAGACTTGTCTGGTGCTGAAGAAGAGAGTGGTGTTAGGTTAGAACATGATTTCTGGCATATAGATGAAAAAGTCACAGCTCAGGAAAATGAGCTCTTAGAAGCACAATTTTCTGAACAGGAAGTGAAGGAAGCTGTCTTTGGCTCATATGCTGAAGGAGCACCTGGACCTGATGGGTTCTCTTTTCTCTTTTAGCAAGTATTTTGTGATGTTATTAAAGATGATCTGATGAATTAGCTCATTAGAGCCATGAACAGGGTACCCTCAATCTAGATAGATTAAACTATGCTATGATCATCTTAATTCCCACGTAACTTGAGGCTAATGTTCTTAAGAAGGTTAGACCTATTAGTTTGATTAATTGCAGCTTTAAGATTTTTTTTAAAAAATGTTGAGCAATAGACTTATCAAAATAGCAGATAGGTTAGTGGCCTCTAACCAGACTGCTTTCATCAAAGTGAGGTTCATTCTGGAAAGTGTAGTTGCAGCCTATGAAATTATTCATGAGGTGCATAGGGAGAAGCAAGAGGGGTTGTCCTTAAGTTAGATTATGAGAAGGATTATGATAGAGTTCGTTGGTCTTTCCTTGAGGAAATGTTGAAGTCTAGTGGTTTTGGCTCTAAGTGGAGAGACTAACTAAAGCAAGTACTTAAAGGTGGGTCTATTTGTATCTGTATCAGTTTCTTGTACTGACATGGAACTTCCATTTCCCTTCGCTAAAAGGAGCAAAAATCAGAATATTCAAAAGTTTTTACTTGTTCAAAACAAAATATGTTGTTTTCAGAATGATGGTGCGAGCTGAGTATGATCCACCACTAACACATGGAGGAGTATTTTTTCCCCATACTGCACTCATTTCAGTTACCGTTGACGACCCTTATTTGGTGATTTCTTTTATTTCCTAACCAGCTTTGACACAGTTGGAGCAGTCAAACGCTTTTCCTAAACCATGTTCAAAACATATATAGAATGGATTAATTTGTGTAATAATTGTGCCGCTATAAATCAAGTAGGAAAGTATCATATTTCATATGCCACACATTCTCAGATAAGTACTTTTTCATAACTAGCACACTAAACATGCAAGTGTACCTATCTATCTTTCTTTTCTCCTAACAATCACACTAACTCTCGATTCAAAAAAAAAAAAAAAAAATCGACTAACTCGACCTGCCCGCTTCGCCTTCCCACACGGGCGTCTACAGGGGCGAAACCTAGCCGCCGCCCGGTCATCCGCCGCCACCATTCATCTCCCTCACCGCTGCCGGAGGAGCTGCCGGCAAGGCCGGCGAGGCTCCCTAGGAGGGCGGTTGCGAGGCAGTCGCCCAGGAGGGTCGAGTTCTTCTTTGTGCGGGGAGGAGGATGGCGGCCGGGAGGGCGTCACGGCTTTGCGCGGCGTGGGATGGCATGAGGAGGCAGACCGGAGGGGCGGGGCATGCGGCCGGTCGGCATTGCGGCTCTAGAGGTGGGGGTCGCGCGCTGCGGGGGCTTATCCTTCCGGTTTTCTCCAGCTATATCAAGCCTTCCTAGACACGTGGATCCATTCCCTGCGTTGGTTGGTCGACGTGTGGTGGATAGGGACGGTTTCGCCGCCTTTCGTTGTTGGTGGGGCGGCGTCCTTCTCGGGAGTGTAGTGGCGTGTCGGAGGAGGGCAAAGCTGGGCGGCCGGCATAGGCGCTCACCTGATTGGGTCCTTTCGGTCTGCTCGGCGAGCTTGCAATATTTGGATCGCACCGCCACCCAAGGTGGATTCGGCGGAAGAGTCGTCGCATGTTTGGGCATCGGCTGCCTTACTCGCAACAGTGGCACCCGGCCTGGGCGTGTACGATGACGACCCCCGATCAAGACGGAGGCGACAATCAATGGTGTAATTGTTCGACAATTGGTGGGTAATGGCGGTACTACCATGCTTCGATGGCGGTGGCGGTTTGTGGGCGCCACTTTTCTCATTGGAGGCGTCGTCTTTCTTTGGGGATCTTCCCGGGTGAAAACTCAAGTTCATTTTCTTGTTGGAGACGTCGCTCTTGGAAGATCCCTTGGGTTGTCGACTTTCTTTGCCGGTAACAAGCTGGAGACTCCTTTCACATACACCAGGTGCTTCATGCTGTTGCCAGAATACAAAATCCGGTATCTTCAAGGTGGTCGGTGTCCAACGATTCTTGATACCCTTATTAGGTCTAATAGACGTGTGTGGCGCGCTTTGTCTCGATGTTGATGGTCATACTCTTGTGTAGTCGACATCACGGAGCATTTTTGTCGTGTAGGACTCCTAGAGTTCCTTGTTGGATTATTTTTTTTCCTCTGTCGGTTTCTTTATTTTGGCTTTCTCTATTGTAATAATTTGGCCTGATTCTACCTTTATTTTGGATGAAGCGGGTATGAAATATGTCCATTATCTAAAAAAAATGCACGTGGACTTTTTTTTATTAGACTCACAAATCATACTCCCTCATGACCCCAATAAGTAGGTACAGTATTATTTGCTACTCCATTCGCTCCAAATTATAAACCGTTTTGACTTTTTTAATATATCCATTTTGATACGCATCTAGACATAACAATATGTCTAGATACATTTCAGCGACTTATAATTTCAAACGAGAGGGAGTGTAGTTGTTATCTTACTACAAGAGATCCCTATACATGTACATATATACAAGGCGTTTGGCTTAAGCAATAGCTATAGCCCTTTAGAAGAATGGAAACTTAGTTCCAGCCTCTACATACAGCTATGCACAACCATATATGACTACAAATCAAAAGAAGGATCGAAATCTATTGGGTTCCAGCAAACATGACAGATCGATGGAATGAAATTTGCCTAAATCAATAACTGTGCTGCTATGCGGCACATTCAGATAACGACTTTGCATAACTAGCTAGCATGTACAATGATATGTGAACAACCACAAATAAACATTCAGGTGGAGTTTTATTAGACTCACAAATCATATATAGCTCGATCATAAGACCGCAATCAGTATTCCGGAATACAAAGTTATTTCAGCTAATGAATTAACCCCCAGCGTTGAAATTATCTACAAAGAGTAAAAAAGAAGTACATGCATGACTAAAATAAAAGAATGATCAAAATTAAAGAAACTCTTTTTTTTCCTTAAATTCTTTCAAAAAAAAAAGAATACTAAAGTAGGATATGGTGGTCCTTCAAGTATAGTATATGGTACATACTAGTGCTTGCTAGCAACCTTACTAAGGCCTTGTTTAGATACACTTCAAATTTCAAGTTTTTTCCATCTCTCTCCATCACATTAATTTTTGAACGCATACATGGAGCATTAAATATTGGTAAAATAAATAACTAAATCAAAGATTAGTTGCAAATCATGAGACGAATCTTTGGTGCCTAGTTAGCACATGATTGGACAATATTTACCAAACACAAACGAAAGTTGTCGTGGTCTAATACCACCGTCACAGTAATGTCCGGCTAATGCGTGCTCCGATGGCCTAGCTCTAGAGACAATGACACAAGATTTATACTGGTTCGGGGGTAAATCAGGCTCCCTAGTTCGGTGTGATCACTATCCGAGCTCAAACTCTCATACCGGGGCTAGTACAAGCGGGCGAGAGAGGGAGAGGGCTCCCAAGTCTCTGTGAATGAGGCTAGTACCAATATCGAGTGTGCATGTGTGTGTTGGATGTTGAATCCTGAACCGTGAACCTTGCCTCAACCGGAGGGCTGCCTCCCCTTTTATAGTCACAAGGGGCGAGGCTCGAGAGCTCTCCTCGGGCTGAGGACTTAAAGAAAGTAAAAATACATGTACGAGTGTTTTCATCGTGAGGGAGAGCTCCCGGGACGAGCTCGGCACGGCGTGAGCTTCCTTCGAGCTCCAGGGTGCTTTGGATGCTGAAATTGGTCGTCGTCGTACGCGGGAATCGGGGTTTGGGCGGTGGTCAGGTGTCGTCTTGTCCCTAATCGTAGTTGGAAGACGTCTTCTCGGTATGGGGGGCGTCCATACTGTCGATGGGAAGTCGTACCCCGCTTGTACCAGCGCGGCACTGTGGCGGAGCTGTTGGAGTCGACGGGGTATGGCAAGGTGGTCGAATGACCTCTCCCTATCTCTGTAGTTTTACGTGGCTACAGTAATTGTCAGGGAGTGGTTGAGTTTGTCAGAGAGTTGTTGACCAACTCCCGTACCCGCAGACTTCTTCGGGAAGGCAGGCGGATGAGCTCTCTGCGGTCGTTTCCGCGGGGTCCGTTGCGGAGAGCTCGAGCGAGTCGGAAAGAGGTCCCTGGATGAGGTCCAGCGTGACAAAAACGAGGGAGCTCGTCACGGGAGAGCTTGACCGAAGCGGGTAGGAAAGTCTTCATCGGGGGAGCTCGCGCGTGGGAGCTCGAGGGAACTCGTCCGTGTGCGGGAGCTCACCAGCGGTGAGGACTTCGCGCGTTCGGGGTTGATCGTCTTGTCTCGAGACCCGGGTCGCGACTGTTTGTAGATGACGGTTCGGGAGCTCGGGTATAGGTGTCCCAAATATCGATCCCCCACAAAAGTGCTACGGGAGTTCGAGTTATAAAAATTTGCAATGTAAAGAAGGCCTAATAATGTTCTGATTGGACAGAGAGATGGATGGAACATGCAATTGAATGGGCCAGCAAGCCAGCATTTACATCCACAGAAGATTTCTGCTGAGCCTCACGTGTGGGGCGTGCTGGATCACTGACTGAACGAACGGTGTAGAATCCATCGGAATTAATGATGACAATGGCAAGTTGTTGGGAAACGGATAATAATTTGGATGGCAGCGTGCCTATGATTGCAACTCCTCGCGCTGCAATTTCTCAGATTTTGCAACCTCTACGTGAAACATTGTCTACAGCAAAGTAGAATTTTCTTGTGTTCCTAAATAAATAGATTAACAGAGTTGTCTTAAGTAAAACATTTAAAATTTCGACCAAACTTCTAGAAAAAAAATACATTAAGATTTATAGTGTCAAATTGTTACCATTGGATTTATCATAGAAAATATTTTCATAAGGTGTTCATTTTATTTCATGAATGATGTTATTTTTTTTCCTATAATGTTAGTCAAACGTAAAAAAAGTTTGACGTAATCGATTTATTCGTGATTGAGGGAGTACCTCTATTCAAAAAAAAAACACAACTCTAAATATAGTTATAGTCAACTGGTCATAATTAAGTTTAAATAAATTTATAGAGAACTAGTATTTATTTTTATCATTTTATAACATGAAATAGGTATACTATGGAAACATAACAAATGAAAATTTTTAGTAAAACTTAAAAATGTTTGGCTTCATATTAGTATTGATTTTCTAAAAGCAATGCCTATCACTTAAGAAAGTAAAGCAGCTAGTAGTTAAGGGTCAGGCTAGCCTCATCAATGCAAACTTCTTGCCCTCTCTGTCACGAGGATCAGGTAGATATGCACCTATGCAGTGCATGTCTAGAAGGATGTATGGCCTTGTTACAAATGGAGAATCTGTGGATTCAATCATCAAGCAGCAACTTCCCAAAGAGCAACGACGGGAATATGTGAAACATGTATAAAAATTGGTTCCAAACTGAATAAACCTTTTTTTTTTTTGCGACGAAATGAAAACCTTGTTCGTAGAAGCTTAAAGTCTGCTTAATTAGTACGAGATGAGATGAGACGACAGATGACGATCGTGGCGACGAGACGCACCTGCGAGGCAGTCGAGCAGCGTGGTCTTGCCGCCACCAGACGGGCCCATGATGGCCAGCACCTCGCCGGGCCGCGCGTGCCCGCTGATGCCGTCCAGGATCTTCACGTCCGGCGCACCACGCGGGCCGTCGCCGGCCACCGTCACGCACACGTCCTCCCAAGTCAAGAACGCCCTGGGGTCTCCAGCGCCGCCGGCGTCCGCAACCGCCGCCGACGATGGCGGCACTACCACCGTCTGCAGCTCGCAGGCTGGTGGTGCTGCTCCGTCTGACGACGACGCCGTGCCTCTCCACGCGAAGACGCCGCTCAAGAGCGACCACCAGCTGGTAGGGACGACGACGCCACCGCCGGCAGGTGTATGATGATGGTGGTGGGTAGCGTCAGGAGTGCCGCCGCCACAGCACCATAGCGGCCGCGATGGGCTCGGCGTCGGCGCCCAGCGCGGCAACGGCGACGGCGTGGCCGCCATGGCTTCCACACACCGACAGCTGCACTGCAGGTGGCGTCGTACGCACGGCCGTGTCGTTCCCACCGCCCACGTACGTATTCCACTATGTACTGGATCGGAATCGGAGGTCTTTGGCCTGGGCCTGCCGCGCTCCAATTAATATAGTTGGATGGCGGAGGAGAAGACGTAGAGGCGACACGTTGAGAGGAGCCAGACGTTGCTGTCGCGTGTTGCATATGGCCAGCCGTGTATGGACAACGAGCAAGAATGGAATGAAAGAGAAATAACACACCTAACTGTACGTGACAATAACACCGACGGACAGATCAGGGTAAAACAGTACATGCATTAAACCGGTCAGAAAAAGCTAACCGTCCATGCATTAAACCGGACAGGATTTATTAAATCTCATCTGAAGATGGATCATCCTCGACCATATATATGCATGCTGCCTTCTCGTTGCATCGACTTGGATTGACGCACATTATACTTGAAGTATCATGCATGCAAGTAGGTACGTGTAACCTACCGGCGGGGCGGGTAGGAGTCAGAGGCGAGGTAGGGGGCGCAGCCGTACCCATCCATGCGGAGGTGCGGCTGCGGTCCCCCGCCTTCGGCCCATCGACTCTACCCGCTCCAGCCCGGTAGGTTACACGTACCTACTTGCACCGTACATGCCGTGGTTGCATGAGAATCAATCATGTGTGCATGCAGCACGAGGATCAGAGACCCAGCACGAGGCACATTGATTTGAGCGCTCCGAGCCCGCACGGTTTCGGTGGCAAGAAAATTTGATTTCGGGGATCGTACAACCGATCGGTTTTACTAGGAATCACAAACCCGAGAACTTCGGTTCACGTTTTTTTTTTTTTTTGTCAGTTTTTACCAAAAAAATTGGCTCCGCTGCCGGACTCGCGCCTCCGAGTCACTTGACACCGCCCCGCCCACGACGCTCCCCACCGCTCGACGCTGGACACCACGCCGCCGCTGTTCCCCGACGCCGCCACCCGATGCTCACCGCTCGCTGCAGGCACGCCCGCTCCACGGCGCCGCCCGCTGCTCGAACCTCGCCGCCACGCCGCTCGTCGCCGCCATGCTAGGGTTAGGTTAGGAGTGAGGGAGAGTCGGGACGAAAAATCGTGAGTGCTCTGCGGCCACTGCCTGACTGCGTGTGCGTGTGCGTGAGGTGCGGGGTCACTTGGTGGGCTGTTGCCTTGCCTGGTTGAGTTGGGCTGAAATCAAATCACCGAGTCATGTTTGCTAGCCACTTAGCCAGCGACTCAGCGAAGCAAAGTATAAACGGTATTTCGGTTTGGTTTTGGCCAAAAACCGAAGATGAAGCCGAACACCAAACAACGCAAAACCAAAAACCGATACGAACCAAAAACCAAAAACCAAAAAAACCAAAATTTCGGTTCGGTTTCGGTTCAGTTCGGTTTGATTTTCGGTAAAAAAAAAAAGTGCCCAGGTTGAGACCCATCGGTGCCCAGAGCGGCCCGAAGGCTGTAGCAAGCACGGTCATGCCTGGGCCTAGAGATACGAGCACAATCGATCAAATTACAAATTAAATGGGCTCGACCTAGCCCGGTGGTGCTGGCCAGGCCCCTAGGTGAGTATGGCCGCCCATGATATGATGATAGCCCAACTGCCGAAGGACATGCATGCTCTTATTTGTCACGTGTAATTGAAAAGTGTGTATTATAAATGGTTCCTGTTTAGATAGATAGAAAATATACAAGCAACACTAGCGAGCTACATGAGTTAACTAGTGAAGATGATGATATATTTTATATATTTTCATTTTATGGTTTGAGCTACATACATAGTACACGCACAATTTCTGACTTGTAAGAATAAATTATTTTTTTTTGGGAGAGAAACATATGCAACCACACTATTTTTTTTTATAATTTACCCAACAAGTGAAGGCCAAGAACGATGATAGATGTGTGGGATTCAAATCAAACGATGAAAAAAAAAGAGAACGATGATGTCTGATCAAAGCATGATTCATCTACACGAAGGATGCTGAACTGGGCTTCTCATGTAGTTCGACGGCCCGTGCAAGGTCCACAACGTAGACATCAGGAAGCCCACGCACGGTGCCTCCTCATAGCGCACGCATTGAGAAGCCCAGCCCACACATAGCGCACGCATGGGCCAGCGTCTAGGATTCGGCTTTGCAGTGGTTAGCTAAATTAGCTGGCTGCCCCTCAAAAAAATAAAAAGCTAAATTAGCTGGCTACTGTATTGTATTGTATCCTTGTATGGACATCGAATCAAAATTTGCTAAAAAATGCACCAATTTATGTCTTTTGGTTGTTAATTTCATGTTTAAATGGTGTCGTAGCTACCGTTTAACACAGGCGGTATACTAGTGATAACCTAGTGACACATACCGTAAAAAACAATTTAATGAAATACTCCATCCGTTATAAATTATAAGTTGTTTTGACTTTTTTAGTATATCTAGTTTGTTGTACATCTACATAAATAATAATATATGTCTAGATACATACTAAAATGAATATATTAAAATAGTCAAAACGACTTATTAGACGAAAGGAGTATATATATATAATCAAAACGACTTATAATTTAGACTAAACGAGTGTATATATATATTGCCTCTATCCCGTTTTAATTGTGGTTATGAGTCTTCGGAGCCAGGCACCGAGACCAAGGGGACCCTACGACATCTATCTCTCTCCTATCATGTTCACTCAATTTTATCCGAACATGTGCAAGTAGATGTGAACATGTGGCTGGGATTGACCCATGGAGTTGGGGTGACTTGGTGATGACAGAAAAAGGCTACATGTAGGCCTAGGGAGTAGGTGCCGGAGCCAGCTACAATAGCCTACTCGAAACATAGATTGGGACATGGTTGTAATTGCCCTAGAAGAACACTTAAATTGGGACCGAGGTAGGAGTAGCATATATAACAGGTAGGAGTAGCATAGAAGCATTTCTGCTCCATTATTAATTGTAGAGATTGGAGAACAGAGATTGGAGAACATAAAAGGAAATATACAAGGGCCAGTGGAGTAAAGCTATATATTACATTAGAAATATCCTGTTACCATCGAAAAAAAAAATAACTAAAAAAAGAAAAAGCTACACTCTAGTGGTGGCAACTGACAAAGCTAGCTTTCCGCCTTCTCGGTCGGTGTCAAAACTTGAGCAATATATAATGCTCAGCTCATTTGATTGGATCGTCAAGCCGGCCAGAAATACTAAACTAGTACTACCAGTACTATTTATTTTTCTTTTCTTTCTACTTCGTATTCTGTATGACTATGTGTACTACTTCTGCTTGCCACATGGACTCGCATTTCGTTCATGCGACCTTGTTTATCTTTTTTAATTACTAAGACGGGTTTGTTTTTATGGAATCAGATTGACAGAAATTCTTTTTTTTTTTTTAGAACATAGGAATTCTATTTTTAGGGGTGGGAGGGGTGTGTCGCTCGAGAGACGTGCATTCTATTTTACTCGTGAGAGGGAGGTGTGTCACTAGGATTATGCATGTCGCAAGTCAGACATGCATTCTATTCTAGTCGTGGGAGGGAGGTGTGTCACTGGGATTATGCATGTCGCGCCGACAAAAATGGCGTGATAATCCTATCGCGCCATTGCGTGACACACGGCAGCGGTGGGCCCTACCGCGTTCCCCGCGAGCCTCGGTCAAACACATGCGCCACTGTGGCACCATTCGTCGCGCCAGGCGCATGTGGCGCGACAAAGTGAAAATATCACGCCGGGCCCCAGGCGCGACCAAAACGAATACCTAATTCAATTATTTTCGAAGCGGGTATAAATTTGAAAAAAAAATAAAAATGGTTAAATTTTATAAAAAATCCCACACTAGCGAGCCACATGAGTTAACAATTGAAGATCTAGATGATGAGATAATTTATATACTTTCTTTTTTACGGATTGATATATACACGCACTTTCTGACATGTAAAAACAAGTCCATTAATTTTTTATATATAATTTACGCGACAAGTGAAGGCCAAGAACGATGATGTGGGATTCAAATTAAAAAAGAGAAACGGTGATGTATGAGCAAAGTATGATTGATCTACACAAACAAGTCGAGCAGCTGCACCGATGCCGAACTGGGCTTCTCATGTAGAATGACGTGCGAGGTCCATAACGTAGCCTTCACCAGGCCCACGCACGGTGCCTCCTCATGTGCCTGGCCAAGGACCTGGCCCGTTGAGAAGCCCATCCCACACATAGCGCACGCATGGACCAGGCCACGCACGGTGCTAAATTTGCTGGCTACTGTATTGCATCTATGGAATATCGGATCAAAATTTGCTCAGAACTGTTCTAATGTATATCTTTTGCTTGTTAATTTGCTTGATTAAAAGTTCTGCCGCCGCCTCCTAGGGTTGGCTCTCGCGAAAGAAAAAGGCCGGGCGACACCGCCGCCGCCGCCCGTCTGCATGCGGCCCCCGCTCCTCGCCTCCGGCCTCGCCCGGTGGTGACGAGGAGCGGGGGTCCGCCCCTTCAACAAATGTCTGTCTTCGTAGGGTCTTGGTCAAGTCCTATGTCTAGGGTTTGCTCACCGTCGATGTTCGGCGGTGGAGTTAGGTTTTGTCGGAGGAGCGTGGCTCCTCTACGGGTTTTTCATGGCGACGCCGGCGATGCGAAGGAAGCGGCGACGACGCAGCGGAATAAATTCTCACAGCTTCTTCCGTTCTCCGATGACGATCTTCTTCGACGTCAACGGAGAGGCTGGGGAGACCTGTCCAGGAGTCGAGGGCCGGCGCATCGTCGTCTTCTTCAGGTGATGATGTTGTTGACCCTGTTAATCTCAAGGAAGATGTTCTTTGATGAAAATCTGAGCTTTGCTCGGGTTGCCGGCGGTGGAATCGAAGGGCGCGTCATGGGTACGGGAGTTGGCCGATGCGCCTGGGAGGTAGTTTATTCAAATTGATTCGCCTAGAAGTAAGTCCTCCTCTGCGGCCTCCTCCTTGTGGAGTTTGGCTCGTGCCCCACGACGATTGGAAAGCGGCCGACGACGGTGACGAAACGGATCACTGAAGGCTTCAAGGAAGATGAAAATGAGTTTTGTACTTCTCTCGTAATTTTCTTTTTCTTGGGGTTTTGTTTGTAAAAGGGTCGGTGTAATGCACCAAGATTAATACATTTTCCTTCTAAAAAAATTGCTTGATTAAATGAAGCGTTGGCACGGGCACTGTATACTAGCGATATAACAACCTAGTGGCGCATATTGTAAACAAAATTAATCAAATAAATATATGTAACTGGTAAGCATAGAAGCATTTGGACATCATCATCTCTTGTTGTTCTCCAAACTGCTCCATTATTAATTGTAGAGACTTGAGCCAATGGAGTGAAGCCATATATATATATATCACATTAGGAATTAGGAATATCCTGTTCCATTGGAAAAAGGGGGGCAAAAGAAAAAGAAAAAGTTCAGTCAAAAAAAAAAAAAAAAAAGGTAGTCCACTCTAGTGGTGACAACTGACAAAGCTTGCTTGGTGGGGTTATCAAAACTTGAGCAATATATAATGCACAGCTCATTTGATTGGATCGTCATGACGGCCAGAAATACTATATACTAGTATTAGTACTACTATAGCCTGCACTAGAGATCGATGAGATCATGTGAGCGTGGCGAGGTGCTGCAGCGCCCTTGGCACCGGCGGCATGTCGACGTCGACGACGCCCTCCAGCCCCTGCACCACCTGCGCCATGGCGGGGGCGGTCCGCCTCCTGGTCCTGGATACACCAGCACGCCACCCGGCACGCGCGCTCCAGCTCGTCCCTCGCTCACGTCGCCCGGCGCGCGCAGCCGTGGGTCGGCCACGGCCGCCGTGTCCCCTTCCGCCACTCTCACCGCCCACACCGGGAAGAACGTGGACGACGGTCGCCCCTGCTGCTGCCGCGCCAGCATAGACTCCTCTCCGTCGCCGCCGTCCGTTAAGCCGCCCGGCGCCGCGCCCGTGCCCTCGACGCCGGGCGTTATTACGCCGTCGGAGATGAGCTCGAACAGCAGCATCCCGAAGCTGTACACGTCGGCCTTGGCGCTGATGGGTAGGCGGAGATCCATTCTGGCGCGAGGTACCCGATTGTACCCGCATGGTGGTGAGTGCCCGGCTGAAGTCTCTGCCGACCAGCCGCCATTCGAAATCCGCGATCTTGGGCGTGAAATCCTTGTCCAGGAGTATGTTCTCCGGCTTGACGTCGCAGTGGATGATGCGCTCGCGGCAGCCGTCATGGAGGTGCCAGGCCCTGGCGACGCCGACCATGACGCCGTGGCGGTGGCGCCAGCTTGGGCGCGGCGACGAACCGCCGGTGGTGGTGGTGCCGAAGAGGAACGAGTCCAGGGAGCCGTTGGGCATGTACTCGTACACGAGCAGCTTTGTCGTCGTCGCGGAGGAGCAGAAGCCGAGGAGACGGACGAGGTTCACGTGCTGGATGAGGCCTAGCGTGTTCACCTCCGTTCGAACTGCTTGTCGCCCTGCCGGAGACCCTCCATCTTTTCACGGCGATTTGGACTTGGGTGTGTCGTCCGTCGTTCAGCACGCCGCGTACACCGAGCCGAAGCTCCCGCTGCCCAGGCGGTCGAGAAGTTGCTCGTCGCCGACCGGAGGTCGCCGTAGCTGTACACGACTAGGGAGGAGGAGCTCTTCTGCAGCTTCGCCATTTCAGCCCGGCGTCTCATCCTGGACACAAGGATCTGAAGGACTGAAACGGCGACCGGAGGGGGTGAATGGGAGCCTCAATTTTCCTTTTCAATTTCGGGTCATCGGCTCAACACCCGATCCCAAAAGCAAACTCACACAAAGTCCGAATAACACGCGTGCTAGCTGGTAGCAAGGTGTCACAAGCAAAGAGAGCACCGAGATGTCCACGACCCAAATGATTGGGTGGATGTTCCCTATGAACACAGCGGGACACCTCAAACTATCGCACACGACCGACGAGCAAAGATCAAACCGAGGACTGAAAAAAAGAGTCACTCAACTTCTATAGAGAAGAAGCGAGCTCTCGAAACTAAAATACCAACACCAACTTGTGAGTATTAAGAAAATTCCTCGGATCGATAGAAAATCAACAATAAAGAAAGAGTTGGATTTGCATGTCACTCGAAGGTGCACAGCCTACCGACTCGAACGAGCCGGACTTCTCTCAAACTGGTGAACAACACCTGACCTGCACTGAAATAGCCTGAATCTCTGAACAAAAGCTCGAGCAGAGGGGCTGCTCTCCACACACGAGCACACTGGACATTTCCAACAGCAATCTGTAACTTTGCCAACAGTGAGCACTCCAAGAAAATTGAATCAATTCAATGCTTAAAGACAAGCTAATAAACACTTGTAGTATTCCACGTTGATAAGCACAAAAAGCTACAGAAAAGATGCTTCAGGCTGAGAACCGATCGATGCACAACAGCAGCTCCATGAAACATCTAGCAGCTTTGACAGAGAAATCGAACAGAGCATACAGCCAAGAGAAAAATGAACGATCTCATCTCACCACCGTAAAAACTATCTCAAGCAAGAAGTATTAAATTGATTTCTCCTAAGATGAGCTAATGATTGCTTGGACCAATAAAAAAACAAACACTCGCTGCTGCACATGCTTTGGCCAGGAACTGCGCTGAACCAAAAAAGACCGGCACAGAAAATCGATCAGGAAGAGATAGGAACGAACTGCAGTAGCTCGCTGATCGAAGGGCAAGCACCGATTGATGCTGGGTTCACGTCGTCAGGCTGCTGTACCAGGAAAACAAATCACCGAGAATAGCACGAGCACCAAGAACAGCACGGCGAACCTGACGAACAGAGAAAACCAGGAACCAGAAATCGATGAGATCTGACCCAAATCAAAACAGCTGGATCCCAAAATCTTCCCAGGTAATCTCCATGATCTCGGTGAGCTATCCTGAGAAAATCGTGGCTCAAATCGAACTCAAGGATCGGGAAAACCAGATCACGCACAGAGGATGAAAAGAAGGGGAAAACTGGACGAAAATTTCAGCAAGCAATCAAAAAATCTAGCAGCGAATTTAAGACACCATCACTGAAATCTAAAAGCCCGAGAGGGCACAGGGAGCTTTGGGGCTCCCCTTCCCCAACGAAAATCACCACAAAATATTCACAAATTTGTTCTTGACCTCTAAACAAGAACCCTAAAAAATGGAGAAAATAGAAACGAAAATAAGAGAGGCAAGAGGGGATGAAGGGGTAAGCCTCCACTAAATAGTCCAATATTCCCTCTTCCTAAATTACCCCTAGATACATATGAGCCGAACCGCTAACCCTAAGGCTAATTTAGTCCGACTCGGGATAATTTAATCCGACGACCACCGCGCCTCCTCATCTGCAGCCTTGCTCCACGCAATCTCCCAGATGCCGCCACGTGCCGTCCTTCCGTCCACCGGAACGCCCCGGGTTTTGAGGCACAAACCCGTGAAACCCGCCGATGGTTTTGAGGCCCAAACCACCAAACCCGCACCCGTGGTTTTGAGGCCCAAACCACGAAACCCGCGCCGATGGTTTTGAGGACAAACCACCAAACCTCCTTGACACGTGTCATCGCCCGTCTTGACCGCCCGAAGTCGCCAAGTCATCCGAGCTCCCCTGCTCTGCCGCTTGCCGCACGCCCGTCTTGACCCGATCGGCACGGTCCCACCACGCCCTCTTGCATTCGTCGATATCCCGGATGTCGACCACCATGGCTAGCCACCCGGCGATCCGGTCCCTCGGTCCAAGCCTCACGTCCGTCCTTCACCTCCGCGGTCCGTCGGCCCGGCACGTCCTCCTTGGCCCCTTCACCTCACCGTCAGCTACCATCTCCGAGCTCCACACCTGTACAACACGAACCAAGAGATACGTCTTCGACACACTCCCCGTGTGCCGGTGAACATAGCCGAAGCATAAAGAATAAAGGAAAAATAGAAGTAAAATGTTGACTGTTGACAATCACTTAATCACAAAACTAAACACATGTCACCTAAATCAACCATGTGTTCGCAATCTCCCCCTTGATGAGTGCATTGTCAACATTCAACACAAAGACGTAAGAAGGTAGAAGATAGCACATCCCAAAGTGAACAAAAGCTAGGCAAAAGCTAAGACAAATTCACCGGATAGCAAACATGGAGCAAAAACTTGGTTCCCAAAGACATAAGCAAAAGGCTCGACACAACCAAGCTAAACAAACAGCTAGTCCTTAAGAAGAGGTAGAACAGGCTCAACACCACTAGCATAGCTCCAAACCAATTACTTTCACACACAAACAGCTAGACCCTCAAGACAGAGGCAAAAGGCTCAACACATCTAGCTCAAAGTGCTACTCCCCACGGACAAATGCAGATCCATTGTCTTTGTACCTTTCTCCCCTTGTTGGCAAATGCACTAATCAAGCTATGAAATGCATGAAAATGCAATGAAGGAGCTTCAAGTTTATAGCAATCCAAATGAGAAGATGCTCTAAAAAGTGTCATGGCAACAAGGTCAAGTGCTTAACACGGTGCTCAAACTGATCAAGAGATATGAAATATGACTTGAAAGCATTTTGGTTCAGTTTTAAACATTTCAGAAAAGGTGTCCACCACAAAGAATAGCACATAGCACAAGTAAGCTGGAAATCTACCAAGTGCTACACATGTATATCAAGTGAACTACCCCAAGCAACGTTTATACATCATGCAAAAACAGAGCCAACACTTGTCAAATTTTCAAGTTATCAGAGTTGCAGCGGTTACAAGCATTGGACAAAGCATGAGTGCGATTGGTTATCCACAACCGTCAGCCTTACTAATCAACCATGTCAAGCCTATGCATGTGAGCAATCAGAAGCTTAAGACAATGGTCTAGGTCAAACACTACCAAGCTCAGGTTCAACTCAAGTGCAATGAGCAGCAGTCCCAAGCCTTGGATGTGGGACGGTATGGACCCATCTCGATCTTTTCCATACACTTAGCTTAGATTTCAAATTTTAGCAGATAGAAGCATGTGGTCATCTAAGCAAGTGTATAACTCAGTGAATGAGACATAGTCACCTAGCATGCATGATAGGCACAAAGGATCTCAACAACTTAAACATGCTAGGAACTATCTCAATGGTGAACATTGCAAGATTTATCGTTGTTAAGCAAGTTCACATGAAAAACAGCTTTGCTCATAACATATATCAATTAAGCAGAAAGAGCACAAGCTGTAAGCACCAACATGTAATTGTTACACTAAACAGAGCATAGTCTCATTGTGATCAATATAAACAAGAAGCTCAAAGTGCAATAGTGTACATGATGGATGCAATATGATACAAGATGATGCACAAAGCAAAACAAACCTAACACTACAATTGTACATCAACTACAAAACTACCCCTCAAAAGGATAGCAAACTCCCAACTCCCCTCAACCGTTGACACCTAGCAAAAGAAAACTAGGAAACAAAAGGGCACAAAGGCTAGCATGGCATATAATACACAAGATAACACAAAGCTATCATGAATAAGATGACTAGCCTACCATGGTATATACACAAGCAAGACATAGAACCAAAATGTGCCAAAAATATAGAAGTGAGCAAATAAACATCTCATACCACAAGTATGGAATCATGAATGTACAAGGCATGAGTGTATATGATAGCTCACAGACTGTGTGTAGGTGTCACAATAAGGCACATGCCTCTTGGAGGCCATCAAAGTGGTGTAGACAACCATCAAGTCTTAATCACACCACGACAAAGAATCAAGTTCCACCAAGCACGTCCACCCCATGTCCTCATACCTACACATGAGATGACAAAGAAACCCAAGTCTTGGATCCCAAAGGGTTAACAAGCATAAACTTGGGAACCCAAGACTTAGTCACCGCATCATTGGAAAAACATGGGATGAGCAAATGGCACTACACCGGGATTAGTAAACTTGGAAGAATACCGGTGTTGACTATCTTGCCCGAGATAAGCATTAGGCAAAACAAACATCCCATGACCCTTCTTCCCAAAGCGATCACCACTCACAACAAAGTGTGGTGCACTCCTCCCCGCAAACCCAAAAGCTCTCAAAGCGAGGATCAACATCCACTCGCGAACACGACCACCACCACGGGGTCTCACAAATCGCGTGGCCTAGCCCTCGAGGCCTCCTACCTCCTGGCCTAGCAAACTGCCTCTGAACCGACTGCACACCCCTCTCATATATGCCAAGTGGTGGGTGATACAAGTCACAGTTCTCAAACTCAACTTGACGCCTAGCATCCCTCTTCCTCCTAAAGCAAAACTCAAACAAGTGACCATCTCTCTGACAATACTCACAGTGATACCTCACCTCTCTCTTGGGTGGTTGTTGGTTCACTCTCTTGGGTGGATGGTTCACTCTTGTTTTGGCCTTGGCTCTAGGAAGGGTTTCCTCAGGGATCTTGGGCAAAGTGTCAAGTGGGTTCTTGAGGTGGTTTGGTTTAGGAAGCCACACTTGTTTGGGAGGTGGAGTCTTTGGGGTCTCTTGGAGAATGCCATTTTGCACAATGGGATTGGTAGGCTCAGGTGGGGTGATCTTGGTCAACTTAGGAGTGTTTGTGGGTTTCTCACTCGGGCTCAAACCACTACCTTGACCAACCTTGCCATAGATTACTTCACCCTTCCCACCTATTGCAAAGCCTAATCCCGTTGTGTCAGTCCCCCTCTTGAACTGACTCATCATCATGCCAAGTTGTGGCTCTCCACTAGACACCCAACTCAGGACAGAGCGAAGGTACTTGTTCTCCTCTTCGACTCTCCCCTTGTCATGCCTACAAGACATGACCTCCATCTCCAAAGCTTCACACTTAGCACACTTCAGCACGGTGCTATCTGAGCTGGCCTTCTCAAGCACAGCAAGCTTGGCAGCCTTCTCTGCCAACTCAGATTGCAAGCCTGGACAAGACTTGCACGCACTCAACAACATAGGCTTAGCCTTCAGCTCAACGTGCTCATCTAGCAAAGCAGAGTACTTAGATTGCAAAGTCATGATGCTAGACATGTGCACAGCACAACCATCGCACTCCGTCTCATCAGACATCTCCATGGGCTTCCTAGCCAACTCTAACTCCCTCATAGCTACCTCCCACTTCTCCTTGTACTCCTTCCTCTCCTTAGCTACTCGCTTGAGCAACTTCTCTTGACACACAAGCGCATCGCCCAAAGAGTCAACTTCATTAGTGAGAGATTCGATAGTGGGTGATACCTTAGGGGAAGAGTCGCTGCCGTGTGGCTCGACGCTGTCGGACACCGCTCCGTCAAGGGCCATGGTGCAGAAGCCCCCGTACTTGGAGTTGACGACGAAGCAAAGTCCGTTCAGCTTTTCCTCGATCTTGCGCTCGGACTCCTCGTCGCTGGAGGAAGCTTGCCCGTCGTTGTCGAGGTCGCTGAGGGAGGCGAAGAAGGCGTCCTTGTTCTCCTTGGCACGCTTGAGGTACTTCTTCTTGATCGCCTCCTTGTCGAAGCCCTTCTTAGACTTGTGCTTGCCGACGGTGTACTCGCGCTTGTCCTTGCGCTTGTCGGAGTCGTGCTTGTTGGAGTAGTACTTCTCGCCGGAGTACTTGTCCTTGCTCTTCTTGGGGCACGCGGCGACGAAGTGGTCTGAATCGCCGCACTCAAAGCATCCGCCCTTGGGACCACCGCCACGCCGACGGTTCAAGCGGTTGTTGTGGAACCACGAGAATCGGCTGATGACGAGAGCCAACTCGTCGTCCCCAAGGCACTCCAACTGCTCCTCTGTCACAGACACCAAAGAAGACAAGGCAAAAGAGATCTGTGATGGGTTAGCAGAAGAACTGGAACTGCCCTTACCTGAGACGAGTGCAACGTTCGGTGCAGATGGGTTCTTGAGCTTCGCTTGGATCTGGGCCTCAATCTCGGAGGACTTCAGCTTGCTGTAGAGCTCGTCGGGTGTGAGGGTGTCGTAGTTGGCGGACTCCATGATCGCGGACACCTTCACATCCCACACCTTCCGATCCAGAGCGTACAAGAGCCGCATCGCCTTCTCGTGGTCGTCAAGCCTCTCCGACGACTTGTTCGCCCGAAGCTTGTTGTAGATCGTCTGAAATCTAGCAAAGAGAGAATCGATGGACTCGCCATCAAGCTGGATTAGGTTGTTGTACTCTCTCTTGTAGGTCTCATATAGGCGGGCTTTGACTTGTGGGGTTCCCTCGTGGTAACTCTCAAGTGTCCTCCACACCTCACGAGCGGTCTCACAAGTGGCAACTCTCTCAAACTCAGTGTCTTTGAGGCTAGAGAATAAAACGCTCCTCGCTCGGTTGTTGGCATTGTGTTGAGCTATTTGTTCCTCACCCACTCGAGCGGCTAGCACTTGGTAGTTCTCATCCTCAACAATCTCCCACACTCTCCAATCCATCCCCATAAGGTGTGCTTGCATCTTAATCTTCCAATAGGGATAGTTGGTGCCATCGAACTCCGGAGGTTTGCCAAAGTAACCGTAACCACGATCCATGTCGCCTTCTTGCGGATCACGGACCGATTAGGGTGGAAGTGATCCTAACCTCGCCTCGATACCAATTGAAGGACCGAAACGGCGACCAGAGGGGGGTTGAATGGGATCCTCAATTTTACTTTTCAATTTCGGGTCATCGGCTCAACACCCGATCCCAAAAGCAAACTCACACAAAGTCCGAATAACACGCGTGCTAGCTGGTAGCAAGGTGTCACAAGTAAAGAGAGCACCGAGATGTTCACGACCCAAATGATTGGGTGGATGTTCCCTAGGAACACAGCGGGACACCTCAAACTATCGCACACGACCGACGAGAGCAAAGATCAAACCGGAGGACTGAAAAAGAGTCACTCAACTTCTATAGAGAAGAAGCGAGCTCTCGAAACTAAAATACCAACACCAACTTGTGGCGAGAGTATTTAGAAAATTTCTCGGATCGATAGAAAATCAACAATAAAGAAAGAGTTGGATTTGCATGTCACTCGAAGGTGCACAGCCTACCAACTCGAACGAGCCGGACTTCTCTCAAACTGGTGAACAACACCTGACCTGCACTGAAATAGCCTGAATCTCTGAACAAAAGCTCGAGCAGAGGGGCTGCTCTCCACACACGAGCACACTGGACATTTCCAACAGCAATCTGTAACTTTGCCAACAGTGAGCACTCCAAGAAAATTGAATCAATTCAATGCTTAAAGACAAGCTAATAAACACTTGTAGTATTCCACGTTGATAAGCACAAAAAGCTACAGAAAAGATGCTTCAGGCTGAGAACCGATCGATGCACAACAGCAGCTCCATGAAACATCTAGCAGCTTTGACAGAGAAATCGAACAGAGCATACAGCCAAGAGAAAAATGAACGATCTCATCTCACCATCGTAAAAACTATCTCAAGCAAGAAGTATTAAATTGATTTCTCCTAAGATGAGCTAATGATTGCTTGGACCAATAAAAAAACAAACACTCGCTGCTGCACATGCTTTGGCCAGGAACTGCGCTGAACCAAAAAGACCGGCACAGAAAATCGATCAGGAAGAGATAGGAACGAACTGCAGTAGCTCGCTGATCGAAGGGCAAGCACCGATTGATGCTGGGTTCACGTCGTCAGGCTGCTGTACCAGGAAAACAAATCACCGAGAATAGCACGAGCACCAAGAACAGCACGGCGAACCTGACGAACAGAGAAAACCAGGAACCAGAAATCGATGAGATCTGACCCAAATCAAAACAGCTGGATCCCAAAATCTTCCCAGGTAATCTCCATGATCTCGGTGAGCTATCGTGAGAAAATCGTGGCTCAAATCGAACTCAAGGATCGGGAAAACCAGATCACGCACAGAGGATGAAAAGAAGGGGAAAACTGGACGAAAATTTCAGCAAGCAATCAAAAAAATCTAGCAGCGAATTTAAGACACCATCACTGAAATCTAAAAGCCCAGAGGGCACAGGGGAGCTTTGGGGCTCCCCTTCCCCAACGAAAATCACCACAAAATATCCACAAATTTGTTCTTGACCTCTAAACAAGAACCCTAAAAATGGGGAAAATAGAAACGAAAATAAGAGAGGCAAGAGGGGATGAAGGGGTAAGCCTCCACTAAATAGTCCAATATTCCCTCTTCCTAAACTACCCCTAGATACATATGAGCCGAACCGCTAACCCTAAGGCTAATTTAGTCCGACTCGGGATAATTTAATCCGACGACCACCGCGCCTCCTCATCTGCAGCCTTGCTCCACGCAATCTCCCAGATGCCGCCACGTGCCGTCCTTCCGTCCACCGAACGCCCGGGTTTTGAGGCACAAACCCGTGAAACCCGCCGATGGTTTTGAGGCCCAAACCACCAAACCCGCACCCGTGGTTTTGAGGCCCAAACCACGAAACCAGCGCCCGATGGTTTTGAGGACAAACCACCAAACCTCCTGGACACGTGTCATCGCCGTCTTGACCGCCCGAGTCGCCAAGTCATCCGAGCTCCCCGCTCTGCCTGCACGCTCGCCGTCTTGACCCGATCGGCACGGTCCCACCACGTCCTCTTGCATTCGTCGATGTCCCAGATGTCAGCCACCATGGCTAGCCACCCGGCGATCCGGTCCCTCGGTCCAAGCCTCACGTCCGTCCTTCACCTCTGCGGTCCGTCGGCCCGCACGTCCTCCTTGGCCCCTTCACCTCACCGTCGCCTACCATCTCCGAGCTCCACACCTGTACAACACGAACCAAGAGATACGTCTTGACACACTCCCCGTGTGCCGGTGAACATAGCCGAAGCATAAAGAATAAAGGAAAAATAGAAGTAAAATGTTGACTGTTGACAATCACTTAATCACAAAACTAAACACATGTCACCTAAATCAACCATGTGTTCGCAGGATCCACGCTGATGCTACTGCCGATGACACGCCCAGTGTGCCAATAACGACGCCAAGGGCGAGCCACAGCCTCCGCCGCTGTTCTTCCTATTGGCATCACCGCCACCGCGCAGCTGCTGCAATTCAGATTCCCGACGGTCGGAGGAACAGGCTCGATGCCGACGCGCGCCGACGAGCCCCACCGGAGGTATCATTATCGTGAAACAGTTGCTCAAGGTTACGGAATCCATCGTGCGACACGCGCGCAGCCACCGGAGCCGACGCCGAGAACGTGTAGGCTTGGCAAGAGCGGTTGTTTAGACAAGCCATCTCGCACTGCTTTGCTCGGCGCCGGCCACGGACACCGAATCGTCCGGAGGCTTCATGTCCGCAGCTCGAGGAAGCCGTCCGTCGTTGACGCGCGTTGCCTCCGCCTTTGCAGCGGCAAGCTCCGGCGGCAGCCGGGCGCCGGTCGTTGAGTCCCCAGTCCTGGTCCTTCGCCGGAGCGGCCAGGCGGGCACCGCACGGCGGCTGGCTCCTCTGGTTACCGAACTCGAAGTCGCCACAGAGCGCGTGAGACGTCGCCTTTGACGGTGGGTGCGGCCCGAACATCTGCCAGCCTCGCTACTGCGGGACCCAGATGAACTCGCTTGGTCTGGCCGGTGAGGTCCGAACCATGCGCGTGTGATGGTGGCGTTGTCGAAGAGCACGCTGGTGACACGGCGGTACGCCGGTGTGTCGGCGTGCGCCCGGTTGAAGAGCACGTTGTTGACGGCCCCGAAGGTTGGCGATCACGCTGCCCGCCCGTCGACGCCGCTCCGCCGCAGGCGCGGTGCCGTTCGAGGTAGAAGAACTCGCTGCTGCCGACGTTGTTCGCGTCCACGGTGTCCAAGAACATCCCCGCGACGGGTCCTCCGTGGTTGCGCCACGACGTCAGCGGCTGGTACTTCGCCCGGTGAGCTTGTACCGACCCAGCCACGCTTCCGAACCAGCGTGTCCATCGGGTGGTCGAAGCCTGCCACAGCACGTTCTCGGAGTTGCCGCCGTCCGAGGAGGACCAGGTTGCCGTTGTCGCGCATCACCGCGATGTTTGAGGAGGAGGACGGCGATGACAGATTCGACGACCACACGACGGTTGGTGTGGTAGTAGCAGAGGATGGGCCGACGAGCTCGAGGTTGCCGGAGGAGGAGGAGACCCGGAGCTCGGCAGAGGCGACATCGACGGGGGAGTGACACGGTTGGCGACCCAGATGACGGTCTGCACGGGCACGTTCTTGTACCAGATGCCGAGGTAGAACCGGCCGGGGCAGCGGAGCCGCCGCTGAAGAGGCCGAGCTCGAACTTGCCCTGTGCCGAAACCACCGTGTCGCTGCCACGCAGTGGCTGCGCGCCGAGACGGTGTCCCCGCCGGCGCCGCCGCCGCGCACCGCCGGGGAAGTAGTCCTGCTGCCGAGATGCAGCACGCGACAACGGCGGCGAGAGCGGTGGCAACGGAAGCAGGTGACATGGTTTGCTGGTTGCCCAGGCCGGGTGTTCTCTGATGAGGCCGCACGCACGTGGTTTTCAAGCAGGTGTCACATGCGCTACGGAACAAGCGCAGGTGCCCGCTGGTCAAGGTCGGGCGAGGACACATGGCACGAATTAAATTCTTGCTTGCTTGGGACGTACAGATATGGAAATATCGTCATGTCTGTTTCAAATTCAAATAAAACAAAATACAGTTGTAAGAGAATTCATTCAAAATAATTGAAAGAAACTAGAAACTGATGATTAAATTTCAGAGAAAATAGTATGACATTCATACACTAGGACAGTATAAAACTACTATTTCTAGTCTCATTCAACAAACTTTCAAGTTTCAATATTTAGAGATATTTGTTATTATGGGGCTCTAAACATGGTGCTTTGCTATAATAGGACTCATAACATTTGCTTTGCTCAAACGACACCAAACAATTGCTCTTTGTTCTAATGACATTATGGCCATTTTAATCCTTATTTTAATTCATTTGGCAATACAAAATACTTGTATTTTTCCATATTGCCCATACTGCCCTTCTGTCTTCTACCCATCGGTCTAACACATCATATATATTATAAAAAAGAACATGTATGAATCTGAAATCTGCATTTGAAACTTGAATTCTGGGGAATAACAGGTGGTCTGAAAGTAACCTGAAGGTACTCGTCGTATGCAGATCGTGGTGGCCGTGTTGGAAGCACAGGCTGCTGAAGGCATCCAGCGGCCAGCGGCCACATCCAGCCAGCCCTGCAACCTCCACAAAGGAATGTGCAGGGGTAAAATTGCCATCTCGGACTAAAATACATGTGTTTCATTTTAGCAAATAAATTAAAATGGCCATAATTTCATTAGAATAAAGAGTAATTGTTTCCGTGTCATTTGAGCAAAGCAATTGTTAGTTGTCCTATTATAGCAAAGCGTCATGTTTGCAGTCCCATAATAGCAAATATCTCCAATTTTATGGTCATAAACCACAATTTGTGGAATCCCTAACCGATTCTTTTCTTTTTTCGAAAGCGGGCTTTGCTAGGGCCTCGTTTAGATGGCTAAAGTTTCTAACATTTTTCTCCTCTCTCTCCATCACATCACATTAAATACACCAAAAGACATGTATTCGAGTATTAAATGTAGTTAAAAAAAAGTAACTAATTACACAATTTAGATGTAAATTGCGAAACGATTCTTGTCTTCGCCTCTGTGAACTCTCCGCCTCCTCCGTCGGCCTTGTCTTCGATGCAGTTTGTAAATCCTGGTCAAGGCACGGACGACCTCCTCGGGTCGTCGACCTCCACGACCTCCACGACCTCCCGCCATCTTTGTTCGATCACCTGTAATCAAAACATGAACAAGGCATAATTAGATCCACATGCATTGTAATTAAAATATAAATAAGATATAATTACAGTATAAACAAAAAAACATAGTATTACATGTATTAGAAGTAATCGGGATCATCGTCCGCTGGACCCCTGGTGGTTCTCCGCTCGTCATCGCTGTCAACATTGTCGAAATCACTAAGAGAATCTGAACTTTGATTGTTGACTTCATTGAGCGCGCTCAATCTGTCTAGCATTTCTATGTCCTTCGGGTCGAACACCTCAACGCCGTCGTCGTCATCATCAGACATTTCATCGTCCACTTCCATTCCTATATCTCCAAATAGGTCTATCACAAAACTCCCAGGCAGACCCTCTTCTTGATAGAACTCTCCCTCATATGTGATTGGGTTGATCAAGTTATAATCTTCATCATTTGGGACAGGTAGTTTACCATGCGGCGCTACCTTCTGCACAACCTCCAAACCCTTAAGATAATCTTTGTCTTGGCAGGCATATGGCAGGTAATAAACCTGCACGGCCTGTTGAGCCACAATGTATATATCGGATCGTGGATACACGGAATCTGGTCGAACTTCGACTAGCCCAATTGCCGGCGTACGTTTAGTACATTCAGGGTCGAACCACTGACATTTGAATATCACAGGTTTAAGATGCGGGGCGCCATAAAATGAAAGCTCATATATTTCTTCGACTCTGCCATGGTATTCAGTCCCATTATTATCGACTGTTAGCACGCCGCTGTTTGTGGTACTCCGGTTGGGTCGCCCCTGTTCGTAGCTTGTCGTGTGGAAACGATATCCATTCACATCATAAGCGTTAAATGACCTAACCCTGTCATCACAGCCGTTTGCAACAGCAACTAGCTCGCCACAGATAGAGCGATCGGTTTGGGCCCTTCTCTTGAACCACGAAATGAAATCGGGTCTCTGTGGTCCAGCACCTTGTGAAAGAAGAGTATCAAGTTCGTGGGGCTCTGCATCCCTTGATCCAGACCAAGTCTCACGAATGAATTCACGTTTGTACGGATCCACCTCGGGCGAGTTGGTCAAGACATATAGCATGATACTGTGCCACTCTCTGTTGCTCAACTGCTTACTGGTAGCTGCACCGGCGCTTCCGTACTGACCTTGGAAAAGGCTGAGCTTCGACTTATTTTCGTCAGCATTGTAACGAGGGATTTGGTCATGCACGCTAGGAATGTTCTCTGTATAGTACTTCTCTGTGAAGTTTGACACCTCCTCCACAACGTATGCCTCGGCAACTGAAGGCTCGATTTTGGCTTTATTTCTACATTTTCTGCGTACACTCTTTAGAGTTCTCTCGATTGGGTAGCACCAATGGTACTGCACCGGGCCCCCCATACGCACCTCGTACGGTAGGTGCACAATCATATGTTGCATCGACAAGAAGAAGCCGGGTGGGAAGATTTTCTCCAACTTACGAGTAACACAAAGGTGCCTTTTTCCAACGTCTACAAACGGTCCGAGAGATCGCCTTTGAACACACCGGGGCGGAAGAAATAACTCAACTCGCCAAAGACTAGCCATACATTCTCGGGGACAAAGCCTCGAACCATCGTGGGAAGCGAGCCGCTCAAGCCATACGTGATAGTCATGACTCTTCATCCCATTGACTCGCATAGTAGTTAAATTGACTCCCTCTTCACATTATGTGCATACCCATCCGAAACCTCGGTGTCTTCATCCATTGAAGTACCTCCTTTCTTTTTTGCCTAGACAAGACGAAATCGACATTGGGCCTTCGCCATCTCTTGCCGCCTGCGGGAGGCCTCATCTCTTGATTTGGTCTATCGCAAAGTTTTGCCAGGTCCACTCTAGCCTTAGGGTTGTCCTTAGACTTTTCAGTGTCCATGAGTGTGCAAAAAGTGCTTCACCGATATTCTTCTCGCAGTGCATGTGGTCAAGGTGATGGGGCACAAGAAGGTCATCATGATAGGGGAGCCTCTCCAAGCCCGACTTATGAGTCCACATATGCTGCTGACCATACCCCACAAAACCACCGCCTTGTTCATTGGCCACAAAAGAATCTAGCTGAGCACGGACCTCGGCACCGGTCTTCATCTCGCGGGCCGAGGTTACGTCACTACGACCCCCCTTTGTAAAGTTCTTCGTGTCCCGTCTGGAATGGATGGTCAAGAGGCGAGGAACCGACGATGTAGGTCGAACAACGAAAAACTTACCGCCCGCCGCAACCCGATGAACTGCAGACTTTCCTTGCATACTGGGCACGGAAACTTTCCATGAACACACCAGCCTGAGAACAACCCATACGCCAGGAAGTCATGAATTGAGTACTGGTACCAAACATGCATTTTGAACACTGCCTTCGTAGCTCGGTCGTATGTCCATACGCCTTCATCCCAAGCCTTGATCAATTCATCGATCACGTGCTCTATATACACATCTTTATTCCCGGGTGGCCCGGAATTATAAGCAACAAGAATATGGTGTCCCGTTGAAAGGCGACACCGGGGGAGATTCGGGGGGATAACGAATACGGGCCAACAAGTGTATGGGGCTGTACTCATGCCATAGGGATTGAACCCATCTCATTTGCCGGGGCGACACGCATACATTACGCGCCTCCATTGCTTTCTCAGGATGTTTTCCATCAAAGTATTGCCATGCTTCACCATCTGATGGATGTATCATCTTGTCTGGAGTGTATCGCTTGCCATTTTTGTGCCACGTCATCTGCTTAGCGGATTCCTCGGTCATGTATTGTCGCTGAATCCTCGGTACAAACGGTAGGTACCGTAGTATTTTTTTGGCGACCTTGTTCCGCTTCATCTGACCATCTCCAGTTGGGGCCTCTTCGTACCTAGAGGGCTTTGCACTGCGGGCGGTCGCGTTGCATCGGCGTGCTCTTTCCTAAATAGGACACACCCATTCTCGCAAGCATGTATCTGCTCATACGGCATCTTAAGTGCCGTAAAGAGTTTCTGCGAGTCATACATGTTCGATGGTAGGTTATGGCCCTTTGGAAGCAGGGTGCCAACAATGTACAACACCCTATCGAAGCCTGCTCGACTGATGTTCAATTCAGACTTCAGCCCTAGTAAGCGACAAATGCCGTCCAGCTGCGAAACCGTTGTGTTCTCATGAAGGGGTTTCGCGGCCGAGTCTAACATTGCATAGAAATTCTTTGCCTCCTTCTCCATCGCCTCCTTATCACGTGCTTCGTTGAACAGTCCTTGGTGGACATCATCTAACATATCTACAACCCCGGCATCACCATCACAATCCTCGAGGCGTGCTCTCACCACCTCCTCTCTCATACGTTGTGATTCACCATGGTAGACCCACACGGTGTAGTCCTTGGTGAATCCAACATCTAGAAGATGACGTTGCATATCCTTTCTGCTGACTCTTCTCGTGTTGTCACACTTACTGCAGGGACACCAAACTAGCACATGACCACGAGCACTAGCGTTGGCCCAAACCATTTCCAAGAACTCATTGGTCTTGTCAATCCATTCTTCGTCAAAATCACGCTTACTTCTCCGACCGTCGTACATCCACCGGCGGTCGTCCATCCTTTAGCAAGCACGAATTCCAACCATGAGTTCGATCCACATGCCGTTCCTACTCTCTAATAGGCCAGGATAGGTCCTAATCCCACCCGCGGATGCGTGGCGGGTCGGTTTCCATGCTCGATCCGGACCGAGACAGAATTCGGCAGCACCTCCCATTGTTCTCCCGATACACGTCCCGGAAGGGAGAGTGTGCATCCGGAGAACGGTGGGGAGGTGATGCCGAAACTCGCCGCCCGGCCGAACGGGACATGGAAATCGACCCATCTACACATCCATGGGCTGTCCAAAATACGTGGACAATCCGAAGCGGTCAGATACGGTCGTAGATATGCAAAGAAATGCATACCTCCAACCGTATCTCTTTCGGACGGGAGACGCCTAACTAGGTTACGCGACATACGACCATGCGACTGGAGCAGGGGATATTCATACCTAGGGTGGCGGGGGTGAGGCGAAGCCGTGCAGGCACACCCGCAACGCAGAGGAAGGAGATCGGGGACGCTCCACCACTTCGACGGGCTCTTTTAGAAAAGAAAAAAATATGAGATAAATTCGAAATTTTGGCAGAACCTCCCCTACACGGGAGGCTTTTCGATACCTGAAAAAAAACATGGCACGATGGCCAACATCCAGATATCCATATGCACATTCTCAACTAGGGCATCCACTAACATATCCATATCCATACCCACATATCAACGGCACGATGGCCGACCAACACATATGCAAACACACTAGTTTGGGCGGTCGCGGCGGCACGAATGCTCACCTAGCCGGGCGGTGGGCGAATAGGCGGCACGACGACGGATCACGCGAGCACGGACACGAGCGGGCGGCACGAGGACGGCGTCGACCTTCTCCTCCTCCTCCTCTTCTTCCCTCCTCTTCCTCCTCTTCTTCTTCCTCCTCCTCCTCTTCTTCCCTCCTCCTCTTCCTCCTCCTCTTCTTCTTCCTCCTCCTCCTCCTCTTCTTCCCTCCTCCTCTTCCTCCTCTCCTTCCTCCTCTTCTTCCTCCTCTTCCTCCTCTTCCTTCCCCTTCCCCCTTCTCCTCTCTTCCTCTTCCCTCCCCCCCCTCTTCTCACGGGACCGGGGAAGGACCCCGCCCGCCTTGTCGGGGCCCGGGCGGCCGGGGTCGGGGCCGCCCGGTGGCGGGGGGCGCGGGGTCGGGCGGCCGGGGTCGCGTCGGCGGTCGGGGGGGCGGGTGCGAGCCGCCGGCGGGCGGCGCGGGCGGCGCGCGTGGCCCGTGCCCACGGGCGGGCGCGAGGCGGCGGCGCTCGCGGCGGGGCGGCGGGGAGGCCGGGCCGGCGGGGGCGGTGAGCCCGGCGGCGGCCGCGGTGGCGGCGCGGCGGCCGCGGTGGGGGCGGCGGTGTCGTGTGGTGGGCGGCGGCGGTGTGCGTCCGTGTGTGTGTGTGCGGCGTTGTGTGTGCGTGAGTGAGGGAGCGGTGAGGAAGGTGGGTGAGTGGATAACGTTCACGTTTTTTTTTTTTTGTGCCGCCGACCGCCGGTTTTGGGGCGGTCGGCGAAGATTCGCCGCCGACCGCCCCCCGATCCGGCGGTCGGCGAATTTTTTTCGCAGCCAGACGGCGGGATCGGGCGGGAAACCACGTCGCCGACCGCCCTCGACACGGCGGTCGGCGAAGTTTTGGTTTTAAATAACCGACCGCCCGATGACCCGGCGGTCGGCGCGTTTTTATTTATTTTTAAAAAACTTCGCCGACCGCCCTACGTGCGGCGGTCGGCGAAGTGGTCTTCGCCGAGGGCAATGTTATGCTCTCGGCAAATTTTTTTTTTTTTTTTTTTTGGAATTTTCACTTCAAAATTTTTCTGTACCTTAGATAGAGTGTTTACAAGAACATATCAAAAATTGGGACATTTTCCGCACGTTTTACTATTTTTTAATAGTTTTCTTCTTTTACTCGAATATTTTTTCCCACCTAAAATTTGAACTGCAGGTACTTAGAAAAAAGGAATTATGTGATTGGAAAAATAATATTCTTGTTTGTTAGTATATTTTGAGCCCTCATCTATGGACACGTGAGAAAATTAAAAGATCTTGTGCGCGAGACATTCCGATTACCGTGCGCGCGAATCATTTTAAAATTCTAAAAAAAGAAAACGAAGTCGGAAATTCATGAAATTTGACGAGGCATCGTTATATTGCATGTTTAAGCTGTGGAAAAAATTTGAAAAGGTTTCATGCAAGTTTGCATCCCGGACTGCTCAAACCTAGACATCTCAACTAGAGTTTACATTTATCACATGCTAGAGATGTCTCCGTAAATCGCCACCCGAGATGCAAACGTCCACGAAATCGACTCAAACTTTTTTCGTAGTGTACACATGTGATATAAGGACAACTCGTCAAGTTTCATGATTTTTCAACTCCGTTTGAATTTTATAGAATTTTAAAACGATCGATCCGCAAGTGAGTCGACGTGTTTCGCGCACAAGATATTTGAATTTCGGTGCCTGGCCATGGATGAGGACTCAATATGGACTCACAATCATGTTTATCATTTTTTGAATCATTTAGACCCATTATTTGAATCACTTGCGCTTTAAATTTTAGTTTTTCAAAGAAATTCAAATATAACATGAAAACCCATAAAATATAGTAAAAAGTTTTAAAAAAATCCCAAACTTGAACAATGTACTAAATATACTGTAGCTAAGCCACGAAAAAGTTGTGATAGCAAATTCAAAAAAAAAATTTATACTTCGGCGAGCCACGAAAAGGTGCTCGGCGAAGGCAATCTTCGCCGACCGCCCGGGGATGCGGCGGTCGGCGAAGACTTCATCGCCGACCGCCACCTGGGAAGCGGTCGGCGAAGATCGACCCTCGGCATTTTTTTTTTGCTGCCACGTGTCCATGCGGCAGCGTTTTTTTTTTTTTTAAAAACTTCCGACCGCCCGTTGTGAGGGCGGTCGGCGAAAAATACGCTTCGTCATTTTTTTTCGCCACGTGGCATTGCGGGTCACGGTTTTATAATTTTTTTAAAAACTTCGCCGCGACCGCGGGGCCGGAGGGCGGTCGGCGAAGGTGTCGATCTTCGCCGACCACCGGACGGTGGGCGGTCGGCGAAGTGTCTTGCGACAAAAAACGTTACGGTGTCGCCGGAACGACGACGGGTTTTCGCCGACCGCCGGGCGGTCGGGCAAAGAGGACGCTTTGCCAAGCGTTGCTCTTCGCCGACCACTTGGCTGTCGGGCGAAGACCTCTTCGCCGACCGTGAAACTTTGCCAAGCGCGCTGTCGGCGAAGAAATCTTCGCCGACCGCCCGATTTTCAGGTGGTCGGTGAAACGCAAAGACGATCGCGGCGACCCGCTTTCCTGTAGTGAGGATAATATTTATCACAAACAAACGAAACGTGTTGCTACAGAAGTTTTAGCGGTGTTTTTTTGCAAATTTTTCAACCAACTAAACGAGGCCTAGTTTTTTTTAGATAAATGATTTGCTAATTTTTTTAAAAAAATTGACCAACTTACGGGCTTGGTCACGCATAAACCTACCTACACCCCTAGTTTTGTAAAATTGGGTTCAGAAAATGACAGTTTCATGAGACTTAGAGCGATGCATCTATTCAATTTATTGAAATTATTTTCTGGCAATTTCGATAGTAGGATGACAGCCGCAAACTGCTTTCTTCCTACGTCACTATATGTCACGATGCCAAGATACGCATGCTAGGGCAAAAGTTTAATATTTATGGAGCTTTCATTCGTATAGTACTTATTTTGAATGATGATGATACCTAGATTTCTTGCAAATAATTAAACAGAGAATGTACGAAAGCGAAGTCAGGACCTGGCAGATCGATCGAGTAAGTGAGAACGGGACGTACGGGACGACCGTCTCGTGCGTACGACTTGCAGGGTGGCCAGGTCGCTTTCTCGTTTTCGTATTCCCTCCCTCGCGTTGAAATGTGCGACAACACTCACATAACACACCCATGTTTGTTTTTATACATATTTTGTGATGGCAGGATCGGCACGCAGGCCGGAGTGCTTCAATTTGATTTGGTGACTACCAAGCTAGACTGCACGGTGCTCAAACCACAATAAAATAAAGGTGTACCGCTGGTACGTAGCAGGTTTGGAAAACATGACGAGCCGTATGTGAGTCATTTTTAATTGCCAGCTCTGTGGTCCTCTTGGAAGCTACTACAGAGACATTTCCGTATGTTGATCAAACACTGGAGTGCTGGTGGCTATTCTTTTTGAGAATAGGCCCGTGTTTTATTAACAACAAATTAGAGTTTGTTTTTTTGAATGATCAATGGGGAGTCCTCCACCTGAATTTTATATATTGGCCCCAAAAAGTCCCAAAATGAAAGGTTACATTACAAAGCCAGAGGTGCATCCTCTCTCTGTCTTGCAATTTCAAAAAGTTTGTTATACGACGAAAACAACGATTGTTACAATTTCAAAAAGTTTGTTATATAGTTCGATTACATTCTAGACGCCCTCTATGGCAAGCTACCAGGGATGACAAATAGGCGAAACACTGACACAAGGAAGACCACATTCTAAAGGCACTTGAGTTGCGACCTAATCAGAAAGACAGTTAAAGCTAAAGCGCTGAAGCTAATATAGGTCATCGTCCACCGTACGTGTCTCATAGGATGGCGCCACGTTAACCTATTGCTTGGACCGAGACGCGTGCTTTGATGACGACAGCGGCTCCATAAACATCTTCATGAACCGCTCAGGAATGGGATAATTATCAACATGACCCTAGGCGACCCATTTTTTCTGGTCCTAGAATTTTTTTGGTAGGTTCTAATGGCCTTCCGTCATATTTTGGCACTTAATAGTGTTAACAAGTGGTAAAAATACCATTTTACCCTTGAGTACTGTTTTAAAGTTCAAGTAAAACAAAAACAGTTGTAAGACAATTCATTCAAGAGAATTAAAAGAAATTGAATACTGTTGAATAAATTTCAGAGGGAATAGTATGGCATTCATACAGGGATCGCCCCGAACCCAGAATAGCTCTTCACGTCCCGCAGGGCGCGTGAGGCGATGGCGGACTCCCAACCCTGACCGCACCGCCGCCGCCACCCCCCCGGGCGCCGGCGGCGCGTCCCCAGCCCCGGCGCCCGGCTACCCCTCCCCCCCTCGCCCCTTCCTCCCCACCTCCACCCCCCTCCTCCTCGGCGACGCTGGGTGCGGCGCGGCGCAGCCGTCCCGCGCGATCCCCATCCGTTTCCATCCAACGTCGGGAAGCGGTAGCGGCGACAACTCGCGGACTGGCGAGGCAGCCCGCCGTCTTCACGCGTGGAGGGTGCAGCGCCATATCGTCATCGTCAGATCCCGTGATCGGAGGGCCAGCGACTCCAAGTCTTGGCGGCGGCGTGCGGCGGCGGACGCCAATTCATTGGGCGTGAGGCTTGAAAGGGGCGACAATTGCCACTGTGGCCCACGCCCGGCCAGAAGCCCATCCGGCGCTGGTGGAGATGGAGGCGCACACTTCTCGCTCTCCCCGTTCTCCACCCTCCATGGTGCGGCAACAGCATCGGCCTGGGCTGCTCGGGGCGGATCCAACGCCCGGTGTGCCATCCGCGGCGGGGCTGGTGGTGGCCATGGTGGCCAGAGGTGACGGCGTTGGGTTGGTGTGCCATCCGTCTCCATCCAGTCGCCGCGGGAAGCCAGGCGCGACGACAACTCGCGGACTGACGAGGCAGCGCGCCGTCTTCACGTGCGGAGGGAACAAGGTATGGCAAACCTTTCTTCTTTCGGGGTACGAAAGTGCATGCCCCATATTGAGCTTCTACTACCACCTGCGTCTCCTCATCCATTATCATGTTCGGCTTGATAAAACAGCTATAGCAGTAAGCAAAAGTTTCAACGCTCAGTGGTGCACCCAGCATTTTAAGCGCCATAGCAAAAGCACTAATCCACGCTATGGCATTCGGCGTCAGCTGATGAATATAAAGGACAAATTTCTTTAGTACCGCCAAAAAGAAGTTCTCACAAGGAAAACGGAGCCCGGCAACAAAAAGTCTCTGAAAACGAGTGCCTCGTAGGGTTTCGGCTGCGGCGTACTTTCGGTTCCCGGAGCACGGCACAGCTCTCTGGTAGTCGCATCCATACAACCCTTCGCGACGTATTCATCAAGCAAAGAATTCGTGACAAGGGACTGTCTAATAAAATAACTCTTCGGTACATCTGGGGGGAGTTTGACCTTCCCCAGAATCTGCAGTAGTGGCGCTATGTCCATCCACGGTTTCTGTGTCGCCCAAATCCCCAGGATCGGTCACCGTATCGTAAGCCCTAGTGGTTTCGTGCTCTCTCCACTTGTAACAATATTAGCAAAGGCGTCCGACGTAGAGTCATCAGACCCAGTAGCCGACAGAGATGTCATTTGTATCCGAAATACAAACCTAGCAACCGCAACTGAAAGAAAAGAAAAACCGAAAATAAAGACGAGACCGTATGCGAACTTAAAGGCGGAAAAAGAATGATACATGTGAAAATTGCAAGCGAGGAGAGCTGAAGCGAGAGATAGCCGAAGACGGGAAGCCGAACGTCCACGCAGAGAAACTCGCCGACAGAAAGTAAAAGGCTGGTAGTAGAGTCACGCTACCCCTGAGGGGAGTTTTATATGTGTACGTGCATGCAGTTCGAGGCAACCGCCGTGCGGGTTCGCATTCGACGACATGTCCCGAGGTAACTGTAACTTGAAAGAGGATCCAAAATTTTTTTTTATTTACACATACATATACATAATAACATAATACAAATAAATCACGGCTGCTACGAGATTTATGGTAATAAACACATCTCACAAATAAAGATACATCCGACCATTCTCCCTTGTTTCGACATTCGCAAAGAGGGGGGAGGGGGTTTCTTTGAAAACGGGAATCGATCTCAAATTTGCGATCGCCGAAATATAGTCACAGCCATTGTCGGCTTAAACCGGATTCAAAGCTAAGAAAATTTTGCATAAACCGAAAGGTTCACTTTTTACACAATAAACCAAAACCCACTCAAGATCGAGGAATACGAGTGCAATACTGAAATCAAGGAGCATAGGGCTCGGACTCCCCTACGGGACCTTCTTCCAGTTCTAACAATACGCCCCTATGCGGGACATCTTTCGGTAGCAAGATCTAACAAAACTCTGTTCGACAAGGGAAGCGAAACCGAAAGAGGCATCGCAGGCACCGTCAACTCCGAACCTTCCGTGCTCGGCTCTTAAAAGAAATTTTTCAAACAAGGTAGAGGTCCTTTGCCCGGGAGCCTACATCATAGTTTGAACCCAAACTTCAAGCCGAACAAATCAATACAAGTTACATCCAAGCTAAAAGAAAAGCCTACAATACGTCTTCATTTGGAGGGGCGCCATGCTGCGGAGGGGTCCGAGCGCTCGAACCCAAAAGGTTTTCGGACACCGGAGTCTCTGTCGCACCGTCGCGGGCGGCGATGTAAGCTCGCACCTTCGCAATGATGGCGTCCTTCTCGTCAACGGCCTGAAAAAGGTGAAAATTGTTGAAAAAAACAAAGCCTAAAGCAAGAATACCTGAAACCGAATAAGGACTCACATCACCGACGGTTAAGGCGGCCCGAAGCATGGCGACGTCCGGCCCACCTTGCAGCCAAAAGGTATCATAAAATCTTCCTCAAGCTCCTTAGCGCAACCTTCGGCCGCCGCAGCCCGAGCTTCCGCATCCTCCGCCTTCTTTTCCGCCTCTTGGCGGGCGGCCCGCTCCTCGAGGGCTTTGTTCTCGGCCCTCTGAAGCTTAGAGGCCAAGTCAGACTTGAAAAGCTGAAACTGTCGCTCCAGGGTTTGGCTCACCTGTAGGATCAGTTAAGAACAACAGGTCAAGATTCAAGGACCTCGACATCAGAATAAAATCATAAGCGACAACCTAGTCGCACCAATATTGACCGACAGTAAACCAAAAACGAAGACCAAAAGCACTCACATGGGCACCATACACATTTAATGCCTCCGTGATGTGGGGATGCAGGACTGAAAGCGGATCTTTCTCCATCTCTGACGCGGCGAAGTTGGCCGCACATCGCCCTCCAACCTCCAATGCCTCGGGTGACAGCAGAAATGAAGAGGTCCCTAAAGTAAGCAAGCCGTTAAGTTCCTAGCTTCGTAGGATAAGTGTCCCCCGAAGAGCGGGAGCCCTAATACACCTGAATCCTGCCACAGTCTTCGGGGTACGACTCAAACAAAAGATCCCCATACCCAAGTTAAGTACGATCGGTCATCTCCGGGGCCACGATTAATGAGTCGCGATAAAATCCTGACTTACCGGCTGCAGGCTTCGGGTTTCTGTCCAGGCGAGCCGCTGGAGGAAGGGTTGTAAGAGGGGCTTTATCAGCCACCAGCTCCCGGTGATGGCGCACGCATTTTGCAACCAAATCCGTCGCCCGTTCAATTTTCTCATCGGGTTTGCGTTTATTCGCAAATATCCCAGACACACTTGTGGCCGGAGCATCTCTCATCGCTGCATTTGGATCTTTCTTTGGCGCCATCTCCATCTGGTCACTTAAAGCAACCTGCATACATGCATAGCCAAGTCAGTATAGAATATAAAAACCACATACAAAAGTTAACCGAAACCCAAGAAAGTGCTTTACGCAAGCTATCAACTGATCTCAAGTCAAATCAAGCGAACTACCATTTCAGCGCCTTTAGAGCTCAAGTAGCCGGAATCATCTAGCGAGCCCTTTCGGCTTTGTCCCCCCAGCAATCCCGATAAGATACGTCTGAGCTGCACGTCAGCAACATCCTTCGGTGTTTTTCGGCGTCTCGCCAACTTCTTTCGCTTTTCCCTCTCGAATCGAGCGGAGTCCAATAACCTCGTGCGGCTTCGTTTCGCCTTCCGGCGTTCAGCCTTCAGCATTTTTATAAGCAGCCGGGTCCAACCAAATCCCGGACGAGATTCCCATAGCCTCAAAGGCCCTGTTAAGTTTCGGCAGCACATCCAGATACTTTAGTTTCTGCTGGTGCTCTTTCATTGAATAAATGCTGAGAATCTCATTTGCCGCTTCACTCATGGGCCACACAAAGTCTTCATCAGAATTATAATCCGAGGGGCGATCGGCAACAAGCAGAGGGCCGTGATATCCGGGTACCCTGGCCTTCGTCTCAAAGACAGTAGAAGGTTGCAGAGGACACACCCGAAGGGCCAGCCATTCTTCGACCAAGTCTCGGGTAATCTTGTGCTCGGCCATCTCCTTAAAAGCAGCTAGTGCCTCCTCAAATCCTTTCGATCCAGGATTACTTGGAGCCAAACGTACCACAGAAAGAGGCAGCAGCCGACTAGCAAGCCAGGTGCTCCTTCCATAACATTGGGCAATGACACTCTCTTCTTTCTCTTGAGTGCTAACTTGGCATAGAACTAATATTTGGTCCAGTCCTACCATTTGTTCTTAAAAGCAGGGACCAGGTATGGTATATTTTTCTTCTTACGTGGAACGAAAGTGCAAGCCCCATACTGCGCCTCCACCACCTTTGTAGTCTTCTCTTCAACAATATCATTCAGCTTAATGAAACAGCCATAGCAATGAGTGAACAGCTCCACACTCAACGGAGCCCCAAGCATCTTCAAAGCCATAACAAAAGCCCCTTTGCGTGCTACCAAATTCGGGGTCAGCCGGTGAATCTCCAAATCAAACTTCTCCAAAACGGCCGGCAGAAAATCTTCTCAAGGATACGGAAGCCCAGCGACAAAGAAATCCTTGAAAACAAGCGCTTTGTAGGGTCTCGGCTAGGCCATGATTTCTTTCCCAGGTGTCCGCAAAGGTGGTGTGTGGCACAAACCCCTTCCTCGATTTTCCTCGAGGGGGATTTTTCGAAGGGAGAACTTCCGCCCAAAGCCGGAGGGGCTACTGTAATAATAATAAGCTGCAACAACAACAACAACAACAACAAGAAGATTCATCACCCCCTGAAGGCCCCACTCTTAGGTCGGATGAGTTCCGAAGAAAGTCGGACCCAAAAAGCTCTCAGGGTTGAGGTGTTTCAAGTCGAGAAGAGCCGAAGGACTGCCTTCGACGGATGGCACCCAAGAGAAGAACTTCCCGGGGTTGAAGGGGCCGGATCTGGCGTGCAGGTGCCTCTCTTTTTTTTTTTTTCGGGAGCGGGGGCGCGCTAGGATGGGCGCCGTGAAAGGATCATGTTTCGGTCTGCGAAGCATCTGCACTCGCACGTCGATCCTACGGGCGCCGAGCTAGCGTCGCCGAGGGCGGATGATCATGCAGGGACAGATCGAAACCCATGACCGGTGTTCTTCTTGCGAGGAGTCATTTTCTTTAAGTGGCGTTAGCGGCCGGGGACCGAAGGGGTGCAGGATTAGCGACGCGCGTGACCGGGGGACGAGCATGAGTGGTCCACCGGGACGGTGGGAGGTCAGAGCCAAAGACCAAGACACCCCGTGCGGTGCGGGGAATATCCGAAAGCATCAGGGGTGGTTGAAGGGCATTTTGGGCATGTAAAGGTATACGGATGTGTATAAATAGACCGCCTAGGCGGCATTGTAAAAGACGATGAATAACAAGTAAGACAAGCCCAGTCGCTGTTCTCGTGTTACATCGTTCGGTAGTCCATAGGGGTGGCACAATCTAGGCCCACTCCAACAAAGGTGTTCAGCTTTACGCTTTGTTCTTTACTTCATGCATTTCCACTTGTTTCGTGTTTATCCTATAAAACATTTTTTTTCTCGAGAAACAAGTGGAACAAGGTCATAGCATATGTATATGTGTCATAAGTATTCTTGTTTCCCCTGATTTGGATGTAAATTGGCGGTATAAAATGGTCGATGTTGGTATATCTTATAGTATAAAAATTAATACACATTTACAACTGAAATAAGAGCTTAAAATGAATATCAACTTAGTTTAGGGGCACTTGACTTGCATAATTCCATGAGTTTTGGTGATTTATATATTTTTCGGTATTAAAGAATAAAATGCCCAGTTTTGCAAGCCCTACGACACAAAGACTTATCCACAGCTACTCAACTTGAAACCCACACAAGAATATTCTAGAAGACACCGAGGACACGACCCACAAGATGGGGCCCTCCCCGATAGGTGACCCGGGAGGCGCGCCCATGGGGCCCATCGCCCTCTCCCTCCTTCTTATGTCGGAGTTCAATCGCCACTAAGGTGCAATCTCGCCTCCCTCAAGGTCGGTTTGATCTAAGGGCTACGGTGCATCCTCCTCTCTGCTATATAACAAGACCCTTGACCCCGGGTGAAACCCTAACTCATTCTACTCCATACCAAGTCCCATCATGAAGACCCAAGTCAAGATCCCAAGCCCTGGTTCCACCATAATTAGAGCATTAGCGATCTAGGCTAGTTCTAGAGGAAGTCAAGCACTGTCTTGGATTCTTGATCGTCAAGAACATAGCGGGAGCCGAGCTTCGTGGCTTCTCTCTTTTATCTAATTTGTAAGTATTTGGTTAGAATGCAATCGCTATGATTTTATTCTACTCAATGATTATATTCTTAGTTATATGTTTCCATGCTTATTATGATTATATATCTAGTTTAGTAAGTTTGTTTTTATATTCAAGCATGGAGTCATATAGCACCCCCTTAGTTGCACTTTGTGGGTGGTCAACAATGTGTAAACGTGGTGTTTATACAACGTTTGCCCTCGATCGCACACTATATTCTAGGATGTGTGGTAGATCGTGGATGTGATATTGCCATTGAGTCCTTTGTAGTCCACCCCTAATGTAGGGCTAGTTGAGCTTTATAACTATGGTAGACTTACTTTGTTCCCCGATCTTCCTTAGTAATGTTCACCATGTGATATTGTTTTCATGCCATGATGACTAGATGTATTGCGCTAATTGTTGTATGCATTGACATATAAGTAGGAGTAACTTAGAATATTCTGTCTGCCTCTACCTATACCATGTTATTTAGCCTAGTTATGATACATTCTAGTGGCATACCATGATCTTCGACTTGGCAATTATCATTATCATTTAGCATTATTTATCTTTATTATGTGACTCATCCTAGTTTGAGTTTAGTTTGATGCATATGGTTTACTCTAAATTACCACACTACAAGTGAATCAATCAATCTACCCATAAGCCTACCCCTTCCCTCTGTGGTAAAAAATATAAACATGATACTGGATAGACTCCTCTGTGAAGTGCTACAATTGGTATTTCTATCTCTGTGTTTTGCGAGATACTATATTCATATTATTATTGCAAGAGATTCAAGTGTCATATTAAGAATACCATTCACGCATTTCTTAGCATTGTTGCTAGGGTGACGAGACTAGTACGTGGCAATGCTAGAATATGTGGTATACCTTTTGTGCCTATCCTGGTGAGATTAATTCCACTATGGATAATGTTGCGAGACATACACCATAACTAATTCCGTCTAACTTATTTTAACTCTCCGCCCCTAACCCTTTTGCTAGAATGTGAGATTAACTCCACATCCAGCTGACTTATTAGATAGATACCATTATACATTTCGGTGCCATTTTTAGGTTGGATCTTAGATCCATCCTTTTGTGATTGCGTTAAGAAATGTGAATAGTCGATAACGACCGCCAACAAAGGCCACCTAGAACGCCGACAAAATTCGCAGAGAACGCCACGGGCGGTTTAGATGGGTTAGAGAGAAGAAATTATGGTTTGAGGAGTTGGTAGTTGATCTTTGATTGATTGGATGTAGATGGGATCAAATCGGCCATGAACCTCTTTATTATATAGAGTAGGGTGGTCTTATCCTTTTAGGAAACCGCCCTTGGACATCTCAATCTCCAAAACCGACCAAAACGCAATTTAGGAAACAATCGGTTCAGATCGGATCTCGTGACGGACATAGCCCGCCGCTACGACGGATGCCGGACCGAACACGCCCGATGTCGGTGTCCGGTCACTTCTAGAGACGCTTGTAACGCGGTGTTTGACCGGACTCGACCGACGCGTTCGGTCAATTCCGAAACACTTGTTTTGGTTTAAGTTTGGCTAAGTTTGGAATTTTACCATGCCTTAATCCAAGCCAATTTTGGGTGTCTACATAAATCTAACTTGAAGGTGCATCGCACTTAATTCATCTTCCTAGGCACCGATGAGGAGGGCGCTCGGTAGAGCCACATGAGGATAACCGCGCGTGCTCGGTGAGAAAATGGAATAAACTAGAGAGCGAAATCTCAAAAAAAAAAAAAATTTGGACCATTTCTTGATTTGTGCATGTCATCCTAGTGTAGCGGCCATGCTAATCTTCTCGCTCCAAAGAGACGTTATTAGGCAGGGAAAAACAGCTTATAACGAAAGTTGTCTCGCATTGCACTAGCGAGGTGGCACTAATTAAACATCATTAGATTTTTTTTGAGGGGCATAACATCATTAGATTCCTCCTACAGTGTCGCTCCACAACTAGATGCTGATGGGGCCTGGGAGACGGGTGGGCTGCTTGCTTTCCATTCCATAGCACATTTAGTTGGGAGCCCAAAATAGGCCATGATACATATGCCCAATGCCCGGGAGGAATTGTAAATACTTTGCTCTTCCTTATCATTGAAAGCCGGAACGGATCTTTCAAAAAAAAATGTTGATAGCCAAAGTGGGGTATGTAGAGGCTTGCATATTAGACAATTACTAACTTTATTTGTATGACAAGACCTATTGGCACATTGATGCCAAACGTGTTACATAGCAAAGGGTATACAAAAATATTACATGTACAGAAAAACAAATTTATTTATACACCACAAGACAAATATTACATGTTACAGAATACAAATTTATTTGCCATAACATCCTATAGACATTTCATGGACCGCTGAATTTGCTAAAAAGCTATAGATTAAACTCCCGGTTGTTATGAGCCGCCTACGGCAAAACCATAGAGTCGCATTGGCATTGGAGGAATTTCTGGTTCGCATATTCCCTCGAGAAATTGTACCACCTCAATCATTGTGGGCGATCAAACTCATGATCTTGGATGCACCAACATGCGATTTTGCAAACCCTTTCAACTTCCTCCATGTTCACTTCTCCATGCAAGTTTGCATCCACACTCATAGTGCCTCCATGAAGAAGCTTGTGTGCAACTTGCACAGGAAAATAGTCTCCACGACCTTCAATATCACTTTGCAAGAATGTCGAATAGAGTTCCTCTTTCCCGATATGATCTCAAACAGGACCATCCCATAGCTATAAACATCGACCTTGGGAGTAATAGGTGTTCCACTTATCCATTCTGGAGCAAGATATCCAATAGTTCCACGCATTGTAGTCACAACATGACTGAAATCCCGCCCTAGAAGCTTATGCCATGCCAAAATCTGCAACTTTTGGAATGAAATACGAGTCGAGGAGTATATTCTCTGGTTTTGATATCACAAAGGTATTATGCAGTCTCGACAACCATGATGCAAGTATGCTAGAGCTCTAGCAACACCCAGGAGCTATTTGGTATCTGATGTTCCAATCTAGAATTGAACCATTACTTTGGAAAAGATGAGAATCCAAGGAGCCATTTGGCATGAGTTCAGCATACACCAAGAACCTCTTATCACCTTCGCAGCAAAATCCAACCAGTTTCACTAAATTTATATGACGGATGATTCCAATCGAATTTACCTCAGCCCTGAATTGCTTCTCTCCTAGTGGGGCGCCATCGAGCCTTTTCACTGCTATGGCAATTGAGTCACCAAGCACACCCCTTAAATACAGAACCAAAAACCACATGTTCCTAGCTTGTCTGCGAATTTTTTGTTGCATATTGCAAGTCAGCATATTTGCATGCAATTATGCCAATGCCACCTTGGTCATTGTCTACTCTAGGTCTAGAACATTTTCCCTTTCTCCTCCAAATCAATAAGAGGAAAATAAAAACCAAAGCAACAATGGTTGTGCCAATGGCAACATAAATGACCTTGCCAGAATGACGGAGAAGATACATGACAGAATGAAGTTTTGTTTGAGGAAAGGGTAAAGATGGATCCACGGGAGAGGGAACAAAATTTTGTCTGAGGAAAGGGGAGAGAAGGAATTAAGCTTCTAGCTAGCTTAGCTTGCTGCCTTTGCTGGAATCCGGTGGTGGCAAGAACCTAAATATATATGAGCAGTGGACTGTCTTTAGCGACTAGCTGAAGAAATAGAATATACTGTTGGCATTCAAGGAACGTTACTGGCCTTTCTTAGGTGTTTGTTTTCCCATGTTCTAGTACTGTCGGTCAACGGAATGTATCATTTTCTAGTGCGTTGCTAGCCGCCACAGAACCTGGACAGCTGAAAAATTAAGAAGGCGCCTGGACACGCGCATAATGCTAGGGAACTGCAGTTCGGTAGTTAACCAAAACAATTATGGCATGTAATTGGAATCCACCTCTTTGCACAATGGTCTAAGCTGACTTCCACTGTTTTCATGCCCCTTGTATTGGTTTCCAAAGGATGAGCATGAAGGTGAAGGATCGACTAGTTGTATGTGCCAATGAAATTGATGGACATTTACAGTAGTAAATAGAATTTTTGTTTTGGCTTTAACCGTACTGTATGTGGGGTTGGGGGTTGTTGGGAGGGTGGGGGTGGGGGAGGTATGAACTAGTTGTTTCGTTTGTCATCTTTTAGTATATATTCAATAATAAACTGAAAGTGTGTTGCTAGCAGCCTGTACAATTGACTATGAAGGCTCCGGCAAGAATCACACATGCATAATGGTGGCCAACTGCACCTATGCAAAGGCAGTCCGGTAGTTGACTGAAACCTAGTCCAATATATCAACATTACACTACTTAGCCCTCAATCATACAGTACGCAGCATAGAACTGGTGGAATGAACATCTATCGTCACTGGGGGAGTATTAATGCCCGTCCCATGCCTGTTTAATAATCATCATCCTAGTTACGGTGAGTTTGGACAAGTGAACAGTCAAAATCAAAAGAGATGAACCAGTTCGCATCAGATGTGGTGTAACTCGTGAACTCTATTTCAGGGAAAACTTGGTTTCCAAAACAATTGTGCTATGTAAATGGAATCGACATCGTCTTTGCACAATGGTTAAGAGTTGGCTTCTCACTGTCTCACCACTATCTATATATGCTCCGTGTACTCCCAACGTACTAGTAATTCAAGTTAGTTTGAACAAGGAAACGGTTTCCAAAGTATAGCTTTGACTTCTTATTTTTATACAAAAATATTTACTGGAAAGTGGTATATGTATATTTTTATGAAACTACATTTCAAGATAAACCCATTCATTAGTTTTCATGTCTCCAAACTCGACAACTTAAAAGTGCATTCTTGATTTATATTTCCAAGGTTTGACCTAAGCTTTATCCAAACCAACTTGAATTACTAGTACAAGGAGGAGTACCTAGGAAGGCAAGCATGAGCTGTTGAAATAGTTTCAGAATATTCAAATGTCTGATGATTACGTACGTGTAGGAGACTAATGGTGTGTTTGGTTAGTTGAGTCATCCCATGCTTCATGAGATGATGCATCATGAGTTCATTCCTTGAATTTGGTTGGAACCGACTATATATATACATATAGATAGGGAGAATATAGTCTGCAGCTAGCTAAAGAATCTGATATTCTGTGGACAGGCCGTCTGACTGCACCGAGCGCGAGCCCATGATTGATGGTAATTACTCCACATTAATTAGTGCATGCAGATCACAGTGATTTCGGTGACTTCCCACCAGGCCACCACGCCATGCCGAGCCAGGAAACCAGGATGTTACGAGAATATTTCAACTAGTCTACAAAAGTAAACGTGAATAAAATAATAACACAATAGTGCACATGAATTTATTAGGGTATACACATGCATACAAGTGAATTAGTGTATTGAACGAACTATATACTTATTACGAGAATTTAAATGTGTAACAGATGATAAACAGATCGAGTTACTACAAATTGGCACATTCAGTCGTTGGACAATATGATTACCATAATCCACATTATCATTTACCATGGTTGAGTTACTATAATGAAGCGTTCGGTTTACCCATAGAATGATTTACGATAATCCACATCAACAGCACACTAGGCGGTTTGGCTGCTATACTTTCCAGGTTCAAACATGGTGGACTCGTCGTTGAGGACGTGGATGGCCACCCGGCCGTAGTGCGGCGCGGAGAGGGGTGACTGGCGCCCTCGCGGCGGACACCCAGGCAGCCATGAAGCGCCACACTGCCTGGCGATCGCCCTAACGGCGTGGAGCACGGAAAGCCCGAGCGCGTGGCATGCACAACGCGAAGGTCACGCCGGGTCGTCAGTGCAGTCCAAGACCACGTCCCCGGTGCGAGCGACGTATGCTAGCTTCCCGGCCAAGGTTATTACTACAATATAGTAGTTGTCTTTTGATACGTGCTCTTGTCTTGTTATCTGTCTGATTCACACAATACCATAATATTGTTAATTTTAAATGATTTACTAGAATGTATGATGCGTCGCTAGATTATATAGTTACGATAATCTAGTTACTAGATTTTCGAATTGTTTACTAGAATGTATGCCTTCCTGCACCTGGTATAGTTATGCGATATTCTATTTACAAGAATTTTGAAAATTATTTACTAGAGTCTGTTTGGTCCTTCAGAGGTCTCCTAGATTACGCTGGATGAGACAAATACTGAGGACATTCCACAGGTTTCTCAGCTGGAGAATGATTTTTAACTGAATCCTTCTCACATGAGGAGGTTAGGGCTACGATTTTTCAGATGGAACACAATAAGGCACCAGGCCGGAAGGTTTTCCAAAGAAGAATTTTATTAGGTATTTTGGAATGTCCTAAAAGATGATCTGATGGCTTTGTTCACGGAATTCCATTAGGGGATTTATCCTTAAATGGGCTCAATTTTGGAACCATCATTCTTCTACCTACGAAGAAGGATGCAAAAGTAATTCAGCAATAAAGACCTATTTGTTTACTGAATGTGTCTTTCAAAATCTTCACAAAAGTGGCAACTAATAGGTTAACTATCATAGCACAAAAGATAATACGACCCACTCAGGCGACCTTTTTGCTAGGAAGAAATATCATGGAGGGTGCAGTGATTCTATAGGATACTATACATGAACTTCATTCTAAAAAAGAAAGATGCAATAATTTTTAAAATAGATTTTTCAAAAGCATATGACAAGGTTAAATGGAGTTTTTACAACAAACATTAAGAATGAAAGGTTTCTCACAAAATGGTGTTAATGGGTGCAAAGATTTACGTAAGTGTGAAATGTTAATATTAAGGTGAATGATAATGTTAGGCAATTACTTCCAAACTAAAAAGCGCTTAAGGCAAGGTGACCCTATGTCGCCCATACTATTTAATATAGTGGTTGACATGTTTTCTTTGCTAATTGCCGAGCTAAGAAAGCAGGCCAGTGGAACGGGTTATACCTAATTTAATTCAAGATGGTTTATCCATCCTTCAAGACGCGGATGACACAAAATCTTTATGAGCCATGATGTTCAAAAGGGCAAGAAACATGAAACTTTTACTAAGCACCTTTGAGCATCTATCGGTCTAAACATAAACTTCATAAAAGCGAGATATTTTGCTTCGGTAAAGGAAAAGGGCAAGAAGGTTTTTAGTCGCAGCTGTTTCATTGTGCAGTCGGCAAGTATCATTTTCTTTATCTTGGTCTGCCTATGCAGTTTAGAAAGGTAAACAACAAAGATTGGAAAATTATAGAGGAAAGGATTGAAAAGAGACTGAGTGGATGGAAAGGTAAAATGTTGTCAGTAGGAGGATGGTTGGTCTTAATAAACTCAGTACTTTCTAGTTTACTGATGTTTATGATATCTCTTTTTGAACTACCAAAAGGTGTTCTAGAAAAATAGACTGTTTTAGATCACGCTTCTACTGGCAAAATGACAACAACAAAAGAAAATATAGATTAGCCAAATGGCAATCAAGAGACCAAGGAGGGTTAGGAATTCAAAATTTACTTATACAGGACAAATGTTTACTAAGCAAATGGCTCTTCAAATTGCTAAAGGAAGATGGCCTTTGGCAAGAATTGATAAGAAACAAATATATTAAAGATAAGACTATAAAGAGTTGCGTTAAAAAACCAACAGATTCTCATTTTTGGAAGAGTTTAATGAATATCAAAGATTGTTTTTTGGATCTTGGCTCCTTCAGAATAAAGGATGGAACTCAAATTAGGTTCGGCATGATAATTGGTTAGGTGAAGATTCTTGTCTTTGTTTAATATTGTTAGGAGAAAAATGTTTTTGTAGCACAAGTGCTTATTCAGTCCCACTAAATATTTCCATAGGATGAAATTTAGTGGGAGAAAATCTAAATGCTTGGCATAGAATTGTTGCATCCTTACAAGACATTAATTTAAGTGAACAGATGGATGTCTTTATTTAGGGGCTTAATGCATCTGGAATCTTTACAGACAAGACTATGTATGCTAAGTTAATTAACAATGGTGTTAGAGTATCACAAGATATCTGGCAAATTAAGGTTCCTATGAAAATCAAATTTTTTTCTTTGGTACCTAAAAAATGGTGTGATTCTAACTAAAGATAATTTAGTTAGACATAACTGGAATGGTGACAAAAATTGTTTTGTTTGCCACTTTCTGAAACAATTCAACATCTTTTTTTCGATTGTTATTATGCCAAATTCTTATGGTGTGCCATACATATACTTTTTGGTTTAGCTCCACCAACTAATATGAATCACTTATTCATATGGTGGTCAAAAATTGCAAATAAAAAGTATAATTCATTGTTATTAACTGCAGCTGCTGCACTTTGTTGGGCCATTTGGTTGACAAGGAATGAAGTGATTTTTGATAAATGTAGACCAAAATCTTTGTTGCAGGTACTGTTCAGGGAACGTATTGGCTACATCAGTGGGCAAGTCTGCAGTGGCATGAGGATCAGCAGGAACGACTGATACACACTGCACAATATCTTGAATCATCAGCGTTACAACTTTTTTACTCTAGTGGATGGTTATCTGCAAGACATATTGGTCATGTTTAGAAAAAACCTTATTTTGCTCCTGTCTGCAAACATATTGCAGCCGTCATCTTTTTGTATTTTGAAAAACTTTGGAATAATTGACCTGATTCTTAATCCATTATCTAAAAAAATCAGTTACCCCTGGATTGGTAATCAATCGGCATAGGCTTATAATAGTGAATTTGCCTAAATGTTCTAGTTTCCAGGTCACAAAATCCTCCCCATCAGTAAGAGTGGCCTCCCCCAAAATAGGTTTTGTAGACGAGTTACAAGTTCTCGTTACATTACCCACACATGCAATTAAAACTATCTTCAAGGAGACTACGAAGATCAATGAAGAGGCCACCACCAATGGATAGGTGTCTGGACGACGAGGTGATTTCTTCCTTCAACTGAGAGAAATTGGTTTCAAGCACTATTTGTGTGATGCCAAAATCTTCTGCAGCCTCCTACGCCAGTTTGCATGCCACAGATAGCAAGCAGTGCACCATGACTGCCGTCATGATTGCTAATGATGAAGCCCCACGCGCTGCACCGTCATCTCTTCCCAGTGATGGTAGAAGTTCATTCTAGTCCTTAATTTGTATACTAAATGATTGAGGGCTAAATAACGCTGATTGGACCGCCACGCATCGGTCAACTACACGGTTGCCTTTGCATAGGTGCAGTTCGCCATCATTATATTATCCGTGTGAGAGCAAGTATTATGGAGCCATGTCAGCGGCGAAATGAGGAGACATGTCAGCATTAGGTGATTCTGAGAGAAACCAGGAAAGAGAAGAGAGCGGGCGAGTCCTCCAGGCTGCTAGTGCGCAACACACCTAAAATGACTTTTTCTCAATTAACTAGAAAAATGCATGCATACATACTTTTGGTTGCCTCAACATGCTGGACCACATCCGTCATCATTGCTAGTAGGTCCCGCCACTCATTTCTCCATTAAGATGCTTGGTATCTCCCCATTTTAGCGACTTATATTTGGGATTGTTCTTGCTCTGATGATTCTGTTCTGGCTGCTAGCAACGCACTAGAAAACAAGTTCTCTAGCTATTATATGTGTGATTCTGGTTTCACCAATTTTCAGTTGTCAGGCTGCTGGAATTGGTGTAAAAATGTCTTTTTTTCAATTAACTAGAAAAATGGTTTGTATAATAGTTCGATCCCAAATTATCCCGTTCATCCGTCAATCTTGGACAATAAAACAATAAACTTGACCAAGTTTATTCTAATATTGTCTCTCCACGGATGAACGACTTATAATTTGATGATGGAAATGGCTGCAAACCATCCACGGTTAATTGAGAAAGTCATTTTCTCACCAATTCCGCGAAGCAGCTGTACAACTGAAAATTATGAAGGTGGCAGCCAGAATCCATCCCAAATTATAAGTCATTCTCAGAACTTGTTTTCAAAACATCTTAAGCTAGCAGCCAGAACAGAATCATTGTCACGGATGATATAATGATGGCGAACTGGTTGATGATCGAAAGGCAGCAAACTATTGACTGATGCGTGGCGGTCCAATCAGCATTATTTAGCCCTCAATCATTTAGTATGCAAATTAAGGACTGGAATGAACTTCTACCATCACTGGGGAAGAGATGACGGTGCAGCGCGTGGGGCTTCATCGTTAGCAATCATGACGGCAGGCATGGTGCACTGCTTGCTATCTGTGGCATGCAAACAGGCGTAGGAGGTTGCAGAACATTTTGGCATGACACAAATAGCGCTTGAAACCGATTTCTCTCAATTGAAGGAAGAAATCACCTCGTCGTCGAGACACCTATCCATTAGTGGTGGCCTCTTCATTGATCTTTGTAGTCTCCTTGAAGGTAGTTTTAATTGCATTAGTGGGTAATGTAACGAGAACTTGTAACTCATCTACAAAACCTATTTTGGGGGAGGCCACTCTTACTGATGGGGAGGATTCTGTGACCTGGAAACTAGAACATTTAGGCAAATTCACTACTATAAGCCTGTGCCGATTGATCACCAATCCAGGGGTAACTGATTTTTTTAGATAATGGATTAAGAATCAGGCCAATTATTCCAAAGTATTTCGGAATACAAAAAAGATGACGGCTGCAATATGTCTGCAGACAGGAGCAAAATAAGGTTTTTTCTAAACATGACCAATATGTGTCATGACCCGCCGCCGCATAAGGCTAAAGGCCGCGTCTTGCGCTGCTCATGGCCGGCCGCCGCCGTCATCCGCCGTGACTTGCCACGTTATTTGCTTCTTCATTAAGTAATAGAATATTTGGGGAATAAAAGATAGGAATAAAATAGGAAAAGAATAAGATTGCTTGTAAAAGGGGCATTCCAATCTATAAGGAAACCTCTAGATCTTTCTTAGCGGGCAAATCTCCCTCGGATTATAAATACAAGGGGCATATAATCGTTTGCAATTAAGCAGAAAGAAATTAAAGGGGTAGCTCCCCAAACAGCTTTTATCTCTCCAGCTCTCTCTCTCTCTCTCTCTCTCTCTCTCTCCAAGCCGCCCGCCGTCGCCCGCCCCCTAGCCCCGCGCCTCCTCCTCCTCCAACGCCACCGCCCTCACCGCTCGTCGTCATCGCCGGAGCTGCTGTACATCATCCTCATCGTCTCCTACCTCCCACGTCATCATCGCCCCCCACGCCATCTCACGTCGCCTTGCCGCCGATCACCACCGACCAACTTCTTTGCCGCCGCCCCCAAACGCCGTCGGCAGCCACGTGACATGCCGAATTCAACCGGTTCATGATACCGGTATCCGGAGACCAGGACGATTCCCACCACCGACGGCTTCCGACCACCACCAACACCAAAATCCGATGGACAGCCACAAGATCGCCGATCTCCAGATGGGGATCTGCGAGTTTGCTGGTTTTGTGAAGGAAATCCAGGCCAACTTCACCGCCCTCCTTGAGAAGTTCGACGAGCGGCCCGCCCCGACGACGTCCAACGACGATACGACCACGGACGCCGCCAACAACGCCACCGCGGCCATGGCCGCCCCTGACATCAACAACGCTCCCACGGGAATCGACGACGTCATCATCGACATCCACGACGACCGGGTGGCCATGACAGCAGCAACACCGCAGCACACGGCTTTGCTATCCGACGTACACGCCTCCAACGTCATCTCTGCCATCGACGACGACCCTTCCATGGGCGCCACCGACGGCGACGTCGCTCTCACAGGCGCCGCCTACGTCACCCCCTCCAAGATCATCGACGCTGCAAGCAATGAGCACGCCTACCCCAAGGATGCCCCAGCTACCGCGACTCAGATCAGATCAGATCAGGAGACTACCACCGACGTCCACCAGCTGCTCGACGAAAAGCCTACCCAACTAGGCCAATGTCGTTCCAACGACAGTGCAGATAAGTTCCTATGCCACAAACATCCTCTTTGACACTGGGAACACCGGGAGTATCCACGTCATTACCATCAACAACAACTCAATGACTTCGCCCGACGTTGACACTGACGTCGCCGGCCTCAACCCCGACGTCCTCGACATCGACACTACCTCCAAGGGCGGCCCCAACAACATCAACAACGACCACGACGTAGCCAACCTTGACGTCCTCAGCATCAATGACAACACCAACATCACTATGGGTGACACATCGACGTCGCTGATCCTAGCATCATGGACAACACCTTCGCTGACCAGGACATCACACGCTCCATAGTCACCAGGCAAGTACATCCCAATCAACAAGGAGCTTCTATCTCTACCACCCATGCTACAACAATGCCGCTTGACGACGTCAACCATGACGTCTTCGACACCGGCACCATCGATGACATCAACAACGACAACGATGCTACCATGGGCGCTATGAACGTCAACGACGGCCTCAAGGATGCCAACACTGATGACGAGCCCCCTGACGTCGACTACGTCTTCGCCATGCCTACCATCAACAACAACACAAAGGCATGACAAACGACGACCCCCTTGCGGCCAACCTCGACATTGGCAACCACAATGTTCCCCACATGGGAGCCACGGCTGACGAGAACACCGACGCCCCCCAGCGCCACCAAGGAGAAGGTCGCTCACTCACCAACCTTCAACGACGACGATCTATCACACCTGCTGGACATCCTGTCGACATCAAAAATGGTGGAAAACACCATGAATCAAGCTGCAGCTCCACCAAAGGCAACACCATCAGCACCACACAAGTGGAACATCAGGTACATAGTTTCCCACCTGAAGAGAACGACACTACTCTTTCTTTGGCTCCTCTACATCACCAAGATGGCGCCATGGGAGAACGGAGACAACATACCATGGTGCCCCATTCGCGGTTTTGGGACGTCCTTCAACGACGACACCAACAAGTATCGCGACGTCGACTACTCGGCCATGGCAGCCGGGACGACTCTAGAGCTAAACCAGTGGGCCCCAATGTTCCTCAACAACATCTACGCCCAGTACGACTACGCCAACATACCGTGGGCTGCACTGCACCAGGAGGCGCCCTACATAGGGAGCACTACGAACCAACTCGTCCAGAGTTCGACGCTTCCATCTTCAAAGAAGCCTCGACTTGTGAGCTTCAAAATGACGGCGACAAGAGGTACATACCACCCACATCAACATGTTACCTCATCGGCTTCATCACTACCCTGGAGGCTCTCATCCTTCATCACCTGGCAACACGAATTGGCAACAACCTACTTTGCATCGACAGAACCATCAAGCCCCAGCTAGGAGCAACAACTTGGGCGCCCGCAATGGAGATTGTCTTACTCAACAACCATCGCTACTATGTCATGTCCTTATCAAAGGTGCTACGGGATAACCTCCAATCAGCAAAAGGTCAGAATATCCATCTTCGCCCAACTCATCAACAACGACAACAAGAACGAACGACAGTAGCGAGGACGCCATTTGCCGCCGGAAAGGGGGAGAAATGTCATGACCGCGCGCCGCATAAGGCCCATATGCGCTGCGGCTCATGGCCGGCAGCCGCCGTCATCCGCCGTGACTTGCCATGTTATTTGCTTCGTCATTAAGTAATAGAATATTTAGGGAATAAAAGATAGGAATAAAATAGGAAAAGAATAAGATTGCTTGTAAAAGGGGTATTCCAATCTATAAGGAAACCTCTGATCTTTCTTAGCGGGCAAGTCTCCCTCGGACTATAAATACAAGGGGCATGTAATCGTTTGCAATTAAGCGAAAGAAATTAAAGGGGTAGCTCCCCAAACAGCTTTTTATCTCTCCAGCTCTCTCTCTCTCTCCAGCCGCCGCCCGCGCCAAGACACCCGCCCGCCATCATCCAAGCGCGGCGGCAGCCCGCCGCCCCCTCCTCCTCTAACGCCACCGCCCTCACCGCTCCTCGTCATTGTCGGAGCTGATGTACGTCATCCTCATCGCCTCCTACCTCACAATCATCATCGCCAGCCTACGTCATCTATGTCATCTCGCCGACGATCACCACCGAGCCAACCAACCGCCTGCCGCCGCCCCAACGCCGTCGGCAGCCATGTGTCATGCCGAATTCAACCGGTTCATGACAATATGTCTTGCGTATAACCATCCACTAGAGTAAAAAAGTTGTAACACCGATGACTCAAGATATTGTGCAACGTGTGTCGGTCATTCCCCGCCGATCCTCATGCCGCATTGTAGACTTGCCCACCGACGTAGCCAATGCGTTCCATGAATAGTACCCGCAAGAAAGATTTTGGTCATGATAGCCCGCATTAAAAATATTGACAAGGTTTGCGAGACTCTAACTCTTCCGGGCTGACTGGCGGGACTCATGCTTCCATCCTTGCATATCGGTTTCGTGCAGGGTTGTTTACCAAATATAAATTCATATATTACCTTAGGCATGATGTTGACTCCCCGAACCTTCTTCTTCTTTGGCTGTTCATAATTAGTATAACTATTGAAATATAAGCGTACCATTTCTTTAGAAAATTGGAAGTGGATCTCTCCCGATCGATGTAGATGATGGCGCTTTTGTAGTGTTGAGGAATGTTCTCCCTAGCACTATTGGTGGATCCTGTCCTTCTCCCATGTCCATGACTAAAAAGTCAGTAGGGACATAATGATCATTTATCTTCACGGGTACGTCTCTAGCAATTCCTTCCGGATATCGGAAGGATTGGTCCGCCATCTGCAGCTGCACATATGTTGGGTAAAAAGGCATTTTACCATATATCATTTCATATGTTACCTTTCCCATTAAGTTGATGTCGGACCCCGTATCGCAGTAGGTGTTGTAGAAATTCCATTGGTTGATGGAGCAGTGTATGGTGGGGACTCCTGGATCATCCAGTTTCCATAGCATTGGAGATCTAAGTAGATGGTTGTTTTCAGAGCATACCTGATTAATCATCGTAACCTTTGTAGGCTGAGCCTTCTTATTTATATTCTTGTTCTTCTTGGCATTGGTCATAGACCCTGATGGCATCTCATAAATATATGGTGTTTGTGGTTGAGCAGGAGAGGTAAGTTTCTTGTTTCTAAAATAAAATGTCTTCTTTCTCCAATTGACATCAAAATAAATCTTTGCATTGTGGGCGTAGAGGATTGCCTTTGTTGTGTTCAGGAAGGGTCGGCCCAATATAATTGGAGCCTTCTCATCTCCTCCTGTTTCAATCACTACAAAATCTGCTGGCACGTACGAGTTCCCAAAACTGATGCAAACATCTCGAAGTATTCCTTTTGGGTAGCACAATGACTGATCTGCAAGCTGCAAGCACATGGATGTATACAATAATGGTTCACTATGAATTTTTTCGTAGATTACCTTAGGCATAATGTTAACGCTTGAGCCGAAGTCACAAAGTGCATTCTTGAACTCATGTGGTCCTATCTAGATAGTGATGACTGGCATCCCTGGATCTCCTTTCTTGGGTGGTAGGGAGTCGTCTAGCCAATCACTCCTCAGGTAGTCAGTGTGGAAGTGCCCTGCATTATATATATCGACAAGATTTGCAGATTCTACTTTCTCCGGCAGGACCGGAATCTCACCTGGTAGGGTTATTTGAACAGAATTTGCCAGTCGAGAAAGCTGATCTTCTATCATTTTGTTAAAGCTATATTGATTTTTGATTGCTGAAGAAAAACTATCCATTCTATCATTTATTGTTTCTAACATTTTATCATTGGAAGCTAGTTTTCTAGATAAATTTTCCATAGCTTTTCCTTGATTTACAACTAGATCTCTCAAAGAAGGTTGACTAAAATTATTGTTAAAATTGTTACCTTGATAGTAACCTTGGATGCTTGGCCTCTGTTGGTTCCATCCCGATTACGTGGAGGGCGATAGTTGTTGTTGTTATTTATATAGTTTACCTCCTCTTTGTTCTCTGGGCAGTTCTTGCCTGTGTGGCCAGTGTTGCCACATTCTTCACAAGTCATGCGAGAATTGAATTGCATGACAGCCTTTGTTTCAGGATCTCTATCCTCAAGTTTCTTCATTATAAGGTCCATCTTGGCGCATACCGTGTCTACCTCCCTCACCGGTGCATTCCACTTGATCTCTTGCGGATTTGACATTCCTCATTCCAACTATGGTTGGAAGCCATCTTTTCCACAAGTTCAGTAGCTTTAGAAAGTGTGAGTGAAAGGAAAGCACCGCCCGGCCGCAAGATCCATCGTCTCACGGTACTCATGGTGAGCCCATGATAGAAAGTCTGCATGAGTAAATCGTTGACACCTGTTATAGCATAATATTATAAGTTATTTAACATGAAATAAGGGCTCAAGATGAAGACAAACCTAAGTCTAGGGGTCTAACTAATATAATTCCACCAGTTTTGGTATTCTGTGACTTTCCAGGGACTTGATAGATAATTGCAGAGAAGAATGGAGAAAGTTCTGGAATATACAAGACATATAATGACAAGACTTGACCGTGAAGTAACTCAACCCGAAAAGTAGACTAAAACATTCTAGAAGGTACCAGAGAACACCAAAAGGAACCAGAGGCCAAGAGGAGGCAGGCCACTGGTGGCCGCCAGGCCCATTTAGGCCGGCCGCCAGGTGGGTCCCACCTGTCAGCCTCTCCTTTCTAGGTCGGTTTACCACCGACATTGAGGTTGTATCTACACCGTTATTGAAGGTCGGTTTGATCCAAGGGTTCACGTTCATCGCCAAGTACTATATAAGAAGACCAGCTGACCCCAGGGCTGATAACAATTTCATTATCAATTCATTCTCACCAAGTCCAACCAAGTCTAGACCTAAGCCCTAGTTCATCATACTAGAAGTAGCTAGCTAACTAGTTAGTTCTAGTTCAAGATCAAGTTCATCTTGAGTTCCTGATAGTCAAGCAATAGCAAGAGCATTGTTCTTCGCTCTTGGATTCGATCTGTAAGTATTATTATTGATACACTATTGTTATGGCTTTCATCTATATAAGTATTATATTCTTATTGTTATGTGTTTATGCTTGCTATTATTATATGTTTAGTTTAGTGAGATTGCTTTATATTTTATGCATGGAATTGTATAGCATCCATATAGATGATCACTATGTGGGTGATAAGCAATGTGTAAACGTGGTGTTTATACAACGTTTATCTGCAATTGCACCCTATATTCCGGGCCGTGTGGTAGATCGCGGGAGTGACAGTCCTTTTGAGTCCTTTGGAATCCACCCTCCGAATGTAGGACTAGTCGAGTTTATTATTACGGTAATGATCAAGTTTCATTCTTGGTTGTTATTGGTAATGCTTGCCATGTGTAGAAGTAATCCAACCTTGCCATGATAGCTAGATGTATTGCACTAATTGTAGTATTCATTGACATATGATTAGGAGTATCTTAGGAATATTCTTTCTATTCTTTCTATAACATGCTAATTGCTCGTATGATACTAGTGGCATATGATGATCTTAGACTTGGGTATTTATCATTTATATAATTATCATTATCTTGTGACTTATCCTGTTGAGTTATGTTAGATGCATATGGCTACTCTGCATTATACTACCGTAAGTGGATGATCTCATAAGTAAATCACTTCATAAATCATTAGATATCCTCTTTCTCTCTACTTTCCTTAGACTTACATTCCCTGTGGTAAAATATAAATACGATACCGGATTACTCCCAAAGAAGTGCTACAATTGGTATTTCTATCTCGTGCGCTTGTAGATATCATGTTCATTCTTTTATCAAGGCCTATCAACAAATACCATGCCCCGCATTTCTTTGGGCGTTATTGCTAGGGTGACAGACTAGTGTATAGGTAATGCCTAGAAATGAGTGGTATACCTTGAGTACATATCCTGGTGAGATTAACTCCACTAAGGATAATGATGCTAAGTTTACATCCCACTACTAACACCGCCTAACTTCGCTTTGTTGGATCATGAGGTTAATCCCATACCCAAGCTAACATGATTAGATAGATATCCCATATATATTTCTCTCGCCTTCCTAATGAAGATCGTGTTAGAAATATCAACAAGCATTTCTGGCGCCGTTGCCGGGGAAGGTGTAGTCTATCCAGAAAAAATAATTTTCTTGGCTTTTGTTTTTCAAAACTTTCCTAGTTTGGAAGAGCATAGTCAATCTTTTAAAATTTTTTTGAAAAGATGTTTTCTAACTTTATAAGTTTTCTAGTGCTTCTTTCCAGCTTTCCTAGTTTGGAAGGGTTTTAGCCAAGACATAGACAGAGTTATTCCTAATTAAGTTGGTATTGTTTCTGACTTTTACTAGTTAGAAAGGGTGCTAGCCAAAAATCCTATAAACACATCATATAAGGAAACAAGAGAGATCCCTTACACTACCTAATGCATTGAGAACCCATTATCACATACTCAAACAGGTTCAACCCTGTTTTCTATTTTGTTTTTATTCTATGCAGGGGAATTGTATGAATTGGAACCTTCCAGAAAATTTTATTGAAGATCCTGAAAAATTAATCAGGCAGGCTAAAGCAAAACTCAGACAAACTCCAAGACCAGCACCTACATCATCATCATCATCATCTGAGACACCAAGACCTACTGATTTGGATGTTAATCAAGTTATTCGAAACTTAACACCTGAATTTGAAGCTATGGCAACTAAGACACTTCGTGAGTTCTCAGCTCCTACCACGGACAACATTCTCACTGGTCCGAAGGTAGAGGTTGGAGACAATGGCTTTGAGCTTAAGCCTAGGCTCATCAATATGGTGCAATCAAGTCAATTTTGTGGAAAGGCACATGAAGACGCTAGTGCTCATCTCCAACACTTTTTGGAGATCTGCAGCACATTCACTATGAAGGACGTATCCAAGGATGCAATCTTGCTTCGTCTCTTTCCATTCTCACTATTGGGAAGAGCTAAGCCATGGTTCTATGCTACTAAAGAGAAGAATACAACATGGGATATATGTTCTACAGCCTTTCTTGCTAAGTTCTTTCCGATAGGCAAGACAAATGCCTTAAGGGGAAGATATCAAATTTTCAACAACAAAGATGATGAATCAGTCCCGGAAGCGTGGGAGCGTTTCCAAGAATATATTTCAGAATGTCCACACCATGGGATGGAGAAGTGGCTGTTGATGCAGACTTTCTATCATGGGCTTGTTCCTAGTGCTCGTGAAACTATGGATGCTGCAGCTGGTGGTGCTTTCTTATCACTTACATTAACTCATGCCACAGAACTTGTGGAGAAGATGGCTTCCAACCAAGGTTGGAGTGAAGAACGTCAACCTCGCAAGAGAGGAGTGCACCACCTAAAAGAAGTAGATATGCTATCTGCTAAAATGGACCTTATCATGAAGAAGCTCGAGGATAGAGATCCTCAACCCAAAGCAGTTATGCAAATTCAAGACTCACGCATGACGTGTGAGGAATGTGGAAACACAGGCCACACTGGCAGGAATTGTCCAGAGATCCTGGAGGACATCAACTTCATCAATAACAACAACAATAATTTCTGTCCTCAACGAGAGAATCAAGGTTGGAACCAACCGGGCCCAACTATCAAAGCAACTATCAAGGCAACTACCAAGGTAATAGCCAAGGTAACAATTTTAATACTTATCAACCTTCTTTAAGAGATCTTGTTCTTAACCAAGGTAAAACCATGGAGAATCTGTCTAGAAAGATAGCAACTAATGATAAAGCTCTTGAACTTATTAATACTCGTTTAGATAGCTTTTCTTCAGCTATTAAGAATCAACACAGTTTTAATAAAATGATAGAATCTCAGATTTCTCAGTTATCTGTTCCACTAACCACACCAGGAAAGATTCCGGGGCAGCCGGAAGAATTAGAAACTGCAAATCTTGTCGATATTTATAATGCAGGTCGTTACTATAGAGACCTCGGGAGTCAAGTTGGATGACTCAATGCCACCTAAAAAGGAAGATCCGGGGAGGCGGTCATTACAATCAAGATTGGACAACACACATTTGATAATGCTTTATGTGATTTCGGCTCAAGCGTGAACATACTACCCGGGTAATATATGAAAAGATTTATAGTGAACCATTATGGAAAACAAATATGTGCTTGCAGCTTGCGAGATCAATCATTCTGTTATCCGAGGGGATCCTTGAAGACGTGTGTGTGGGAATCGGAGGCTCTTACGTACCGCAAAAGACTTCGTAGTTGTAGACACTTTGGAAGAAATGAAAGATCAACAATCATACTTGGTAGACCATTCTTATGCTCGGCTAAAGCTATCATCTACGCCAGACGGTCGCGAAGATTTGTTTCAACATCAAAGGGAAAAGAGAGAAATTCACTTTCAAGGACAAGGTACGCACCTCTCTTACTTATTCTCAAAATTCCAATCATTATGTTATAGAACCAAAGGTGGAAGTTTACAACAAGAACAGAAGGAGGAATCAGAACAGAAACAAGATGGCACAGCCTACAAAGGTAATGGTAGTAAACAAGGTAAAATCTTATAACGATCATTTACTTCAATCTCTAATGCTTCGTCAACAAGATGATCCAGGTACCCCTAATCCTGCCACGCCACCGAGGTGGGTCCCGCCAATGCTTTCCCGTGAGCAAACCACACTGCGGATCACGGAAAGAGCTTAGCTTTCCCGTGAACGACTCACGGGAAAGGGGGGGTTTCCGAAATAAATTTTATTTCTCTCTCTTTCTTTTTCTAGCATATATATTTTGAAAGTTTGATCATGATAACTTCATAAATACCTTTCCACATACACTCACCATTCCTAATTTGATCCTTGCGCGAAAGTTTGACCATTATTTCATGTGGTTCTATCTCTATTTGCATTTACTTAACTACAACAAAAAAATTATAATAATTACAAAAATAATCCAAAAAATTCTCGAAAATAGACATGACACAATATCTGAGGTCTATTGCATATAGAAAAAGTTTCGTAGCCAAACCACAAATTGATCGCCACATCCACATGAAATCACACCGGATCATTCTCAACAAACCCGAAACTTCTACGTAGATGTTGGAGCTTGTGAACATCGTGACGTGCCAACTTGTGCGAAATGTTCCCAATTTTTTATCATAGCCTCGGCATAAGATATCATGACATATTATCAAATTTCATGATTTTTTGCACATCGGTTTATTTTCTAGAATTTTTAAACCACTCAAACAAGGATTAACGTTCATGATTTCGTATTAAGATGTTCCGTATTTCATTATTTTTTTTAAATTCAAGGTCTTACGTTGTGTTGAGTATGAGGAATATAAATTTTCTACTAATTTTTTCAACAATTTGAAGCACTTGTAGTTCAAATTTGGCCTCATTTCAAAAATTCCCATAAAAGAAAATAATTACCTAAATATATCAAATAAAGTTAATAATTCACCAAACTTTAATATTGAGTGTCATATGATGTGCAACAAGTGTAGAAAAAGTTTGGAGATGAAAATCCAAAAAAAAAAAATCTCGTGAGCTTCTTTCCCGTGAGCGGGATATACCTCTCACGGGAAAGGGGGCCCTTTGCCGAGGCCGCTGTTTGGCCCACGGGAAAGCCTCGCCACGGGAAAGTGTTTCCCGTGAGCTAGACGGAGTTCTCACGGGAAAGGGGCACGGAGGGGTCGGAGCGGGGCTGGGGCTCACGGCGGTTACCTTTCCGTGAGCCCCCGTTCTCACGGGAAAGGAGGGGGGCTTTCCCGTGAGCTAAGCATCACGGAAATTAGATATCCCGTGGGTATTTTCTTTCCCGTGATATTTCCTTGTGGCTCACGGGATATCTTGTTATTTCCCATGATTTTTTCCTCTTAGCTCACGGGAAAGAAGTTCCCCACGGGAACGTCAAGTAGAAATCCGGTGATGCTTGTTGACATTTCTTAACGCAATCACAAAAAAGATGGATTCAAGACCCAACCTCGGGACGGCGCGAAAATGTATAATGGTATCTATCTAATAGGTTAGTCGGATGTGGAGTTAATCTCACATTCCGGCATGGGTTAGGCGTAGAGTTAAAATAGTTAGACGGAATTAATTATGGTGTGTATGACTCTGCGACATTATCCATGGTGGAGTTAATCTCACCAGGATAGGTACAAAAGGTGTACCACACGTTCTAGCATTGCCTACGAAACTAGTCTGTCACCCTAGCAACAACGCTAAGAAATGCATTAAAGGTATTCTTAATATGTCACTTGAATCTCTTGCAATGATAGTATAATTATGGTATCTGCAAGCGCACAGATGGAAGTACCCATTGTAGCACTTCACCAGGAGTTTATCCAGGTATCGTATTTATATTTTACCACAGGGAAGGGGTAGGCTATGGGTAGGTTGATGATTTAAGTTGATTCATTTGCGGTGGTGTAATGTAGAGTAAACCATATGCATCATACTAAACTCAAACTAGGATGAGTCACATAATAAAGATAATAATGATAAATAATAATGATAACTGCCAAGTCAAAGATCATGGTATACCACTAGAATGTTTCATAACCGGCTAAATAACATAGTATAGGTAGAGCAAAAGAATATATTCCTAAGTTACTCCTACTTATATGTCAATGCATACTACAATTAGTGCAATACATCTAGTCATCATGGTATGAAAGCAATATATCTACAAATGGTGAACATTACTAAGGAAGATCGGGAACAAAGCAAGTCTACCATAGTAATAAAGCTCAACTAGCCCTACATTCGGGGGTAGAATATAAAGGACTCAATGGCAATATCACATCCATGATCTACCACACTTCCTAGAATATAGGGTGATGTCACAGACAAACAATGTATAAACACCACGTTTACACATTGTTGACCACCCACAAAGCGTACACCTAAGTGGGCGCTATACGACTCCTTGCTTGGATATAAAGACAAACATACTAAACTAAATATATAATCATAATAAGCATGGAAACATATAATATAAGAATATAATCATTGAATAGAGCAAAGTCATAGCAATTGTATTCTAAGCAAATACTTACAAAATAGATACAAGAGAGAAGCCACGAGAAGCTCGGCTCCCGCTACTTCTTGACGATCGAGGAATCCAAGACAATACTTGACTTTCTCTAGAACTAGCCTAGATAGCTAATGCTCTAATTATGGTGGAACTAGGGCTTGGGATCTTGACTTGGGGTCTTGGCCGATGGACTTGGTATGGAGTAGAATGACTTAGGGTTTCACCCGGGGGTTTGGGGTGCGGTTATATAGCCTCGGAGGATGCACCACGACCCTTGGATCAAACCGACCTCAATTTGTGGACTAGATTACTCCTCAAAGGCGCTTAGGAACCGGCGTCGAAGATGAGGCGATAGGGGCCCCACGGGCGCGCCACCCCCGTGAGTCCGCGGTGGGCCCCATCTTTTGGGTCGTGTCCTCTGGTGTCTTCTAGAATATTCTTGCATTGGTTTCACGTTGAGTTACTTCACGGATAAGTCTTTATGGTTTAGGGCTTGCAAACTCTCGGGCATATTCCTGTTTAATCCTCGAAAAATATATAAATCACCAAAACTCGTGGAATTATGTTTGTCAGGCCCCTAAACTATGTTGATATTCATTTTAAGCCCTTATTTCAGTTTTAAAAGCCTATTAATTTTATGTTATAAGGTATACCAACAACATGTTCCGTGGAAGTTTGTGGGGGGCTTCGGAGCGGTGCCAAATCTTGTCGAGATCTTATCAAAGCCATCTCGACTAATGTTTAGGTCGGCCTTCAACCTTATCAAGCGCCCGATGGCATCCAGTTGAGAAACCTCTGTGTGCTCGTGAAGGGGTTGCCCAGCCGCCTCCAGCATTTCATAGAAGTTTCATGCATCTTCCTCCATCTCCTCCATATTATGTGACTGAGTGAACTGTGCTTGTTAAACATCATCTAACCAGTCTGCTACCCCGACATCAGCATCACAAGCCTCAAGGCGTGGCCTCCCACCTCCTCTCTCACACGATGGGCTTCACCATGGTAGGCCCACACATGATAGTTTTTTGTGCATCCATTGTTGAACAACTGTTTACCCATTTTCTCCCCCCTCGCTGCCCTCCTATTGACACATCCGGCACACAGACATTTTACTTGAACATATGCTAGAGCATCGTGAAATACAGCCTCAATGAAATCATTGGTCTTGTTCACCCATTCAAGGTCCACATCATACTTGCTTTTCTCCGGCCATCGTATATCCACTGATGGTCCTCCATCCTTTAGCATATGCAGTCACCCAGTAATGTAACCATCAACTATGTCTATGTAAAGGCCGCACTTCTACTATCTAATAGGTGAGGATAGGTCCAAATTCCACCCGTGGATGCGTAGATGAGGTTAGTTTCAATGCCCCACTCCTCTCCGTGATAGAATTTCGGTAGCACCTGCCCGTTGTTCTCCTAATACATGTCCTGCAAGGGAGAGTGTGTATTTAGAGAACAATAGGGAGGTGATGTCGAAACTCTGTCTCGAATAGGAGCGGAACATGGAAACTAACCCATCTATGCATCCGCGTGCTATTTAAAAAACATGGACAATCCAAAATAGATATTGTCATAGATATGCAAAGATCTGCATACCTCCAGCCGTATCTCTTTCGAATGGGAGATGCCTAGGACGCGATAGAAGAACATGGGACGGGAAGTCGGGTGATTTACCTAGGTTGGCGCCAAGGAAGATGGTAGGGGTCTTCGAGGTACTCCAGCTCTGCTCGGACTAGCTCTTCTCTAGGAAAAAAAGACACGGGGTCAGTATGAAATTTTGACAGAACCTTCCCTGCACGGTGAGGTATTGAAACACTGCAATAAAATGCACGGTGCGATGGCCGATAACCACATATATATATATCAACCAACAACATGTATATATATCAACCAACCACCGCCAACCACCACGACCACTCCACTACAACTAGTAGTAGCCAAGTGCGTCACCTTTGATGTCGGGAGCCAAAATCAATGGGACTCCTTCCCTTCTCGGACCGGGCCGGGATGTCGGTACTACGGGTTGGGACGGGACGTTGGGGCTGCGTCCACCTCCTCCTCAATCCTTCCCTACTCAGACCAGGGGACGGCCAGTGGTTTGGGGCAGGGATGGCGGGGCGTTCTCCTACTCCTCGTTCCCTTCTAGCACCAGGCCGGTGGGGCGGGGCGGTGGGACGTGCTAGGACGAGAGGGGCGGGGCGGGATGGCGGGGCGTGCTCCTCCTCCTCCTCCCCTTCTAGCACCAGCCGGCGGGGTATGGTAGGGACGGAGGGGCGGGTCGAGTCGGTGGGGCGAGGCCGGGATAGAGGGGCGGGACGGGGACAGCCCGACGGTGTGGGGCGGGGCCGCGTCGGGGCATGGTCCTCCTCCTCCTTCCATTGTACCACCAGGCCCGCGGGCCGGCGGAGAGGGGGGCGCGGGACGGGGATGGCCGACGGTGTGAGGGCGGGGCCATGCCGGGGCATGCACCTCCTCCTCCTCCTGCTCCTTCCCTTCTAGCACCAGGCCGACGGGATGGGCTGGGGCGGAGGGGCGGGTCGGGCGCGGCACTAGGATGGAAGAACGGGGCGGGGGCGGCTGGTGGTGTGGGCGGCGGGCCCGCGGCGGCGTGCTCCTCCTCCTCCTCCTCGTTCCCTTCAGCAATCTTAAACTAAAACGTCAATGAAACCTTCTCAAGTTTTTTTTTCCGGGTTACACAACCATATCACAAGAACCGGACAAGTTTAAGTAATTTCGGGACATGGTTTGCTTTTTTTTGAAATTTTAAAACAATCCACCCGCAACTAAACCGTCGTGTTTAGTGAACTCCGCCTCGATATTTCATGTGCCTCCTTGGATGAGGCCTCACATTACACTCAGTAACAAGAATACCATTTTTCCATTCACCCACCTATTCAAATGACTTGTTGTTCAAATTAAGCCTATCGAAAAAATTCAAAAAAAAGGAGATATAATTTTAAAATATAGCAAAAAGTACCAAAAAAATCACAAATTTTGATATGTTGTGAACAGTACTGTAGTAAAGCCATGGAAAAATTTTGGGAGTGAAAATAAAAAAAGAAACATTTACCGGCGCCGAGCAAAGAATTTTCGGCAAAACAGCTCATTGCCGGCGTCAAGAGGCCGGTGCCCGAGGGCAAGACGGAGGAGTGCTCGGCAAAGTCCACGGCACGGCGACCATTTCCCTCCGTTAGCCTTTGCCGAGAGCAAAGTTCCCGAGAGCCGGCGCCAGCAATGAAGTCATCGTCACCGGCGTTTATTTTCACCGGCGTCGGAGCTCGGCAAAGGTGTCGGCACTCGGCAAAGCCCCACCTTTGCCATGCGCCCGTTGTTAGCCGCCTTCGCCCAGTGGCCGTCGGGCAAGGGAACCTTGCCCCGCGCCAGCGTTTGGCGCGCCGATAACGGATGCGGCGCTTCGGCAGCGAGGCCGGCTCCGGTAGTGCATAAATAGGTTATTTCTTAGAGCAGTCTCAATGGAGTATTAATGGTGGTTTCTATCTCAACTAAATGATGTGCCAACTTCGGTAAAATGCTGATGTGTCATCAAGAAATAGATTACAAATTTAAGAAAAGGTTTTTCATGGAGAAACCACGTCTACTTTTACCCGAGGCAAGAAGAAACGAGTTTTTCACCGTTGGGAAGTAACTAGCGATTTCTACCTACTTGGGAACGCGCTAGCCCGCCCGGCGTTGTGCGAGCTTCGCCTACGCCACCGTGCATGCCCACTAGCCTCCTCGCGCACGTCGAGTGCCACTGCCCACGCCGCCCCCGGCCGCCTCCATGTGCGCCCTCGCCCTGCTGCTGCGCAGGCTTGCCGACCCCTGTGCGCTCGTCCACGCGCCCATGCCGGGAGGCGCGCGCCACCGCCGCGCATGCTTGCCCGCTTCCATGAGCTCTCGCCTGACAGCAGCGCTAGCCCCCGCTTCCATGTGCGCTGCATCCTGTGCGGTTGGAAGAGAACAAGAAGAGAGAGATTATTGGAGGGTGGAAAGGATATGTGCGGTTGGGAGAGAACAGGAGCAGAGGGAGAGTACGGGAGAAACTGAAAAAGGGAAAGGGAAAGGATAAATGAAAGAGATAAAAACAGATTAATGTTTATTACTTGAGGACCCTATCTATTGTGGGAGATAGTTTCTATATGTGACGTATTTCTCTTGAAGTGTGCGCATCAATTGGGACTGCCCTTAGCTAGATATAGGTTTCGTATGAGAAAAACAAATTGACCTATTTGCATTGTTGCTTTCTCACAAAACAACAACTCCGTAGCATCTTGCTGTTGTAGTGGTTCATCTTCCTCTTTCTCGGCCCTTCCCTGCTACAGTTGAGAGGGCAACTCAGAGGCGACCGGTCGGTGTCGCTCTCGGGCGGTCCCCCTCCACTCCGATGGCTACTCAGGCGTCGTCGGGGATGGGGAATCGGGGAGGCGGGCGGTGTACATCTTTCCTCCTAGTCCAGTAGATCTAGATAGAGTAGGGTTCGTCTGCCCGTCGGTGTCGTCGCCGGCATTGGCCTTTTGATTTTGCTCGCCGTCGTTCTTGGTGGTGGAGCTTCGGTTTGCTGCCGGGATGTTATTCGGCGGTTGCTATTTCCTACTGCTGGCATTGGTGCTAGCGGTGGCTGATCTTTTGCTTCGTCCCCTTCCTCCATGGGGATGGTGGCACCTAGTTCCTCCTAGGTTGGGTCACGTTTTTTTCGCTGTTTTTCGTTTGGGTCGTGAATGAGGTGCGATTTCTATATCCTATGTGCCGTTGGGGTGGAGGTCAATCCACTCCCCTGGCTAGGATTTCCACAGCTCGTTGACTGTCGCCAAACCGATGCCTTTGTTTTGCTTGGCCATACCCCGGCGACGACGGTCGATGTGCCCCAATGGTGATTTCATGCAGCTTTAAAATGCTGGAGGTCTTGTCGGTGGTTCTGGTTTCAAGCTCAAATTCTGTTCATGGCTTGTCTTCTCCGACTCCCGCGGATCAGGAGGCGCATGCTCGGATGCGGAGATGAAGGCCTTGTGGAGTTTGGATATTTTTTTCTTTGTTCTATAGGGTCTTCTGTGTAAGATTTTGTAGTGGGAGAAGTATTGGATGCGGACCTACTTGTAATTTCATACTTCTCTAGGGGCCTTGAGTGTAATCCGTCTAGGGGTGTGTAAGCTGATTACACACCCCTGGACGGATTACAGTAAGCATGTCCTTATCTTCAATATAATCAGGGCTATTAGCCCCTTCCGAAAAAAAAAGTGCACCACCGATTCTTACCATGTCAAGTCATCTCCGTGCATATCATGTCTTGGCAATACATACGGAACCGGTGCCCCATCATAGGAACACTTGAGCCTGTCTGGTCTGGATAGAACATGGCAGCGTGAATCGGTTAGGGATTCCACAAATTGTGGTTTATGACCACAAATATTGAAAGGATGGTGAATGAGACAAGAAAGTAGTTGACTTGGTGCATGAATGTCATACTATTCTCTCTGAAATTTATTCATCAGTTTTTATTTTCTTTTAATTCCAGTGAATGAATTCTTACAATTTTTGTGTCTTATTTGAATATGGAAACAGACATGATATTTTTCTATATCTGTCCCAACTTCCAAGCAAGCAAGAATCTAATTCGAGCCATGCATACATACATTTTGTGAGCTACACCTTGTTTTAAATAGACGGCTAAGACATTTAGCTTTCTATGTCTCAAAACAGGCTATATCCGGCTATATCTGGCTATATCGGCAGCTAAGACCTAACTTGTGCATGAAATATCTTAGCTGAATCCTTCTCAAACAGCTATAGCCGGAGATTTAAAACTATGGAGCTACACCCTCCGTCTGTGGTACCTGCTTGAAAACAAGGTTCGGCCTCATTAGAGAACACCCGGTCTGCAACCAACTAACCACATGTCACTGCTTCCCGTTGCCACCGCTCTGCGCCGCCATTGTCGCATGTTTGCATCACGGCAGCAGGACGACTTCCGGCGGTGCAGCCCGGGGGTGGCGAGGACACTGTCTCGGCGCAGCAACCACTTCTGGAGGCCACGACACTGTGGTCCTCGCAGGGCAAGTTCGAGAGCTCGGCCTCTTTCAGCCACGGGTGGCTCCGCTGCCGGCCAGTTCTACGGGATCTGGGTACAAGAACGTGCCCGTGCAGACCGTCATCTGGGTCGCCAACCGTGTCCTCCCCCTGTCCCGATGTCGCCTCCGCCGAGCTCCGGGTCTCCCCTCCTCCGGCAACCTCGAGCTCGTCGGGGTCAGCGGCAACCCATCCTCTCCCTCTACCCGCCCGGGCGTCGTGTGGTCGTCGATCTGCCGTCGCCATCGTCGTGGTCGTCCTCCAACGTCGCGGTGATCGCGCGGCAACGGCAACCTGGTCCTCCTCGGCGCTTAACTCCGATAACGTGCTGTGTGACCGGGCCACCCGGACACGGTGGTGC
>JADLZK010008053.1:0-124731 GCA_015847255.1 Hyparrhenia diplandra | reverse complement strand
GACTTTCATTAAACATAATGTTTGGTATATCTCTGGTACTACTGTCTACTATGATGCTTTGCAATTGGATTGAGTAAATTTCTAGGTGAGGCCAGGGAATCTCTTAGTTTTTTGACACAGAAACAATATACTTAGGCCTCGTTTAGAGCCCCAAATTTTATACCAAATTCCACTATCAAAAAAGAAGATTCTCCATCGCATCAAAATCTTGGCACGTGTATCGATCTTAAATGTAGGTAAAAAGTAAACTAATTGCGTAGTTTAGATGTACATTCATGAGGCGATTCTTTTGGCCTGGTTCGCTTATGGTAGAATAATATTTACCACTAACAAACGAACGTCTTCTGATTAATCGGATGTGACATGCTTTCGAGAAATTTTGCACCAAATTTTGGTGAACTAAACAGGGCATTAGTACAAGCTAAGAGTAAAATTAATGTTCAGGAGCTATTTTACTAGCTTTGATGTGACCATTTTCATGAGATCTTCAGTAGGAATGGTATGGAGACGCAGTGATAATGTAGAATATTCAGACCAATCTGTTGCACGAGAGCTTCATCCTTTGGAAAGTCGATCGGTAGAGGCAGTAGTTTCCATTGGTGTGCTTATTCTTCTTCTGAAATCTAAAAGACTGGACCAGATGCCCCCACTTTCAAGATTGTAGCTGTCTCGTAGCTGGACTTGTCGGTACGCGTGGCAATAGGTCCACATCTCAGAAAGTCACAGCTGGGTATATTCTGCTGCATATTCTGTTCAGTCCAAACCTTGACAATCACTTTTGTGACTAATGACTTATGAGACTGACCTGGAAATAAAACCAATTAATTAATTACATGCTTGGCCTGCTCAATAACAATGTCCTCTTTATATATACAAATATTACCTTTATAAAATTAGCATGCAATATGATGCTGACTCTCCCCCCGGTGACACTTCAAAAAAAAAAAATGATGCTGACTCTGTTCTTGTCATAAAATCCCTATGTCGACACCAAAAAGGACAAGGGAAGTTGGCATTTTAACTTGGGAAGAAAAACCATGAGCTAAAAACATTAAATTTGGGTCATTTTGGAACAAATTAAGCAAACCCTGAAAAACGGCCCATGTTAGTTTTCTCATCAGCCTTGTTGCGATATCTATACAAACCAGCCTAGCCATTTCCCAAACCGCCCTAACCCAATTTTATCTATTTTAAGCTAAATTTGACTTGCTGTCATGAACCAGAATTGGGCCACCCCCGAGAGTGGCTAATTGGGCCAAACGCAACGACCGCCGGCCTAGGAGGGGCCGGCCTTGGCGGGGGCAGGCCCCTGCCGCCCGCCGCCTTCCCTCTCCCGTCGACTCGAGTTTGCTTAGCTTTCAAGTTAGGATTATCTTAGGTAATTTTGGTGTGCAAGGGGCTATCTCATCTATAAAGGAGACCCTTATTAGGAAGTAATAAAATAGGAATTGCTTGTAAAAGGTATTCAATCATATAAAGAAACCTTATAGAGATTGCTTAGATTACAAGTCCCACTAGTCCGGGCTATATAAGCAAGAGGTATGTAATCTCTAGGGGATAAGCAAGCAAATAAAATATATCTATCGTTTTCGGCTCTTGGCCTCCTCCTCCCACCTTCGCCGCGCCACACCCACCGCCCCCCCCACCGCGCCCCCCCGCCTTGTTATTGCCCCGGCGTCGCCGGCCGCCGCCCCCCCCCCCCCGCGGCTCCTCCCCCCACCTCGTAGCTCGTCTTTGCTGCTGGCGTCGCCTCCCGCGAGAAGCCGCAGCCCCGTCGTCATCTCGGAAGCTCCAACGGTCGAAGAACACATGTCAATTCCGCCCAATCTAGCCGAATCGACCGCCGGGTATCCGGAGACCGGGGCGATTCCCACCACCCATGGCTTCCGAGATGAACGAGTTCACCGCGGCGGCGAAGACGCTCCTCGGCGACAACTGCGCCCGGATCGGTCGGCGCTCGACGACATGGAGGCTCGCCGTCGCATGGAGTACGTCCGCATCACCTCGAGGACCCCGCGAGCACGACGACCAAGCCCGGAGGCGGCCCGGCGGCGCCGCCGCCGCCGGGCACGGGCGGCCCCAGCGCAGCGCTGGCCGCCCCCCCGCCACGGATCTCGACGTCGGCTCGACCGCGCCATCCTCCTCCGGCTCGAGGAGGAAGATGACGCTGTACATGGCGCACCGGCCATCATCGACGTCATCCTCGGCGACACCGCAGCACCGGGCTGCCCTCTCCTCTCCACCGACACCGCGACCGCGCGGGACTCTCCGGCGACGGGCGTCACCGCGGCGCCACGACCCTTCCCCCAGCGCCACCAGCGGCGCTCTTGTGCGACCGCGCCACCCGCGGCGCCCGGCACCGTCTTTTGCCACCAGCGGCGGCATACCCTCCCCGCTCGTCACGCCGCCGCAAGTCCGGAATCGACGGAACCGACGACCCGACCTCACCGATTCGCAAAGTCGGAGCTCTTCTTCGAGCTCAACTTGGACATCGACCGGACTACTCGTGAGTTATCGCGCCTTCCACCTCACCTGGTCTTCTTTGCGATGCAGTACATCGACCTGTCCAAGAAGAGGTCCCCGCCGAGTGGGGACGAGTTCACTAGGCGCTGCGACATCACCGGTCCGCCCGACACCTCGACGCCATGGCGGCATACGCGCCGCCTCCCTCCCGGGCTAGCCGGGCGACTACATCGACGCCTTTCGAGGTCTATGCTTCACGCATGGATTTTGAGGGGCGGTGCCACCGCGTCGGCCTCTTCATCGGCGGCTTGCGCACCTCGCGGGCGGCACTCGAGTGGTTCGAGCCCGTTCGATGGAGGAGGCCATCAACCTCGCCTCGCCAAGTAACGGGCGGCGAGGGACGGCGTCGAGGCGGGCGCCGGCAATGGCGGCCGGCAATGTCGGCCACCACGGCTACACCGCAACATCGACGATGACATCTTGGCCGCCACTGGTTGACCGCGCCACCAGCCCAAAGAGCGTCTTCTTTGTTGCTATGGACGACATCGATGGCCCGGCGTTGAAACGACATGATCACGAGCTGCACCTGGCCACGACGACCAACAAGGAGCTCGGGATCATCTCCAACGCCATCGAGCTGCGGGCTACAGCGCCCGAGTGGAGCCTCCACTATGGCATTGTGAGGTACTTCCACCGCTACTACATCCCCACCGCTTGAGAACTTCTTGGAACTTCTGGCTGGGGAGAACGTCCCGTACATGGCGTAGCGGTGGGCTTTCACCTTCCCAATCGTCCCTGGAGGATCAGGCGTTCCCGGCGGCGTCCTTCTTCTCCGATACGCCCGACGAGCGGTCGAGGGGCCCACCGTCCTCCTCTTCGACAACAACGGCGGCGTCTTCTTCCGCGTTGGGAACGTCACCGTCGTTGCGGCATGGACACACAGGAGATCCAGCTAGGGCCGCCCGTGAACACGCCTAGCGACCTCCTCTACTCTACCTCCCCCGACTTCACCTCCTCGCCCACCCGTCGATCCGTCCGTCTGCCGCAGCAGCTCCATGCTAAGATGACGGTGCCGGCGACCTACACCTACACGTCTCCTCCGACGACACGCCCGGATGATCGAGCATGCGGGACCCTCGGCGCCTCCGCCATGCGTCGTGCTTGGGCGGCACGCCCCTTCGTGCAGCCCCCGCCGAGCTTCAAGTTCAGCATCTACTTCGGCGACCTCCACCTCGACTTCTCCTTCGCCCGACAAGGGCGCCCGATGCCTGCCACGGCGACAACGACAAATGTGGTCCTCTCATCTTCTACTTCCGGGCCCGGAGTGGTCACCTCCCCGATTGGTCCGCCCTTCGCCCCTACATGGTGGGTTGGCGCGCGTGGAGACGCGCCGCCTCGTCGAACGGTGGGGAGATGTCATGAACCCGAATTGGGCCACCCCGAGAGTGGCTAATTGGGCCAAACGCAACGGCCGCCCGGCCCGGGGGGCCGCCCGGGCGGTAGCGTGCGGGGGGGCCGGCCCTGCCACCGCCGCCTTCCCTCTCCCGTCACGACTCGAGTTTGCTTCGCTTTCAAGTTAGGATTATCTTAGGTAATTTTTTGGTGTGCAAGGGGCTATCTCATCTATAAGGGAGACCCTTATTAGGAAATAATAAAATAGAAATTGCTTGTAAAAGGTATTCCAATCATATAAGGAAACCTTATAGAGATTGCTTAGATTACAAGTCCCACTAGTCGGGCTATATAAGCAAGAGGCATGTAATCTCTAGGGGATAAGCAAGCAAATAAAACATATCTATCGTTTTTTCAGCTATTGGCCTCCTCCTCCCATGCTTCCCGCGCCGCCGCCGCCCCCCGGCCCCCCCGCGTCGGCCGCCGGCGCCGCCCCTCCCGACAGCTCCTCCCCTCCACCTCGTAGCTCGTGCTGCTGCTCGTCGCCGCCGTCCGGCTGCAGCCCCGCACGTCATCTCGGAAGCTCCAACGGTCGAAGAACACGTGTCAATTCCGGCCCAATCTAGCCGGAATCGACACTTGCATATTATTATTTGTTTTAGTAAGCTTTCCTATGGATCACCCCTCTCTCTCTCTATATATATATATCAAATGATCAGAGCCAATTAAGGTTAATGGTACATAAAAACCAATCTACTCTATAAGTTTTTGTCCTAATATCTTCTCTTCCTTTGTTCATCGCTTCATCTGTCAACCAAGGTTCTATGGAAACCGACTGACGTCCAGTGGGGTTCCTCCTGGACAAGAACTTCAATGGCTTCTTTGCTAGTTTGCTCAAAAACTAGTTGTTCTTTGTTTATAAGTGCAATAGTTATCTTTTTTTGCTTCTGCTTGAAAATCTTGCCACTCTTCGCTGCACGTGCTTGTTGGTTATCTGTTGCATTTCTTCTATCCGTTGTAACCCGAGTACGTTCTCGTGACCAATCTTTACATCCACTATTCACCCACATTGTAAATGCTACATAGTGGCCTGCCATGTCCATTTAATCAGTTGTTTATCTCGTTTAATCACCATTTAGTCTATTTAATTGGCCATTTAGCCTGAATAAATAGCTAAATGATAGGTGACCGTTTATTCTATTTAAACGTTTAGACTAGCATTGTTTACTTCAACACACTTTTTGTACTCCATTGGGTAATTAATGATTCATTTTTTATGTACCTTGCAACCGGATTTAATCTTCTCTAGCAAATTTTTTTTATTAAACCTATCCTCTCATGTTCATCGTCAATGTTGCATCTGGTCAAAAGGCTGAGCGCACTGTTATTGATCATTTGCAATTTGGCTAGCTGCGATTGATCAAAATGAGGACTAGTTGCTATCAAGCAACCGAACTTTGGTGAAATCTTTTGCTCCCTACTACACTTGCTCATTTATTTGTGCAATCTTTTGCTTGCCTTGTGTAGCTCCACCAGTTAAGTAGAGTATTTCAAGTGGCTTGATTGCTCTAGTAGTAGGTTGTTGTTTATCTTCCCACTAGAATTTTGTAGGAGTTTTTGCTTTGCTTGCTAGGCTAGATGCGTAGTGCTTATTTACGGTCACCTTTCACTAATAGTTGTGTCCCTAGTGTTTGTGTGGCTTGTATATTTTTTAAATTAGGCTATTCACTCTCTCTAATTATATATCCTACCGGTCCTCACACAATGACCCGGCCCTACCATGCTCTCGGATGAGACAATGTCGTCGCGCCCTCAGCTTGGAAACCTCCAATACGTCTAGGGCGGTCCAAAAAAAGAAAAACCACCACCAGAGGGCTAATTAGTAAAAGGCTACTTGGGCTGGCTGTAGGAGGAACTATTTTGCACTGAAAATCTAGAATTTCCATGGGCTGGCAGTAGGAGGGACTATTTTGAGCTAAAAATATAGGATTTCCATGGGTTGGCTATAAGAGGAACTATTTTGGGATGAAAGTATAGGATTCCAATGGGATGCGGATATAGGAATCTTGGGGTACACCCTAGCTGCAGCCCCCCGAGTCCGAGGCGTGGGTCCACCACTGAGGGCCCTTCACCACATCATCACGCATTGAAAGCACCATTGATGGGTTTGCCTCAAAAATGAATTTCACATTTCGAGGTTGACCTGTTTTTAAGATGTCTATCTGTAATGCCCGACCGGGATGACGGCTAAGATCCACTCTACACGTTGAATGGACCACACCTCTGAATTAACTCTCTTGCACTTTCGTCCTCGCTTCGCGCAAAAGGATCGATCCAGAGTTAACGACCTCCCCAAAAGGGGGCTTTTAAGGCGGTTCGCTTCATCCAAGTTTCACGATGTGGTACTACTCCTCCAAAGACTAGAGTAATTCGCGGCGCTATAGTAACCGATATCCGGCCCGGTCCATCAAGGCCCATCATCCCTCTTGGCCCATTCTATAATGGGTTGGGTCTCACATCCACCCACCCTCTTAAGGACTCGGCGTCCTCGTCGAACTAGCTTACCCATATGGGACAAATGTCTAGGATCAACTCTCTTAGCTCACGTGCGTATTACCAGCTCCTCGGTCTATTTGCCATGCCCTCTATGGAGCCATGCGCAACTTTTTCGAGCTCCCGATCCATACGTCCGTGAAACCGCGAGAGTTGGCTCTGTAACCATTTGTAACGCCCCGACCCAGGATGACAGCTAAGATCCACTCTACACGTTGAATGGACCACACCTGCTAATTAACTCTCTTGCACTTTCGTCCTCAAGGATCGATCCGGAGTTAATAGCCTCCCAGGCCTGGGCTTTTAAGCTGGTTCGCTTCATCCAAGTTTCACGATGTGGTACTACTCCTCCAGCACTAGAGTAATTCGCGACGCTATAGTAACCGGTATCTGGCCTGGTTCATCAAGGCCCATCATCCCTCTTGGCCCATTCTATAATGGGGTGAAAGTGTCACATCCACCCACCCTCTTAAGGACTCGGCGTCCTCGTCGAACCAGCTTACCCATACGGGACAAATGTCGGGATCAACTCTCTTGGCTCACGTGCGTATTACCGGCTCCTCGGTCTATTTGCCATGCCCTCTACGGAGCCATGCGCAACTTTTCCGAGCTCCCGATCCATACGTCCGTGAAACCGCGAGAGTTAGCTCGATACCATTTATAACGCCCGACCCGAGATGACGGCTAAGATCCACTCTACACGTTGAATGGACCACACCGCTAATTAACTCTCTTGCGCTTTCGTCCTCGCCGGCAAAAGGATCGATCCGAGAGTTAACGACCTCCCAGGCACAGGCTTTTAAGGCCGGTTCGCTTCATCCAAGTTTCACGATGTGGTACTACTCCTCCAAAGACTAGAGTAATTCGCGACGCTATAGTAACCGGTGTCCGGCCGGTCCATCAAGGCCCATCATCCCTCTTGGCCCATTCTATAATGGGCCGGGTCTCACACTATCTATGTCAATCAACATTTTTGTAGATGGTTATTTATCAAACAATCTCTGTAAATGAATCAACTGCACCTGAAGTTTACAAGCTATTTAGGGAGAAGTGCTAATTTATGACCACCTCTGTAAATAATATGGCATGTGTCTTAGAATCGATTTTGTGTTGGCGTGCCTTCGCACAAAAAGAGTGTCATTTTAGAATTTTAGAAATCGTATTTGACAATTCATCTTATTCAAAAAATTTTATATAAATATTATTTATTTTGTACTAATTTATTTTATCTTTAGATTAGAGTTATATTAATAATGATTTATTTATTTTATAATTTATAAAATTTTTAAATAAGACAACCTGAAAGTAAAAAGCATCACTCTTTTTTTACGGAGAGAGTATTGTATTTGGACGGAGGAGGTACTAACGTGTAAGGAGTGGGCCTGATTGCCTTTCTTTTTTTACAACTAGGCCTGATTGCTTTTGTGGGGCTTATGCTACGTCTAGAAGGAACGAAATGAAGGAGATCGGCCACTATTGGGTGAAAATGGATTTCGGTTACAATAGTTGAATTTTTGCTTAGTCAACATGCATGCAAAGAGTTATTTGTTGTAACGAGTATTTCTCAAAAAAAAAAAAAAAAACAATAGTTGTAACGGTGCTGATGAACAAGGATCGTCCCCAACCATCATCCGAAAAATAGTTGCGTCATGTTCCTCCTCTTGAGGACTTGTTTTGTATACACATAATTTGAGTTTCAGCCTCACTCCAACAAAGCATTGTATACATGTGCATCCAAACGAGCCTTCTTTGGTGTGGGAGTCAAATGAACACATATATGATGTAATGTTTTTTAGATGTTGAAGTTTTACCTTTCGAATAATTACCCTTTGGATGCTAGTTTCAACTGCGTGCTGTTTTAAGATAATGTTCTTGCTATCTCTCTTATGTATGTTCCCTGGTTAAACTCGTGTTTAACTAGATACCTGTTTGAACTGTTGCAATTCTTCAGAGGCGTGTTGTTGTTTTAGTAAGGTGTAACATAGTAATAAAACCTCAAAATAGATGATGCAATCATTGAATAGATTTTTGAAGCACAAATAAATTCAGATGTAATGAAAAGAATGTTTACTACTCTATATCTAATATTAAAAGCTATAAATTTCTTCATTTACGCTCTCCTCTGTCCTTTCCTCGATTTGTTATCCCTCAGAGTCTCATTCTTTTTTTTTTTTTTAAGATAAAGGATGAAACATCCGACCTCTACGTCCGAAGACGTATACAGCCCAATTATTACAGAGTTTTTGAAAGTAGAGCGAAGAGTCTCATTCTTTGGGTGTTACAAAACTTGCATTTTTGCTAATACACTATCATAGTCCGACCATGCGAGACTGACTGTCACTGGAGCCTGTCATCATGTGCACGTAGCATGCCTTCGTAGCATGCCTTCCACCTTAATTTCTTGGTCATGTACGTCTTTAATGATGCGCGTGTCTTCATCTTTCTTAAACTCACAACAAATAGCACGCCGATATGAATCCATTTTGATTCTATATATTTCCCATATAATGAGTTAATATTTGATTTCCTTAGAAATAAGATTGGACCAAACCCAATTCAAAATCCAATAAAAATACCTAATTCATTATTATTGTTGACACGAATTTGAGTTTTGCACCAACACACCGGGAGGGCCTTGGACGCCCACGAGGTTGCGATCAACCTGAAAAACGCAGCAAGACTCACCCACGTAATCACCCAAACCGATCTAGGGTTCGGTAGGGGCGATGTAGGGCGTGATCTCGGCCGCGAGAGCTGGAAACGACCTCCGGAAGGATCCGTCGGGAGGGCGACGTGAAGGATGCCCTAGGGTCGGCAAGGCCACCTAGAACGCCGGCCGAAATTCGTCGAGAACGTCGTCGATCAGCAGGGGTTAGGGTTTGGAAGAGAATAAAAGTAGAGAGATATGTTGTGTTTGACGATTTGTTGTAGATGGGATCAAATCGGCCATTAACCTTTTTATTATATAGAGGAGGGTGGTCTTGACGTTTCCAATCTCTAAAAACGACCCAAACGCGATTTAGGAAAACGTCGGTTCGGATCGTGTACGGACACCCCAATTTACACAGCGCCGGACGCTGGCCCGAAGGCGCCTGGCGCGCCAGGCGCTGGCCGGACGCTCAACAGAGAGCATTACATGGCAGGGGTGGCGCCGGACGCTCGGCCCATCTTGCGCCTGGCGCGTCTGCCGGTCACCAGACGCAGTCCAGTAACCACCTCGCGCGACCATGCGCGACTGACGCGCGTAGAGGCGCGACTGACGCGGTTTGATCTGCGTCCGGCGCTGTGGCGGCACCTTCGCAGCTGCATGCGCGCGAGTATAGGGGGCGCCTGACGCGTCCGCAAGTGCCGCGACTGACGCGGCCTTCGTGAACCCGTGCGTCCGGCGCGCGCAGAAGCCGTGCGGCCGAGCCATCGCTTGATTCTTCCATGCATGGCTCTCCTTTAATCACTCTTTAGCATATGAAATGACGTATCCCATGCATGGCTCTCCTTTGATCACTCTAGCACATGAAACGATGTAGTTCATGCAACAAATGACATCCATCTGACTCTTGGCACATCATATATTCTAAAAATAGAATAGGACTATTTTGGATATCAACAATTATATATACAGTACCATGTAGTAACAAATTGTGTATTAATTTCATTAAAAAATAAATTAAATGATATGGATATGGGTACATTAAATAGATTAATTAATAAATTAAAAACGATGGACGTGGCTAAGGCATGGCCATGCCATTTGCGTGGTATAGGATGTCCGCACGTACAACATGTTCTTTAAAAAAATGAGAAAACAAAACAGCCAAGAGGTCCTGTGATGAATGAAGTGGACCAATGATCCCATCTATATCTGTATCCAGACCTCCAAACCAGTGTAACAGAGATTTCATAGTAGACAATGCATTGTAATGACACAACAGATTGGTCATGCTCTTTATTAGCAGGGTGCCAGGGTGTGATATGTGCTCACATTGAAGCTAAAACAGAAAGGGAAAATTGAATCTGAACCCATATATTCAGACCGGATCAAACTGAAATTTCAGCAATGCCAACAACATAAATTTACAACAGTAATTAGAATACAACAGGTCATATGCTTTATTTCTCTAGCAGACCTGTTTTCTCAGCATTCATGGATATAAAAACCAGGACCTGAGTGGGGACGATGTGCCCACCCGTATTTCTTTAAGAAGAAAATCTTCTCACCAGATCCCGGAAAACCCCCGAACCCTAGCCCCCGCCCTGACATGGGAGCCCACATACCCGTGAGAAGGGTCAGGCTTCACACCATGCTTTGACACACGGGGACCGGCGAGGGAATTTTTTTTGGGAAATCATGCGTCCGAGAGGATTCGAACCCATGACCGGTGGCCTCCCAACCGGGAGAGCTCACCACCCCTCAGCATTCATGGATATACTTGAATGATCGACCGGAGGCCCAAAACCGGCAAAATATTGTAGTCCTTGAATCCAGCTTCGAGGAACAGTTTCTTCCACTCCTGCTCATCTCTTTCAGCCCCACCAACTTTCATCATATTCAGATCACACAGTACTTGCGTCTCCAGGAGCTTGGTGTCTGACGGATTAGATCCAACCACAATATCAATGATTATCACCTTGCCTCCTGCATCTCTTGAAGGGATAGCTTGCTTACAATTCTTTAATATCTTGATACACTCATCATCGCCCCAGTCATGAAAAATCCACTGGAAAAAAAAAACATCAATAACCCAGTCAATGTCACATTGTCAGCTCATCCAGCTCTTGTGCATTATGTGTTCACACCTTCACATCAACTTCTGATTTTTTTTCCCATTTGTTTCTCAGTGTTAATAGTATGTCCCTTTCACCCTTTTGATTTTCCACTTTGTTTATTCTAACACGATTTAGACGCTCCATTTTATTTATCCTATGAACTTCTAGCTAGTTTGGAAGATCTGTCACCTAAGTCTAGCAATAACCACAATTTTTTAGATCAAAGGGACATCCCCGACTTATATTGAAATTGAAAGCCATCGATCCATGTCCTACCGGAAAAAAACAGCAGTTTTACAACCAAAGAGTGCCACACGCACTCGCTCAGAAAAGGTTAAGTTCAAAAGCGGATCAACTGATATAACAAGAGCGCTCCAAGCAATAACCACAATACATACCTTGAGGAAGACAACATTAGCCGGTGGAATGCTCTCAAACATGTCACCGGCAACAAACTGCACGTTGCTGACAGAAGCATCAGCAGGAGCCTTGGCGACAACATGAGGGAGGTCCAGCACGCTACACTTCATGCACGGGAACGCCGCCGCTATGGCGATGGCGGCTCCCCAACCCCGCCGCCGACGTCGACCAGCGAGTCCACCCCATGGAAGATCTCGCCGAACTCCTTCAGAACAACCTGCATCAGGAAGTGGCTGTCCGCGGCCATGGAGTCGTTGAACGACGCGTTGGCCGCGTGGTCGCGCTCCGACTTCTCCCAAAACGTTGTGCCGCCGTGCATCAGGGTGAATGGGCACTGGCCAGGCTGCTGTTTGTCTTCATCGTCATGGCGGAACCAGGTGCTGAGCTCCATGCTCAGCACCGAGTGGCGGAAGGAGTTGAGCTGCTGGCTCAGCGTAGGGTAGAAGCTCGGCGAGCTCTCGCTGATGAGGAGGCCGGAGGCTGCTGTCAGCTTATAGACAGCAGCTGCAGCAGGTTCGTGCCCGTCGGCCGCCGCCGACGATGCAGCAGCTTCTGCAGTTTGTGCTGGTGGCTGGATGATGGTGAAGGTTCCTTCGACGGTGAGAACGCGCATCAGGCGACGGAGGGCGGGAATCTTACGTGGGTTGACACCGATCTCGCCGGCTATCTGGGAGACGGTGGCGGCGCCGCCGTGGTGGTGGATCGCGTCGGCGATGCGGAGGTCCAAGGCAACGGCAAGCGCCACTGACTTCATGTAGCTGAAGACCTGGTTGTAGAGCTCGGCTTGGACTTGGAGCAGGTCCTTGCTCTCCTCGCTGATGAGGGCCATATTGTGTTGTGCTGTCGATAGGTTACTAGCTACTAGCTGAGAGGAAACCCCAACCTAGTGTTTATACTTGCCCTCTGTCCTGATGGAATAAAAGAGAAGTCGCCATCGAGACAAATCACGTGCAGATAATATGACAACTCACGCTCTCTAGGTTTATTATTAGAGCAGTACCAACATATATAGAAAGTACGAGAATAAATGTCAAATTATGTAAATACTACAATTAGAAACCATGTTTTCATAGAAGATTTCTTCAAAATATCTTTTTTATCGGTCTTTGTCTCTCCTTTTCGTCTACTCGCTCCATAGTAAAAGTCAAACAATTTCAAGTTTGTCCAAATTTATAAGAAAGAACATAAATAAATATTTATGATACTTAGAATACGGAAGTATTCTTAATGATAAATATGATAAGGGTATTATAAAAATTAGTACTTTTTATAAATTTGGTTAAACTTGAAATTTATACTAAAAATATTAATATTTATGACACTGAATATGTAGAATAAGAAAATATATTTTTATAATAAATCTAATCTAAGAGTACTAGCTTATTAGCAAGTCCTTGTACGTCCTCACCGAGAGCCATATTAGGTTTCTATTATGCTCTGGGTGAGCTATAGAAGAGAGGAAACACAAGTAGTGTCGTAGCTTGCATCTAACAAGACTAAGAAATACTCCCTTTGTTCAAAATTATTAGTCGCTTTCACTTTTTTTGGTGCATCTATTTTGCTATAATTTGGAAACGAAGAGAGTAAGTCATTTCAGCTTGTTTGGAGAGTTAACACATCTAATAATCAACTAAATTTATATAATAGATGTCATGAACCAGAATTGGGCTAGCCCGGGACGGGCTAAACAGCCTGACGCTGCGGTCGCGGCCGGCCCACAAGGGGCCAGGGGCGCTTGGCATGAGGGCGGCGCCCCCCCGCCGCCGCCGCCTCCCTCCCTCCGTGTCTAACTCCGCTTAGTCTTCAAGTTAGGATTATCTTAGGCTTTTTGGTGTGTGGAAGGGAATATTTCAATCTATAAGGAAGGCCCTTATTAGGAAATAAATAAATATTGCTTGTAAAAGGTATTCCAATCATATAAGGAAACCTTATAGAGATTGCTTAGATTACAAGTCCCACTAGCCAGGCTATATAAGCGGAAGCATGTAATCTCTTTGGGGATAAGCAAGCAATAAAAATAGTTCCTATCTATCTCGCTCCAGCTCTCACCGCCCCTCCCCGTCCCGCCCGCCGCCGGGCAGCGCCCGCCAGCGCCGTCACCACGCCACCACGCCGCCCCCGCGCGCCGGCGCTTCACCTCCGCCACGGCACCTCCGCTCCTCGCCGCCGCTCGAGCCGTTGCCGGTCGCCGCCCGTCGTCGGAAATGCAGCTCCCCCTACGCCACCTTCTCCGCTCCAACGGCCGACGATCACGTGTCAATTCCGGCCCAATCTAGCGGTCTCGACAATAGAATAATAACACTAATGATATCATATAAGCATGGGCGGGACCTGCTGTTGTGCCCGGGTATACATTTTTGTCCCAAAAAATAGTACATACAGGTATACACATATGTATTATATAGTTAAACTTTAATATTGTAGTTCTCCTCATCTTATTCATCTAGAAACAACCAAACCACATTGCAGCCTATCCTGTAAGGGTTTGGAAGCGTAGACAACAATTTTCCTTTAATCTTGCTCAATTTATAATGTATATTTTCTTTAGCTTAGGGCTTGGGCATACCCTACTTTGAAATCCAGAGTCTAACACTCCATTTAAGTATCATTAGATTCTTCATCGATTATATAGTATATCTGTTTGATGCCACATGCGTGAGATGTTTTAATTCTCTATAAAAAGATAGATTTATAATTTTAGACGGAAAGAGTAAAGAATTTACGCTTGCCCTCTCTCATGCATTGGATGAGTCAAAGAAAATCAGCCTTAAGACACATCAAGGTACGGTGACAGCTTACTCTCACCTGTCGCAGTTTACAATGCTTTTTTTTGAAACCGGGACATTGCCCGTTTTGCATTAAGAGAAGTGGGATAGTTTAGTTACATCCTAGATATATACAACTGGCGAGATGCGGGTATACTAGGCGACACACTAACAAAAGGCACCGGCTAAAACGGTGGAGCTAACAAGTTGTACTTAGGAAGAAACCTATTTTGCGACCGAGAAGAAAACCACCCTTTCCGGTGCTCGCCGTCGTCGTCAAGGCAGTTCCGCGCAAAGCGCCATGGGGGGACTAGGATCTGCACCATGTCCCCGCTTGTGTTGTGGGACATGACCGCTAAAATGATCTTGGAATCTCTTAGCTACGGTGGAGTCCGGGGTTTGAGATGAAGCACCCTCCGCCCTCCCTTCCCATTTGTTAAGGAGGACGCGCCGAGCCCTGACGTTCGTGATTGGGATCCCGAAAGGAGGACTTGGCGGCCAAACGGTCCTCCGCCTTGGCGCCCCCACGTCTCTGCGGTCCGGTGAGATGCGCAGCGCGGGTGGTGAGGCCACTAGCGGCTGCTCTAGGGGCAACATGAGAGAGTCGACGGCCGCCCACATCCCGACATGGAAGGCGGCGCGGTGTCCGCGAAGTGTCGAAGCGGCGTAGTGGCCGGCAGCGGTGGAGCTGTGGTGTTCGGAGCCACCGACGAGTCGGGGGCACGACCGCACTCACTCCGCACGAGGACGGCGCGGTTGAAATCCCGACTCGAGCACGCCGGAGGACGCGGCCGGTCGATGAGGCTCTCGTGGCCTCGCCCATGCGCTTCGACGAGGAGGGCGGCGGCGCTCCCGTTTCTGCCCGGCGCGTTGCGTCGGATGAACCTCTCAGGCCGTGGTCCCGAGTGGATGTTGTCCCCGACTGACTCGGAGGGTTCTCCGACCCGGCTCAGTGCCCGCCGCCCGGGAGGCGCATCCACCACCGCCCGACTCGCCGCCACGGGTCCTTCTCGTCCTCGTCGATGCCCCAGCCAGAACCGCAAGACGCAAGCGCCGATGGGCGCCGGGTCTCCGACACAATCCCCACCGCCATGCCCGAGTCGGTCACCGCCACTGTCCCATCCCCGCTAGGGTCCGTGGCACACCCGACGCGGAGGGTTTCTTTCGGGTGGAGAGCCCCGGCAGCGGGGGTTCGATCGCCCGAGGTCGCCGTGGCCGTGCGGCTCGGAGTTGATCGGCTTGTGCTTCAATTGCCTCCATGACCGCCATGTCGGTCGCCAAAGTGCACCTTCCCCGCGATGCTGTATCGTGCCCGTGAGGGGAGGGCACCGTCGGCTTGCTTGCCGCGTGGTGTGAGGCGGGACGTGCGGCCACGCGAACGGACCTCTCGCGCCGCCTCTCCGCCGCGGCGACCTACGATGCGCTTCCATTGTGGTGCCACCGCCCCCACCTCCTCCACCGCCTCCACCACCACCACCACCGCTCCACCGCCGGGAAGAGCCGCTGCGTCAACCTCGCCCGGGCTCGCCCACAGGCGAGGCCGCCGTCGGGTGACAGTTGTTCGCCCGACCGGCGCAGGCGTGGGTGGGCCGCGCCCGCGACGACGACGAGGTCCACCCCCGAGGCGTGGTGGGCAGCGTCCGTGATGTCGAGGATCGTTGGCGGCGTGCACCCCTCCCCCCACCCCACAATGATGGGAGCGCCGGCGGTGGGCACCCCTCCTCCGCCTCCTCCACCGGAACGACAACTGCCAGACACCCGGCGCATGTGCCGCGGGAGGCGCCGACCACCTCCTCGGTCTCCACGGAACATGGGGCCGGCAACTCACCACCCGGAGTTCGACCGCGCCGACACCCCTGGCTGCGTCGGCGGCCAGCGAGCTTCCAGATCCCCATCGATCATAGTGCCACGCTCTCTCGACCAAGAGCGAAGAAGATATCCTAGGCCGGGCATTGGTGGGGATGGTGGGCGCCCCCCCTCATCCGTCTCCATGTCCACCGCTGCGGTATATAATTACCTGCAGTCCCCGCCGACACTGGGCCGAGGGCGCCAATGTGCGACGACACGAGCCGGAAGACTTCTGGTTCGCCGAAACATGGCGGATCGTCCAACGGGTTCTACGTGCCCCTCTTGGCACCGGCTGACCCCCGCTGTCCCGGCGACCACGGCTGCGCACCTCACGATCCGCGCCGACGCGGTTCCGGTTCACGGCGTCTGGTGGGCATTCGCGGTTGCCCGCGCACGCCAGAATGCGATGTCCGGCCCAAGCTGTGCTTGGGCCATCTTGCACGAGAATCCAATGCTCGGCCCCCGGAATGCCCCTTGATGATGATCGTGAGTTGTTCGTTACCGCTGATGGCCGGCACCGCGGTACATACCGAGGAACAGCTCATTAACATCCCGGCCCGATGTGGGGGCGGCGACGGAGGTGACCGGCGGCTCTACCTCCTACTCTCGGATCTGGGTGTCGGGACTTGCGCCCCCTCGAGGAGGAAGGCTGCTCAGGCCTCGTGACGATGTCGGCCGGGAAGATGGTAGGGGTGACGGAGCCGGCGGGACCCGAGGCGGCGTCCCCGACCACCGTGGCGCCCTGGGCCGGACCGAGGCGACTTCCGCGACCACACACCCGGGCGGGCCGTAACGCGACTACTCGGGTGTCCAAAGCCGCCCACCATGAAAGCGTCAAGGTGGGCGCCATCTCCCGCCCCTATGGCAAGAACTGATTCGTCGGGGCCCGTTGGCGTTCGGCTGAGGATCGGTGGGCACGTCCCTCCCCGCGCGACACCAGTCGAGGGCTCCCGACTTGGCGGTCGAGCCTTCCTTGTGGAACCGGAGGGTCTCCAAATGCCCTCCGGCGGGCGCCGCCACCGGACGCCTACACCAACTTCATCCGGCAAAAAGGTTATGCACGCCATCCATGTTCGTGCTTCGATCCGAGATAGTTCGCGGTACACCGTGGCTTCGTCGGGGCCTTCATCAATGTCGCTCCACACTTAATTTAAGATGGACGCTGACCGCGGCCGGGTGCAAAGCCCCCGTCGATTGGTGGCAGGGATCTAGTGCGGTGGAGCTCACCGGTGTTCCGCCCCACATCCCATGGATGCACCAACCGATTGGTGGAGTGAGCTCGCCAAAGACGTTGCTCTTCACGGGGAGGTTCCACGGCAGAGGTGGCTTCACAAAGACCGGCGGGAGGAGGGGTCACGCCACCTATCTTGAGTGCGGGGAGCTGTCGGGGCACCTTGCGGCCCCCCCCCCATGCGTTCAGGCGCCGCTGCAGGAGGCGGAACCGACGGGCGCGTCGAGGGGAGGGGTCGCAAGCGGCGGCCAGCGGTTTACAATGCTCGCAACTATTTGTGCGATGTCGTCGGCAATGTCGCCTATTGCCCATCGGTCGTCGTCGTCGTGATCCCCACCTGATTTCATTGATTAGTGGCTCTAAAAAGCCTGAAGTTGTGAGAGTACATGATCCACAATCAAATCATATGAATTGTTAGTACAAGTATTAACTTAATTGTACGGCAGGTACATAGACTCAGGGCTTGTTTGGTTCATCGGACTAGGGACTAGAGACAAAATGAGACTAAAAATTAGTCTCTAGTCTCTCCAAGCTTGGAAATAGGGACTAATTGGGACTAAAAAATAGTCTCTAGTCCTCATGGTGTTTTAGAGACTAAATGAGATTAAAAATTAGTCCCTAGTCCCATGAAAACCAAACAGACCTTATCAATGCCACCTACCACCGCGGCAGGTACATCAGAGTATTTAACTTAATTGTTAGTATACAAGTAACACACTTTGAAGGAGAAGGAACATTAATAACACACACTGTCACCTACCACCATGACGAAAGCCATGAGGTTAGTAGTCTTGTGCCTTAACCACTGCACTAAAGTAGTGTTTTCATTAAGAATCATTTTGATTTTTATTTGACTCAACGGTTGAGTTAATTAATTCTTAAAAATTCTAAAAAAATTTGGCCGATGGGGACTCAAACCCAGCGCTCGGGTTAGAAGTCTGTTGATTACCTTAACCGGCGTGATAAAGTAGTCATTTTAGTATTATTGATTTCATTTTATTTATTTATTCTTTGTTATACAGTTAATTTAAGTTAAGTATCTTATCACTGTCGGTCCGAACGAGCAACGACAGTGATCAACTACCATCACAGTACTACCGGTTCTTGGCTAGAGCCGACACTGATCATTGTCTGTCCAGTTCTCAGTGGGGACCGGATGACGCCCACCATGGAAACGCAAACGGTTTATCACAATGCATGCGACTCTTTGGAATTCCAGGCAGCTGATGGAAACGCAGCCGATCGTCATTAGAGCATGGCTAAGGGCATGTACAATCCACGCAGGCGAGCACATCTCTAAAGACCTCGAATCTATCATACTGCACGGTATACAAATGGTCATACAATCCACAAACAAATGATCCGTCTCTAAACCGTTTAATCTTTCTGCGTGTAGCTAAGATCAACTATAAATAAAATTTTGTATATCATTGTGTGGCTATTCAAAAGAAAAATATACCAAGAATAATAGTTTGAGGAAACAGCTAGCGATGCAACAGTGCAGCTACATAGTATTGAATGTCTGATGCTAATTATCCAAGAGCAGTTGAAATGTAAGAAATTTGGCCTCCCAGGTTCCAACCTACTACACACATGACAGATTGATCCTATGAGCTTAGATTTTCCACCAACAGAGTTAGTCTGAAGTCTGAATACTCATGTACACAGAGAAATTTAGTCTGAACATCCAGCTTCGTATACAACTCTACTTTGTATTTTGAGCAGGTTGCTCTTCCAATTTGTCACATAAACACAAAAGGATCACAGTGCAGACTATACAACAAGACTGGAGATTCAGAACGCATGGCTCAACTTTTTTTTTTCATGTTAAACATTTTCATGTTGCTCTTCCAATTTTCTTGCTACAAGTCTACAACATTTTCAGATTCACGGGCGGCAGCATCACTAGAACATTCAGAAAAGATGCAAGTAATAGTACATTCAGGGCGATGATCACATTCAGAAAAAATAGGACATTCAGATAGGGAGTTCACATTCAGATTATAGCTCTATTCACTAACAAATAGGATCAACCACGTCAGGGTATAGCAACCAGCTCGCATATCTTCAAGATTCTTTGTAGATACAGAAAATAATTGCAGGTCAAGCTTCTTCAGATTTGGGAAACCCAAAACTGGGAACCTTGTTTGAATCATAGAAAGCTATCACTCATATTCAGCACTTGTCATCTAAACATTCAGACTGCCAAAACATTTTGTTCCAGCTTTCCAAGACGACTCGTACTAAAGCATGAGAACTGGAATATAGACATTCAGTTCATCAGGCATCACGCCCGGTTGAATCCCACCAACCAGTAGATGGTGAAGGGGGAAGTGGGATGGAGTTGTTGCCGCGGTAGGGAAGGCACCTCCACCAGATCCATGGAGGATGGAGCTGTCGGCGCGGCCGCTGAAGGTCCGGATGCGGGCGAGGAAAATGGAAACGGGACGAGCTACTTCATAGGATTTGGAGACGAATTTGGCGCCACATCTCCCTGCTGTCCGCGCCCAAACATCATCTCTGCGCGCGCACGCCCGGGATCCACGCATCGTCGACATGAGGAGACGCCGTCGTACAACGCTGCTTGCATCGTCTTCTCCGCATTGGAGAACGGGACGGGTCCGTCGCCTCGCGAGGCGACGGCGGCTGCGTCTTTAGCCTGGCGCGGGGGTGTATTTGAAAAATATGCATCTTAGAGACGAGGTTAAGGGACGCGTTGTACGTGCCCTAATGGTTTAGCCAGCAGCCGGCGGAAATGAACAGCCATGTCACATTCAGCCAAGCAAGCCCCGTCACACATTCAGCCCAGCAACACAGCAGCCTGTATAAATAGAGATGGCTCATAGGTTGGCTAAGAAAGTCATTGCATTTAATAGCAAGCACTTAATACAGGCATGTAGATACAATCTGGTGTGATCAAGAGCTATGTGGCCATGTGTGAATCAACAAACCACACACACATACATCTCACCAAGACCTTTGAAATCGACCATTAAAATCTTCATCAGTCCGCAAACACCAAGAACGTATGCTGCAGTTTCCTACAACAAAAAAATCAGAAGATTTTGTTTTTCTACAAATTCATTTGCGCACGTATGAGAGCAAAACACAGATTAAACTAAACGTCCAAGCATGCATCCTGTAATACATGGCAAGAAGCAAAAAATCAAAATTTTACTCAACTCCGCTGGCAGATTGGCGCACAGCCGCACACCATGACCACGCTCGGAGTCGATGGGAGACGCCGTAGCCTGGCAAGCCGCATCGCCGCCACCATCGGAGACTATAGAGACAAACAAGCCCGCAGCCGCGAGCCCGCCGCCGGATTCGAGGAGGGTCGCGCCGCCGTGAGATCGGGAGAGGGGAGGGGCCGCCGTGGTTGGTCGAGGAGGCGCGGAGTTCGGGGAGATTAGCGCCGGGAAGCAGACGGAGCAGAGATCGAGGAGAGGAACGAATCGCCGGCTGAGTCGCCGAGGACGGGCTGGGAACGAGTGACTCCGCCTTGGTTCTCGCAGCAGCGAGCGAGCGAGTCGTGAGTCACCCGTCGTGCCCTTCTCGCTCCTCCAACTAGGATGAAAGCTGACATGGTGGGTTCAACTCGCCGGCTGACTAGGTTATTATACTTGCTCTTAGAATTCCAAGCAGTTGCATGCACTTTGATAGCACACCGTCCCATGGGAAATGAACAGCTACGCCTAACAGCTACTCTGCTCTGATCATGGCACTCTATAATCTCTTCCATAATAATCCAATGCAGGCACTCTCCCAAATCGATCAACTCCATGAAGAACTCAGGTGCCAAGCACGTGAGGGCGGATGTGGAGGCGGCCAGGGCAGAAGACCCCGTCGACCGGAGGGCGGACGACCACGAGATCGAGGCGGATGTCGGCCGTTGACAACACGGCTACAAAGCTAGAGAGGGAGGACGGCGATCCCTGTGCTGCAGCCATTGTGGAGAAGGACCTCATAGTCAAGCGTCTTCACGCCGCCTTCTCTAAGCTCAACAACCTTGCCAATCAGCATGGGCACTTTTTACCGAAAACCCGATAACCAAACCGAAACCGAACCAAATCTCGGTTTTGGTATCGGTTTTCGTTTTTGTGCTTCGGTTTTCGGTGTTGGTTTCGGTTTTCAAGGTGACACCGAACTGAAATACCGAGTAATCGAAACAATTGGTTGATTCCAGTTTCGATCCTGCCAAGTTCCCAACCGCCGCACCGCCACCGCCCAGCCCAAAGACACGACGCACTAACTCGCCCACTCACCTCGCACCCCGCAACGACGCAGTAACGCACGTAGCCGGACGCAGTCACACGCTCACCACACACACACACACACCTAACACTGCCCGGACAAAGACCGCGAGGCGGGCGGCGCCCGGCGGCGCAGCGCTTCAACGGCGGCATCGCATGACCCTAGCGGCGGGCGGCGCAGCGCTTTGAGCGGTGGCACGGGCGGGCAGCGTGGCGGCTTCACCGGCGTGGGCGGCGCGGCGTGGCGCGGCGGCGTCCCCAGCCGGCAGTGCGGTCTTCTTAGCGGCTCGGTGGGGCGGCGTCCACCAAGATTGGCGGCGGCGGTCGCGCGGCCGCGAGGCCCGTGGTAGGGGATTTTTTTCTTCTTTTGCGGTGATCGGTTTTTTCGGTTGAAACTGAAAACCGAACTAAAAACCGAAACCGATTTGGTCGGTTTCTCAAAATTTGGCAAACCGATCGGCTTATGATATCTAGAAACCGATTTTTTATACGAACCGAACCGAATTCTCGGTTTTGCGAATGCCGGGGTGACTAGCCTGCAGCCTTGGTTTTCCCTCGGTCAATATGTCGAGGATAGAAAAGGTCAATTTCTACATGCATTCCTTCTCAACTCTTTGGCTGATATCCTCTCCAAGGGGATACCGCCGAGTGGACGGCAAGAAGGGCGCCAAAAAGGTCTAGGATTTTCTTATACTTTTATCAAATATATTTGTATGTTTTTATATAGAATTAAATGCATTAGCGCCCCTAAACTTGTCAAGGGGTGTCATTTAGGTCCACAAACTTCAAAAACACATTTCTAGGTCCCTAAACTTGCAAGTGGTGGACCACATACATCCTTGAACTTGTAAATTGTTGCACTACAGGTCCATTTTGGATACCAACCACTATAGTGCACCACTTAACAAGTTTAGGGACCTAGAAATGCAATTTCAAAGTTTATGAACCTAAGTTGCTCTAAGTTCAGGGCAGTTGTGTATTTAACTCTTTTATATATATTTATGTTCTAATGAAACTAGATATATATGTTTTGTTGTGTGTTATGTTTCTTGTGCTTAAAAGCACGAGGCGATTCAAGGATTGAACCAACACTGATTTGTGCCCATCACGATTAGAAATAGGATTATGGGAGAGAGGAGGGAGGAGAGGATGACAACTTTATGTAATCGGCTTATCACTAGCAGTTTAAGGTATAAACCGACACTGATACAGACACATGTTGGGTGAAACACCAAACCAACACCGTTAAGAATACATGAGTATCGGTTCATGCCAAGAGTCGACAGAGTCAGGTCACTGTTCAATCACTGCCGGTTTGTGGCTTGAGCTGGCAAAGATGTGGGCTTTCACCGCCAATTTTGAAGCAAAGAACCAACATTGAAGGGTCATCCACGGCGGTTCAATCAAATCCAACAATGATGATACCGGCACTAAAAGATCAATTCTTTAGTAGTGTCGAGAAGAAAAAGACCACCCTAACGCTGCTAACCAATGTGCATCTTGCAATCCCTACCTTTGAAAACACACTTAAAGCTAATGAAATTTAAATGCACTAAAGATCTGATTTCCTCGGCAAGGTTTCCAACCGGCGAATCCAAGTACGCTTCAGGAGAAATAACTTGCGCTGCTAAAGTTGAATCGGCTAGTAGCCATGATGCACGTATTGCCACGTACGTGTTTATGATTATTGTTATTGGCCGGTGATGTTCTACTATATGTTACAGAGAAAACTTTAAACTTGCTGGACACTCAAAGTAGATATGGTTTCTAAATTATTTTGTTGCTCATTTCTTAAACAAATTATATATTCATTTTAGAGTTATCCGCCTCTCAAAATTAGGAGGCAGGTCTCTTAATAATAAGTCCTGCTCAAGTAATTGGGCCAAATTCATTTAGCCCATTTAGCACGCGCGGCAGCACCCGACGCGTGAGGCCGAGAGCAGCTGCTTTCAAGCAGCACAGTTCACAGAATCAGACGAAACAATAATCAGATTGCTGATTTGCTGGCAAGACAAAGCCTAGCTACTTTACAATCAAATCAGTTATCCTTTTCAGGATTATGTATTAATTCAAGTCATGTTTATTGGTGTCCACTCTTGAATGCACTCCATTTTGTAGCCATTAACTTTGTAATGGTTCTAACAGCTTCATGTTATTAAGTTATGAAAACGCTATGTGTAACTGATATCGGGTCTGGAACCGTCTTTCCCTTTCTATAGTTGAAACTAACGATTTCAAGGGCGACGTGCTTTTCCCTCCGTCGATTTGCCGGCCCCCACTCCTCCGGTGTCCTTGACGACGGCGAGGATGAGAGGGGTGCCCAACTCCTTGGCAGGAGGGTATGTATAGCCGTAGGCTTTAGGTCTAGTAGCTTCTATCTCCCTCCGACGCCTTCTATATTGTTGACTAGGGTTAGTATGTCTGTGCATCTTTCTAGAGATGGTGGCAGTGGTGGCGTCGTCTCGGGTGAGATATATATGCAGCTTCTATCACCCATCGGCGCCTTTCTATATCGCCGGCTAGGGTTAGGATGGTTGTGCCTCTTTCTAGAGATGGTGGCAGCGGTGTCATCATCTCTGGCGTGATCTGCATGAGGGGTAGGCTTCCCAGCGGCGCTTAGTTGGTAGCGGCCACATTGTCGTTCTGGAATAAATTTCTCCAGACCTTCTTCCTCCTTGTTGTCCTGAGCGTCGGCGACGGCAGGCTTGCAAGGTCAGTGAGATTCTCTTTTGTTGCGAATGGGGAATGATTCCTTTCTTCCCCTCGCACTACGAGTTTCTCTCGGGTTGTTGTTGTCGACGGTGGCTGCTTATTGCTTTTCCCGCCGGTGGCCCCGACAGCTGCCAACACAAATTGCTTCCTCTCCGATCGTGTTGTGGGGATTGCTCGAATCGATGCAGTGGGGTTCTACGGGCTATTGGGGCAGTTTCAAGGTTTTGGTGTCCCTTGGCATGGCGGAAGGTGAAACATCATCAAGTGTGTGCGTCAATTCTATTTGTACCGAGGTGTTTCCTGCAAAAACACAAGGGTTTGACGCTACCCATCCTCAGTTGTTGTCCAGTCCTTGCCATGGCGTCGCATCAGGTAACAGTGCGAGCGTTCAAACTATTTGCACTCTTCATCCTTTAAATGCTTCTTTTATCTGTCCTAGTCATCAAGAGTCTCTCCTCTATACTGCTTTCTTCCGCGCTCATCCATCCTTTAATATGAGATCTTGTTTTGAAAGATCTATTGAAACAAATTCAATAGTGTAATTGGAATTAAAATTGAATTTTTGGTTTGTGAGTTATAAAATTTTTTTAGTTACTTCAAATAGTGGGGACGCCGCATGGTCTCACCTCCCTCTCTCTCCTGCACGACACTTCCCCGGTGCATACGGGAACGACTGACACATGGGAACGTTTACGGGAGGAACGCAGTGCAACGATTTTTCATGCTATATGCTATGTACCGGACCGTATCGAGGAAAAAGCGCAGACAGTCTCATCCCGCCATCGGGCTCTTACATGAGGCATGCACCCAGTGGCCGACTCCCACACGAATGATGCTAGAATTCTCTATAGTTTTCTTGGTTTTGTGAATCCAATCGAAGGCAGATTGGGAAGTTCCCGTACCCACACGAATGCAGGGGGTGCAAATTGGTGACAATTAGATGCACCTTTAAACCTTTTTAGTTCAAGTATTTGTACCACTTGTCCAAACTTTTGAAGAAGTAGTACAAATACTTGTGCTAAAGAGGTTTGGAGGTGCACTTAAAATACCTTTTTGCACCCTTACACGAATACATGCAAGCTCATGTTTGCACAAAACTTCTAGCTAGATCACACTTACCTCTGCAGACGGAATTGCGAAAGTAACAGAGTGCTGCTCGATCGATCCGATAAAAGGTTCAAGGCCTCACTTGAGTAGGCACTGTCGTAGAAACACATGGGACAATGTTTAAACTGCGTTTAAGTGAGCATACATGGCGAAAATGGTATTGGAGCCTCATAACTCGATCCACAATTCTTGACCAACACAGAACTCTAACCGTCAGTGAGTCATAAACTAAATGGAAAAAGTCTACTTAACCCCCTGAACTATGGGGTTGTGACTACTCCTTGCCAAAACCTTTAAAACCGCTTAACTAATACCCTAAACTTTGCAAAACCGTCTAAATCACCTCCTAGGGCGGTTTTGCTCGGTGGTTTTGCCCGGCCACGGTGGAGTGGTTTGGCCACGCTGGCTCTTAGGTCCGCAGCTCATCTCACCGCCATGTGGGTCCCACTCATCATCTTCACCTCCATCCTCCTCTTGTCGTTCTGCGTTGCACGACCAATTGCTCCAACGAGGCAGCGCCGATCAACTCGAGCCGAAGGAGCAGGCCGCGCTCCTCCAAGCCTTGGTCGCTGGCCTCGCTCAGGCACGCCCACCGCCTGCTCTCGTCCAGTCCGGGGCCCCCGATCCCCGCGCCGCCACTGCACGGGATCACCACATCAGTACCTCAAGCTCGGCTCCCGGCGGCGTGCACGTCGAGCCCTCGAGGAGCGGCCTCCGGTGAGGGGAGGAGGAGGAGGCGCGGTCAAGGCTGCGGGCGGGAGGTGTATGCGAAGGTGTGGGAGCTCCACGCCGCAGAGATCCGTGCGGCCGGGTACGTCGTGCGGACACGCGCCACGTGCTCCACGACATCGGCGAGGGCGCCAAGGCCCAAGCGCTCATGTACCATAGCGAGCGCCTAGCCATCGCGTTCGGCTCGTGTGAGCACGTCGCCAGGGATGCCACTCTAGGTTATGAAGAACCTCTCGTGACTGTGGGGAGTGCCACAACGCCGAAAACTCATCGCCAAGGTCACCGCCACGATATCGTTGTCATCGGGCGATGGGCCAGCCAAGAGTGTTGTTGGCGTGGCGGTGGCCTTGGCGGCAATGGTGTCTATGCAAAGGCGACACGAGGCCGAGGTCGTCGGTGAGGGAGAGGAGGACGCGGTAGGACTCAAGTGATTCCATCGCGAGCGAGTCCATTGTGGGGCCAGCGGCCGCGGGGGGGCGGGACGGCGCGAGCCCCGCTACGGGATCCACCGGCCGCGGGGTGCGTGACGGCGGGAGCCTCACACGGGCTCCGCCGACCGCGGAGCATGCGAGAGCGGGAGCCCCATCGCTAGCTCCGTCGACCGCGGGGCGGCTCGATCCTCCCGGGCGCAACGCTAGATGGCTTTTACCCTCCCAAAACGGTGTGAGCTCTGTTGTGCGCTTGCCGTCGCGGGATGCGACGTGGTCGCCGTGCCCTAGCAACAACGAATGGCCACCCTTTGGCCGGAGGTAGGGGATGACAGGTGGGGACCACCCGCCGGTGAGAGTAGCACATGTTACTTATACATGGGGCCCACCCATCGATCCAATTGAACCCACCTAGAGTCCATCCCTTGCGCCACCGTGTTAAAACCAGGCCACGCTGGCCGCCATGCGGGCAAAACAACCCTCCCAAAACCGGCCAGGGGGTGAGCAACATTTCTCAACAGTTTGAGGTTGCTAACCACGTTTTTCATGTGGTCTATTTCTCAAATAGTTGAACAAGAATAAACTCTTTTCAACTTGTTTATATATATATATATATATATATATATATGATAAAAAAAATCAAATGGCATAGGATCAATATCACACAGATAAGGTTTCTAAATAGTACAATGAAATCATATTGGTGAGTGATGACCCTATAACAACCCTCGCTTTGCCGCTTGTGCCATTGAAAAGCATGCAAGAATACTCCATCAAATGCACATATTAATCATGTTGCTCTCATCCAAATCACATTTTGCTTCACACCATCAAATACATACATTAATCATGTTGCTCCCATCCAAATCACACATTTCGCTTCACACCGCTTCCTCATGCCTGATCCGAGTACAACCATGAGTTACTCAATACTCACGTTAGTTATAAATAACACCCACTAGAGGAGGCTTATAAAATATACAACAGAGCCATATGTTTCTTTCATGATTGATTCAAGCTTTTTGTAGTGTAGCTATACAAGATGTTGGAGTAAACTGAACCGATGAGTGCGTTGTGATCCACATATTGCTAGAGCAGATTTTCTAACCATATGCAATGTTTTGCAACTTTCAATTGTTAGAAACAATACGCTCTATCCAACTGAGCTATTGCCCAATAACATTCAAAATGTTAAAAAGCAATAGTTCTTTTCATTTTTTTTATTTTTCTCAATATGTTAAGAGAGAAAATGGAGATACCTTTATTAGAATTTATACTGATTTTACTATGGAACATGATTTAAAGTATTTGACATGATAAACACCTTTGTAATTAAATTGTTATTTGGTTATGAAATTTGTGTTTTACACTGGAAAAGGTGTTTTATAATCACTCTCATCTTTTAGTGCTATTAGCTATTTAAGTGCCAATTATGGAGGAAAATTAAATTTAAATTATAATAGCAATAAAAAGGAAGAAAACCTATCTTAGATCATTTCCAAGAGTTTCCCAAACAATTTCCTAATCCATGATTTTTGGCAATATTGAAAAAATGCATCTCCAAGAACTCCCAATATCCACTACTACAGAAATGATTAACCGTGGCGGGCATTTTGGATTTTCCGTGGCGGGCATTAGGTCCGCCGCGGCTAAGGGGTCGCGATTGTCGAGCGATTAACCGTGGCGGACTCCATGCCCGCCACGGAAAATCGATAACCGTGGCGGGTGTTTAACAATGCCCGCCACGGAAAATAGAGATAGTGACTTCTTACAATGCCCGCCATGGTAAACAAAAAAAAAAAAAAAAAAAAAAAAAAAGAAAAAACCCGAACCCTAACGGGCCCGGATGCGGGCGCGGGCCCGTTAGGGTTTCGCCACGGTCGGCTCCTTAGCCGCCCGGCGCGCGACCTGCCGCCGCCGCCGCCGCCACCGGTTTCGCGCGCTGGGGGCCCGGCCAGTGCTTGAGGACGGGATCGAGTAGGGGACGCTAGATCCGCCGCCGGGCCAAGGCGCCGAGGACGCCCGCATCCGCCATCATGGCGCTCGAGGATGCCGCTTCCCGAGGACGCCGCATCCACCACCGCGCGCTTCGGGCGCGCTCGCGGTGCTCGTGGACGCCGGCCCGAGCCGCGCGAGGCCGCCGCCGCCGCCGCCCAGCGCCTCCGGGACCCGCCGAGCCACCACCGGGAGTAGGGCCGTGAGGCGGAGAGAGGCCGCACCCTCCGCGCCGTCGGGAGGAAGGGGTGGGGGCGTGCGGTGCCGGGAGGGGAGGGGTGGGGGCGCGCGCCGCCCGGGAGGGAGTGAGGGAGGGGGATGGGCACGGGAAGGGAGAGGTGAGGGAGAGAAGTGAAGTGTTGGTATATATTTTTTCCCACGATTTTCCGTGGCGGGCATTGTTAAAAGTCCGCCACGGTTAATCGATTTTGGCGTGGCGGACTTTTAACAATGCCCGCCACGGAAAATAGAGATTAACCGTGGCGGACTTTTACAATGCCCGCCACGGTTAATCGATTAACCGTGGCGGGCATTCCCACTGGCCAGGGGCTGCCGCCAACTATTTTCCGTGGCGGTTTTCTAAATGCCCGCCACGGAAAATAAAAACTAAACACCATGCAAGTTCAATTCTATAGTAGTGATCACATCCCAAGCTATTGGTACTTAGAAAATTCGACCCTTCGCACGTATAGTAGGACAGGGGTTACGATGCAAATATCTATACCTATTAATAAAGCGAGAAAATTTAAAGTCGTCCGGCCTCTCCGTCGTCCAGCCTTAAGTCACGGCTGTCCGAGCAAACAAATTTGGAGACATCAGGCTCAACGCTATGTTAGGAGGCGGCGGTGCGCATGTTGCAAGAGTCCGTCCGCGGGAGCCGATGAGAGAAACGGGCGGCGGCGCATATGTCGCAGTCTGTGGGAGGAGGTTTGAGAAACGGATAAGATGGAGTCATGGGAATAAAAATAATAAAGCAATTAGGAGAAATAAATAAACGGGGAAATAAGAAAGGAAAAAAAAAAAAAAAAAGAATAAGGGTATTATATGTACATACATTTTACCGCGGGAGAACTTATTTTACCAAATATTATTCTCAAACTAGAACTACTTTATCAAATAAACTACTCTATCAAAAGAGTCGTAACCATAGTTATTTTAGCCAAAGGAAGCTATACGAACGGGTCGACTTGAAAGATCTTCGGCCGAGGAAGGGAAAGCTATAGAAAGAAGGGTCAGAAAAATTATGAGTAGAAGAAATGTGTAGCACGTGTTAACTAAACTAACATTTGAGTAACTCTGCTCTATCAAGTGGCAGTTTGCTTTTCACGTAGGGTCAACTTAATAATTGGATGTTTCATATTATATTGAATTTTGATTGTGTATTTTCTGATGCTATTTTTTTAAAAGTTTTAGGTTTTTAGCTAATTAATATTATTACTCCCGTTGCAACGCACGGGCACTTTCCTAGTACAAGATAAAAAGAAAGTATAGAGGTGGGGGTGATTGATTCGCCACACCAATGCAAAACCTTTTTTGTCCTTACCATTTATTTAGATTCTTTTTCATGCCTTATTTGTGGAAATGCTATATAAGCGCCCGATGAAAATACTCCATCAATCCTAAATTGTAAGTCATTCCAAGAATCTAAGAGAGTCAAAACATCTTTAAGTGTCACATAATAGTAAGAGCTCGTTACTAGCTTTAAGATAACTACTCCAATTGTGATAACTTTTAGCATCACACGTAGCTTATAACATGAATAGCTCCACATGGCACACACATAGCGTCATGACCGGGAGATAGGGCCCGGAAGGACAGGCCCACGAGGCCCGAGGGGTGCCGGCGCGGCGCTAGGGGCGAGCACGCGCGCCGCCGCCGCCTCCGCCTCCCTTCGGCGTATTCTTCGGCAATTAATTCAGAAATAAAGAAGGAAATTCATTAGGATTATCTTAGGCTTTTTGGTGTGTGTTGGTAAAAGTTATCCCACGAAATATAAATGTATAATCCATAGCGAACATATCTTGGTGAGCACTTCACCGAGAGGGTTTTAAATATCGAATCCATAGGGAGAAAGGTGTGAGGATAGTGAGACTAAACTAAATCCCCCGAGACTTTTAGAAAGGTCCGGAGAAAATAAAGGTTGAGAAGATGTCTATGGTTGTCTAGTTTATATCCTTGTAAGGCTTGAAGATATTTCTTAATGGGGGCGTACTCAAAGGGAAGCGAGGGGGCAAACGTGCAATCCTCCGGTAACAAGGTCCTACTTGGCCTATCCAACCGGATGTGGACTCCAAAGGAATCAATGGTACTGTCACTACCATGAACTACCACGCTCCGGAAGGTAGGGTGTATTTACGAGTTATCTAGTCCAAACACCACGCTTGCACTAGGGGTAACAACTTCAACTCAAGAGCGACTTGAAGTACTATAATAAAGAGTCGTGAAACCGAAAAGAAATATAAAGAAGTAAACTTACTCAAATAATAAGTTGATCCACCAAAGAAGTCTCAAGATCAAGTGCAACAAAGCCTTTGATCCCAGAGGTACAAGCGTAGAGGAGTCACCAACGGATCCAGTACTTCCCCTTCTTCTCCTCTACTCACTCTTTATCTCTCAAGAATAGATCTAGTCACTCTCGTTGGGTACTAAGATCTATCTCTCAACTTTCTAACTATATCTCTCAACTTGATCTCAGCTCTTCTAATTAGAGAGGTATGGCTCTAGCCATTGATCGAGTTGAGTCCGATGAATAATGATTTTCATGCTTAGGTCGAGGGTAGGGTCATCCTTATATAGTCATGGTCGATGAATATGGACCCTTGGATCAAACCGACCTTCAACAACGGTATAGATACAACCTCAAAGTTGGTTTAAAACCGACCTAAGAAGATGAGGTTGACATCTTGTCCCCACTTGGCGGCCGGCCTAATCCTTCCAGGGCGGCGCCGGGTTTTTGTGGCCCAATGATGTCAGGCTTCTCTGGTGTTTTTTAAATGTCTTCTAGAGTGTTTTAGTTCACTTTTTGGATTGAAATTCACCACTTATAAATCTTCTCATCATATGGGGGATAATCTCCGGGTTTTACCGGCATTTACCTGTCAAGTCCCCTCGAAATGATATAAATCACCAAAACTTGTGGAACTATGTTAGTAAAGCCCCTAATCTATGTTTATATTCATATTATACCCTTAGTTTCGTTGTTTTTTGACGTTCGTTCTATCTCCCCCACACTATCTTTTATTATCCTTTATCCAAAAACATGGTGGAGACAAGAAAAACACACATATATACAAAAAAAAATAAAAAATAATAACCGAGACAATGGATCAACAATTATTAAAAAGGGAAGAGCACTCTTTATTTATTCCCAAACCAAGCTAATAAATTGACTCAAACAAACTGACTCGATGATAAGCAAAATTGACTTCGAAAACCCGACTCGACACGAAGCAAATTGACTCGACACAAAGATGAGTGGTCTTATAATCCCGAGCTTACAACATCTTCTCACAAAGCTTATTAAGAATATGCTCAAGAACGCCAACTCTCTTAACTAACTCCGCATTATCTTTCTCTACAGCATCAAGACGTCTAGTGGTGTAACTCCAATTTTCATGCTCAGTGCTAAGAAAGTTTTTCATGTGAACGTATTTAGCACGCAGTTCAGCCATTGTCATCCTTCCCGGCTTCACCATGAGCTCTGCGGCCTCCCTGGGCTGGATGAACCTGACTTGTTCTGGTGTAGCATGCACACCATCAAGGATGAGACGAGAATCGGTATAGCTACTCTTCCCGATGTTGCCAAACTTGTCCGGACATTGGCAAAGCTTCTCATTGCGTTTGGGAGCATGGAGCTTAGTGCCTTCCCAAGGGACCTTCCTCTTCATTGCTTCTTCATGGCGGGCAGCAAGCATCTGCCGGGCTAAGAGTTGACCTTGGGAGAGCTTGGGTTCGAGATGGTGGTGGATTAACAACACAAGAGGCTTAGGCATGTATGGGACTATGGCCTTGGAGGTTGATGGTGGAGCAGGGGATGAGGTTGGTGCCACCATGGTAGGGTCGTAGACGACCATGCGAGTGTCGGTGTTCTCCATGACTAAAATTGGTGGTGCTGGTCGTCGGTCTTTTGAGAGATGAATTAGATAAGATCGAATGATCATCGGGCTCGTTTATATAGGCGGGGTGCCTTGGATAGGAGGTAAGGATTCGCAATACTTTCCTACGTGAATGGCTCCAGAATGTTCATCATTACAATGGGCAAGTTCTGGAGTGTTCGTGGAACAAAAATGGAAACGAGAGGCGACACTGGGCCGGTGGCCGCCAGGCCAAATCACGGCGGCCGCCAGTGCCTTAGTGCACACTGGGTCGCCCTTTTTCCCACGGTCTAATACCCCTATTTTAATTGTAATGCTTATACTTTTGGCCCATAAAAATAAATCCTATGTAAATTAAGTCCCATGATTAGGATAAATCATAAACCCCATTACATCTAATTCCTCGGGCTTATCGGTCTCATAGAAAATTTTAAGACGTTGGCCATTTACCTTGAATAACTTACCTTCGGAGTCCTAAAGAGTGATTGCTCCATGAGATGATGAATTCACCACCTTGAAAGGTCCTTCCCATTTACTCCGAAGCTTTCCATACCCGAATAATTTAACCACGGAATTAAAAAGTAATACCGATCTCACGGGTGAAAGTCTTTATCTTAATCTTCTTGTCATGCCACTTCTTAGTTCTTTCCTTGTAAATCTTGGCATTGTGATAAGCTTTCTCTCTCCATTCATCCAACTCGATAGTTGCATCTTCCTCTTTACTCTGCGGCATCAAGATCCATATTCCATCTATTGATTGCCCAGTGAGCTTTGAACTCTAACTCCACGGGCAAGTGACAGGGTTTTGCCGTAGACAAGTTGATATGGAGTCATTCCAATTGGTGTCTTGTAGGCTGTCCCCAGATGCCCATAGTGCTTCCGGAAGTCTATCCTTCCACTTAGTTCCCATTTCTTCGACTGTTTTCAGTAAGATGTTCTTGATTTGTTTATTTGAAGTCTCCGCTTGCCCACTTGTTTGAGGGTGGTAAGTTTGTGGCAATATTGTGACGAACTCCATGTTTTGTTAAATAGTGTCGGAATTTTCTGTCAATGAAATGGCTTCCTCCGTCACTAATTACCATTCGTGGTACTCCAAATCTTGGGAATATAGTCTCTTCAAACATCCTTATTGAGCTCCCCCGCCATCTGGCGATTTGCGGCAAGGCTTCAACCCATTTTGAAACGTAGTCCACTGCTACTAAGATATGTTCATAATTTCCGGATTTTGGAAATGGTCCCATGTAATCAATTCCCGGACATCAAAGAGCTTGTTGGCGGCCATTATCACCTACTTTATACCGCCAACTTAGCTCAAATTAAGAGAGATAAAACCCATTTAAACTAACTAAACATTTCTTGCTCACCTAGTTCCACTTGTATTCGAGAATATTTGTTTTGCGAGGAACAAACACGGAAACCGGTGAAAATACGCCAAATAAAGAGCAATACGCAACTCGGGAAATACGCTTTGGCCAAGGGAAACGTGACGGGCGAAACCGGACCGAATCCGATAGAAAGCACCTCCGGAAGAGCAATGTAGAGCAGAACCACTTGTTGACACTGTTAAAGCATAATTTTATAAGTTAAATAACATGAAATAAGGGCTAAAGTCAAAGACCAAACATAAGTCTAGGGGTCTAACTAACATAATTCCACGAGTTTTGGTATTCACGTGACTTTCCGGGGACTTGATAGATAATTGCGAGAGAAAGATGGAGAAAGTTAGGAATATACAAGGCATATGAAGACAAGACTTAACCGTAAAGCAACTCAACCCGAAAAGTGAACTAAAACATTCTAGAAGATACCGGAGGACACGAGAAAAGACGGGGAAGCCGGGTGGCATGCCACCACGGGCGGCCGCCGATGCCAACTAGGCCGGCCGCCCGGTGGGCCAAATTCCTATCGGCCTCCTTCCTAGGTCGGTTTACTACCGACATTGAGGTTGTTTCTACACCGTTCTTTGAAGGTCGGTTTGATCCAAGGGTTGACGTTCACCGCCAAGTACTATATAAGAAGACCGGTGACCCGAGTTTGGGAGAAATCATTATCATACTCATTCATCAACTCATACCCATCTAGTCCAGCCAAGTCTAGACCTAAGCCCTAGTTCATACTAGAAGTAATTAGCTATCTAGCTAGTTCTAGTCGAAGATCAAGTTCATCTTGAGTTCCCGATTAGTCAAGAAGTAGCAAGGATCATCGTTCTTGAGACTTCTCTCTTGTATTCAATCTGTAAGTACTCTTATATTTAGAATACAATTGTTATGGCTTTGATCTATATAATTATTATATTCTTATTGATATGTGTTTATGCTTGCTATGATTATATGTTTAGTTTAGTAAGATTGCTTTATATTTTATGCATGGAATTGTATAGCATCCATATAGATGATCACTATGTGGGTGATAAGCAATGTGTAAACGTGGTGTTTATACAACGTTTATCTGCAATTGCACCCTACATTCCGGGCCGTGTGGTAGATCGCGGGAGTGACAGTCCTGTTGAGTCCTTTGGAATCCACCCTCCGAATGTAGGACACGTCGAGTTTATTATTACGGTGATGACCAAGTTTCGTCTTTGGTTGTTATTGGTAATGCTTGCCATGTGTAGAAGTAATCCAACCTTGCCATGATAGCTAGATGTATTGCACTAATTGTAGTATTCATTGACATATATGATTAGGAGTATCTTAGGAATATTCATTCTATTCTATTCTATAACATGTTAATAGCTCGTATGATTCTAGTGGCTTATGATGATCTTAGACTTGGGTATTTATCATTTATATAATTATCTTTATTCTGTGACTTATCCTGTTGAGTAATGTTAGATACTTATGGCAACTCGCATTACATTCTTGTAAAGTGGATGATCTCATAACTAAATCACAATCTAAATCATTAGACATCCTTTTCTCTCTACTTTCCATAGACTCCCTTCCCCGTGGTAAAATATAAATACGATACGGATTACTCCTGAAGTGCTACAATTGGTATTTCTATCCGCGGCGCTTTGCAGATATCATGTTCATTCTTTTATCAAGGCCAATCAAGAGTACCATGCCCCGCATTTCTTTGAGCGCTATTGCTAGGGTGACAGACTAGTGTATAGGTAATGCCTAGAAATGAGTGGTATACCTTGAGTACATATCCTGGTGAGATTAACTCCACTATGGATAACGATACTATGTTACATCCCACTACTAACATCGTTTAACTCCGCTTTGTTGGATCATGAGGTTAATCCCATATCCAAGCTAACATGATTAGATAGATATCCCATATATATTTCTTTCGCCTTCCTAATTGGGATCGTGTAAGAAATATCAATAGCCACCAGCCCACAGCGAAGGCACGGCACCAGCGGGCCAAACCCAAACCCGACCGCCCCAGTGCGGCGCCCCGCCGCAGCAGTGCCCGATCCCGCGCGCGCCTTGGTCGGTGGCCCGGCCGGAGGAATAGAGGCGGTGCATGGAGGTGTTTTTCACCGTTTCGCGCCAAACTTTCCCCCAAAAACACCTTTCACTTGTGTATAAAAGGAGGGTCACCCCCCCCTCCATAGAACATCATCTCAACACAATTCATAGTCTCACATTCGGGGTGGTTTAGAGAGTGCCACGACACTTTCGGTGGGAGTGAGAGAGAGTGCAAGGTAGAGAGGAAGAGAGGAGTAGCGACCCCGCTAGCCGTTCGATTGTCGGAGTCTTAGGATCTGTCGGCTCCCGCCTCCCTACCTCGTACCTCTACGGGTAACTTTACGGCTTGGTGAAAGTTATTCGTGTCTTACTTTCAATATCATTCTTAAGTTCACGCTATCATTTCTTTTATCAAGAATTACGGGATGGATTGTTTGCCCACGTGGTAAATACTCTAGTAGAGGACCCCCGATAAAGACGAGATCTCCCGCCAACGCTAGAGTAGTGACAAAATAACGTGAGACGTGGTGTCTAAGTTATAAATCACCCTCGTTTGCTCCGCAATCCACGGTAGTGAGGTAGGGGATAGGTGGTGACAGCCCTATTAAGCCCATCGTACTCCTCCACGTCCGTCAAGTTGCGTAGTAGAGCAAGAGGCCGCATCGCTAGCGGACCAAGTGCACTCGGATGCCCGTAATACTCGATTAATAGACGAGTAGCCCGACTTAGCCTAAGAGCTGAAAGAACACATCACTCCTAGGATCACCTCCTATGCTTGACCCTTGATAACTAGAAGAAACGGACTTAGCTCCGTTCCTTGTGGAAATTCGATACACGGAATACTTCTAGGTGAAGTGCTACAACGGTACTTTCCGTGGCGCTTTGGACTTTCTTTTACGCTAAGAAATACCAACAAGCATTTCTAGCGCCGTTCTTGAACGGTTTTTCGTTATAGTTTGTGAAACCTAGTTATCGGTGTGAGCCCTACCCCCTCGCCATTCTTTTTTTTTTTTCTTTAATGGAGCAACCCACCATTTCAAAACTTTACGCTCCAAAGGGCGAGCTCTTAGAACGCCCATCTTCTTCGAAGCCAATCACAGCCGAGATTTGAGCTCGCCCGGGCTTGTTAGCCATGGTTTGGGAACAACCCTTCTCTCTCGGTTTCAAAGAGAAATTCCATATCACCACTTGCGGGAATTTGAACGACTCGTGGTTGCCTCCATTTTGAAGGCGTACCACATGAATATTTGAAATGGAAATTGTTTCCTTTCTCGCTTCTTTGGGAGCGATACATTGGTACGATCATAACGTAGGAAAAGTAAATGGGAATTGGGAGGAACCGCAGGCAAAATTTTGCCTAGCATTCTTCCCTCTCACGAAATTGTTGCCCTTCGTACCGAAATCCTCTCATTTCAACAAAAGGAGAAGGAAGAGATAGGAGCACCGGGATAGATTTACAACATTAACAAACTCGGTCCCGATTTGTCTTTGTCCCGACATGTTTTATTGCAACATTTTTTGTCGATTAAATAAGGAATCTCTCAAATTCTAGACTTCATTTACAAAGCGGATCGTTTCCACATAAACCCAGAGAAGAAGGAGAAGCACTTTTAGATAAAATCCGAGAAAACACTCCTTCTCTTAAACTCGTCCTTGTAGAATGCAAGTCTATCTCGAAAGACGTTTTCTTCGGCTCGGGCCGAACCTGTTGAACCACATACACCCTTAGAGAAACCTTTCCCGAACCAAAGAGGAACCCCTTTTGGGGACCTCCCAAACATTGAGGACGTATTTCTTGACGATTATGGAAACACCTCAAGGTACGAATCGGTGAAGAGACCCCCAGCCCATTAACCCCTAAAGAACCATTAAGTAAAGAATCTTTGCAAGAATCAATTAGGGAGTTAACCACACTAATGAGTAATGAATGGGCTAATGAAAGTGAGACAACGACCAGAAGAAATTCGGATTCGCACCCCTTCATTTCCCTTATATTTGTAACGTATGAGGAATGCTGGGAACATGTACAATACAACTCCACTGTAGGCATTAATATAATGTCCCACTCTTTTCGCTTTAATCCATTTTTACGATCAACAATGGTGGCCTACAATCAAAACCCTTAGACACGATACACGATTTGTTATCCTGGGGTTGGGGTTACTACATGATGTTATTCTTCACAATAATGATATTGAACTCAGTCTAGATTTTCATATTTTTGATATAGATGAGTTTGATATTTTAATCGGGCATCCCCTAGAAAAATTGTTGAATAACCCACCAAAAAACAGGGGGATTTAGATGTAAAGTTAGGAAGAGACACTTTCACTCTACCCATAACTCAAGCTAAAAATTCAATAGTGGAACCTCTGTCCAAATGTATGCCCGTCGAGGTAGTGTCAACAATACCCTTTGAAACTCCCCAAGAATCTTTAGAAAAAGACTCCAAATTCTTCATTGAAGAAATTAGTGAGATGGATGATTTCATTGATCTCCCTAAAAGAAGAAGAAATGACACCACCTCCCATTGAGCTAAAAACCCTCCCCGAAGGACTACGCTATGTTTTCTTAAATAATGATAAAAATGCTCCCCGTAATTATCAATGATAAATTAATCAAGAGGAGTCATCGAAATTGATAAAAGTTTTAGAAAAACATAGAACTGTCTTCAGTATTCCTTACATGATTTGAAGGGAATTAGCCCAATGATTTGTTCCCACCGTATCCCTGTTGACCCGGATAAAACACCCTCACGTGAACCTCAACGCCGGCTCAATAATGAAATGAGAGAAGTCGTGAAGAAAGAAGTTCTTAAACTTCTTCACGCCGGGATAATCTATCCCGTTCCACACAGTGACTGGGTTAGCCCTGTCCAAGTAGTGCCTAAGAAGGGAGGCATGACGGTAATTAAAAACGCTAAAAATGAATTAATCCCACAGCGTACCGTCACAGGATGGAGAATGTGCATAGACTACCGGAAATTAAATACTGCCACAAAGAAAGATCACTTCCCACTCCCATTCATTGATGAAATGTTGGAGCGGTTAGCGAAACACTCTTTCTTTTGCTTCCTAGATGGATATTCTGGCTACCACCAAATTCCCATCCACCCTGATGATCAAAGCAAGACCACATTTACATGCCCATATGGAACATACGCCTACCGTAGAATGTCTTTCGGGTTGTGTAATGCACCCGCGTCATTTCAAAGGTGTATGATGTCCATATTCTCAGACATGATTGAGGAGATCATGGAAGTTTTCATGGACGATTTTTCCGTCTATGGAAAGACTTTCGAGAGTTGTCTAGAGAATCTAGATAGAGTCTTGCAACGATGCCAAGAAAAGGACCTAGTACTTAATTGGGAAAAATGCCATTTCATGGTCCGAGAGGGCATTGTCCTCGGTCACCTAGTGTCCGAGAGGGGATTGAGGTAGATAAAGCAAAAATCAAAGTGATCGAAAAATACCTCCCCCAAAGTGAACGTAAAGGGAATCCAGTAGCTTCCTAGGCCACGCAGGATTTTTACTGAGCGGTTTATAAAAGATTTCTCACAAACTACGAGACTGTTAACAAGCCTCGCTAGCTAAGGATGTGCCTTTTGAGTTCACCGATGAGTGCATGAAAGCTTTTCTTACCATTAAAGAAGCACTCATCTCAGCACCAATCATTCAACCACCGTTGGTCACCGCCCTTTGAAATCATGTGTGATGCTAGTGATTACGCAGTTGGTGCGGTCCTCGGCCAAACCAAAGATAAAAAGCATCACGCAATTGCCTATGCTAGCAAAACACTCACTGGAGCTCAATTGAATTACGCCACAACTGAAAAAGAGCTCCTAGCTGTTGTGTTTGCTATTGATAAGTTTAGGTCTTACTTAGTGGGGTCAAAAGTGATTGTCTACACCGATCATCTTTGCATTAAAATATTTGCTCACTAAGAAAGACGCTAAACCTAAGATTAATAAGATGGATTCTCTTACTCCAAGAATTTGATTTAGAAATTAAAGATAAGAAGGGAGTAGAGAACACCGTTCTTGGATCATTTGTCGCGCTTGCAATTCACTAACACGCGGGAACTACCTATTAATGACTTCCTACGCCGACGACATGCTCCTCGAAGGTGGAGGACATAACCCCATGGTATCTTGCATTACATTGTGAATTTTATGGTTTCGGGTTATGTACCACCCGGCGAATCCCGCCGGTTGAAAAGCGAAGCGACGCCACCTCTGGGATGATCCGTACCTCTACAGGGTATGTTTTGACGGGATGTTGAGAAGATGTGTGCCCATCAAAGAGGGACAAGAGATTATTGAGAAATGCCACGCTTGGCGCCATACGGGGGACACTATGGCGTGTTCCGCATTACAAAGCAAAAATCCGGGCAAAGGCGGATTCTACTAGCCAACCATGTACCAAGACACCGGGAGTTCATCGAAGGTGTCATAAATGCCCACCCAAGGAGGCATTACCTCCGCGAAATGCCATGCCCCTCCACTACAACTTACAAGTCGAAGTCTTCGATGTGCGGGGTATTGACTTCATGGGACCTTTTCCAAAGTCCTATGATTGTGAATACATCCTCATCGCTGTCGACTACGTATCCAAATGGGTGGAAGCACCTGCCGTGCGGCCGCAGATTCCAAGCATGCAAGGAAAATGTTCCACGAGATTATCTTTCCACGCTTCGAACCCCAAGGATGGTGGTGGCGACGGAGGAACCCGCTTCACGACAAAGTTTTCGAGAAAATTTCGATGGAGTTGGGATCCAAGCACAACATCGCTACACCATACCACCCACAAACAAGTGGCCAGACGGAGACATCCAATAAGCAAATCAAGAACATCCTTCAGAAAACAGTCAATGCAATGGGAAAGGGATGGAAGGACAAGCTACCCGATGCACTATGGGCATACAGGACAGCTTACAAGACCCCCATTGGCATGACACCATTCCAGATGGTCTATGGGAAAAGCTGCCATTTGCCAGTGGAGCTCGAACATCGAGCTTATTGGGCAATCAAAACCTGGAACATGGACGTCAAGCTAGCCGGACAAAATAGACAGAAACAACTTACCGAGCTAGAGGAATGGCGTGAGAAGGCGTACCACGGTGCGGAATTTATAAGGAGAGAACAAAAAAGATGGCACGACCGCCGAATCCAAAGATAAAACATTTCGAGAAGGAGACAAGGTACTACTCTTCAATTCTCGAAAGTGAAATTATTCGGCGGAGGAAAGCTTAAAAGCAAGTGGATGGGACCATACACCGCCGTCGACGTCGCACCACACGGAGCTATAACCATTCACAACGATGAAGGTAACATCTCAAAGGTAAACGGCCAAAGATTAAAAATTTATTATGAACCTTCTCACGATATAAATGAAACCATAGATGAAATAAAGTTGATTAGTTTTGAAGCCTTTTAATCTTTAATTACACTTGTTTGCTCTTAAAAAAGTTAAAACAAATTTCTTTCTTTTTATTACCTTGACACGAATAAGAACAAAACAAATAAAAACACCCGGATATGAAGTGCGAGGATAAGACTAGACTTAGGATAGGACGGACAAGCACCGGGGAGCGCCCCGGGCGGCGACGCCGCACCATGGCGGCATCCGTGGCGGGATGGCCTCCCCGAGCCCATCCCTGTTCCTCGTGCCTAGTCTCAAAACCCTCCATCTACGCTCAATAGGTGTTCGGTCCGTGTTCATTTCAATTTGCTATAAAACCCATGCATCACTCTAGTGTCACCTCACACTAAGCCTTTGCTTTGCTAAACTCCACTCTTCACACCATGACACGCAATAACCAGCTTTACCTCGCCCTTGGCATAGATGAACCTGAAGAATCCCCATTAGAGAGGAAACAAATTTTGTCACAAAGAACCCCACTCGCAATCTTACCTCCTCCACAAAGCTCCACAAGAAAGCCTCAATCAAAATCCAATCCCAAAGATTAGGAGGAAGCGCTTCACCCATCGGCACTAGCAAGAAGCCTTCAGAGGAAAATCCTAGAAACAAAGAAAAAACACCCTCTCTAGGAACCAAAGCCCCCATCAAGCGAAAGTGGTAAAAGAGTCATTCCACCATTAGGAAACCCCCCTCCAAGGGGTCAACCACGTGGGTTTTTCAGTGATAGTGAGGAAGAGGAGCCGGAAATTGGACCCACTTTTGCATCTGTCAATGCTAGCATAAGGAGCCTCCGCAGAAAAACTAGAACGTGCCCAAAATAGCATAGCGAAGAGAAATTGGAGGTTAAGAAACTAGAAGATACTATCGTTTCAATGCGTAGAGGATTTAATGAAAAATTAACTAGGGTGGCAAGAGCGGGCAGGTGTGGTTGGCGCACTTGCCCCACCACGCTAGAAATTTCTTCTTCCAAAATAATCAGGCATTAGTTTTATTTGTTTCTCATTTATCTTGTATCTTCCCTTCAAAGATTATATGCCTGATCAATAAAGAATTGTTACTTTTTATTTTGCACACTTGTTCTTTTGTCTTGTCTCTTAAAATATTATGTACAAAGAACAAGTGTGGGGGGAAGGCCCAGCGCACACGCAACAAAGGTTCTAAAACCTTCTCCTACGTCCTTCCCCATCTCTCTCTCTCTCTCTATGCCAATTTAAAAAAAATCAACATGGCTAATCTCCACTTCTCTTGAATAAAATAAATCGGTTGGTATAAATTTTATTCCCATTAAGATCCTAAACTTCGATGAGCAACGAGAATAGGGAACTTATTTCATCTTATTAATTGCACTTAGAGATATAGGATAACTTGACTTTTATTCTCTCTTGCAATAAGACTTGAATTTCATTTCAAAACTTTTACTCAAGCATGCTCCATGGTTAATTTAGAATCAATTCCTACCAAAGCCAAAATTAGAATTATATACATCCACAAATAGCTATTTATTCTTGTATTGAGTTTTGTCAACCTTTGTGATAAAGGTTGAGAGGAGTTTCATGCACCTAAGATCGAAATGCACATGCACCCACCAAAAATAAGCCAATTCTTACATTAAGAATTGCGCACAACATGCATCAACATCCACCAAAAAGAGAGACGATCTTGTTCCAATTTCTAAACCTTCGAATATTTATCACATGCCAAACAAAAGAAGAGATATGGGCTATTTAAAGGAAATAAGTACACTCCATGCTAGATGCGCATGAGACAAAAAAAAAAAAAAAAAAAAAAAATGGACATGTGTCCAAAAGAATAAAAGATGGCGTGCCAAAGAAGCCCGCCCCAAATATATATATATATAAAATAGCCCATACTCTCCAATTCAAAGGCATCACAATTAGAAGGATCAAATTACAACAAGATCAACATTACTATGTCTCCACCATATTGCATTCCACACACTTGCACATTTCGATCTGGGAACATGACTCTTCTCTCCTGAGGATCCGAAGTTTGACCTGACAATATATACAAGGTAAATATGCACTTGTCATTTTCTCGAAGAATCACCTGAACACCACTCAAATAATAGGATTAGAGAGAGTGACATAATAAAAATTCTTGGGGAGGAACCAATCCACAAATATGAGTGACTCATCTTAGAATTAACCACGAAGCAATCTTTGTTTTTCTTTTCGAAAATATAAAAAAACCAAGTCTTACATGTAAGAGTAGAAATAAAATGATAGACATCCAAACTATTCCTTTGTACAATTTTTCAAGATGAATTGATAGACACTTTGAATGCTCACAAGGAAGGTGAAGTCTGGAAGAATCTTTATGCTGATCCTTGATTTATTTATTCATAGAGACAATATTCTTTGATCTAAGTTTACTCAAGGACGAGTAAAGACTAAGTGTGGGGAGTTGTTGGCGGCCACTATCACATACTTTATACCAACTTAGCTCAAATTAAGAGAGATAAAACCCATTTAAACTAACTAAACATTTACTACTCACCTAGTTCCACTTGTATTCGAGAATATTTGTTTTGCGGAACAAACACGAAACCGTGAAAATACGCCAAATAAAGAGCAATACGCAACTCGGGAAATACGCTTTGGCCAAGGGGAACGTGATAGGCCGAACCGCACCAATCCGACCCCGAAGCACCTCACGGAAAGAGCAATGTAGAGCAGGCCACCAGGCCACAGGCCAAGGCACGGCACCCGGCGGGCCAAACACGGGCCGGCGCCGCGCGGCGGCGCCACGGCCCGGTGCCCAATCCCGCCAGCGCCTTGGTCGGTGGCCCGAAGCCGGAGGAATAGAGGCGGTGCATTTCACCGCTTTCGCGGCCAAACTTTCCCCGCGCCAAAAACACCTTTCACTTGTGTATAAAGGAGGGTCACCCCCTCCATAGAACAACATCTCAACACAATTCATAGTCTCACATTCAGGGTGGTTTAGAGAGTGCCAAGACACTCAGTGGGAGTGAGAGAGAGTGCAAGGTAGAGAGGAAGAGAGGAGTAGCGACCCCGCGGTCGTTCGACTGTCGGAGTGCCGGATCTATCGGCTCCCGCCTCCCTACCTTGTACCTCTACGGGTAACTTTACGGCTTGGTGAAAGTTATTCATGTCTTACTTTCAGTATCATTCTTAAGTTCACGCTATCATTTATTTTATTGAGAATTACGGGATCGTTGTTTTCCTCTGTGGTAAATACTCTAGTAGAGGACCCCTGATAAAGACGGGATCTCCTGGCCAACGCTAGAGTAGTGACAAGTAACGTAGACGTGGTGTCTAAGTTATAAATCACCCTCGTTTGCTCCGCAATCCACGGTAGTGAGGTAGGGGATAGGTGGTGACAGCCCTATTCGCCCATCGTACTCCTCCACGTCCGGTTGCGTAGTAGAGCAAGAGGCCGACATCGTTTGGCAGACAAAGTGCACTCCGGATGCCCGAAGTAATACTCGATTAATAGACAGAGTAGCCTGACTTAGCCTAAGAGCTGAAAGAACACATCACTCCTAGGATCACCTCCTATGCTTGACCCTTGATAGCTAGAAGAACAGACTTAGCTCCCGTTCCCTGTGGAAATTCGATACCTGGAATACTTCTAGGTGAAGTGCTACAACGGTACTTTCCGCGGCGCTATGGACTTTTGTCGCTACGCTAAGAAATACCAACAAGCATTTCTAGCGCCGTTCTTGGGAACGGTTTTCGTTATAGTTTGTGAAACCTAGTTATCAGTGTGAGCCCTACCCCCTCGCCATTCTTTTTTTTATTTTTCTTTAATGGAGCAACCCACCATTTCAAAACTTTCTGCTCTATCTGGAGATTGGTTGTTAGAGGCATAGCATCTCTTGCATTGATATTCCCGTGCCTTTGACAAGCTCCACATCTTCGGATGAACTCTTTTGTGTCTTGATACATGGTTGGCCAGAAAAATCCTGCTTGCCAGATCTTTGCATGTGTTCCTCGAATGCCCCATAATGTCCTCCGTATGGTGATGAGTGACATGTTTCAATGAGCTAAAGTCCTTCTTACATTGGCACACATCTCCTGAGTAGCCCATCAGCAAACTCAAGAGGTATGGCTCATCCCATAAGTGGTGACGACTCTCATACATAAGCTTCTTCCTATCTCACACCTGGTGCTACATATCCCGCAACCATAAAATTAACAAGATCTGCATACCAGGGATCGATATGGGTTATCCGATAGAACATATCGTCCCTGAGTGAGTCATTAATGGGCAATTCATGTGGTTTTTCAAAATGCATCCTTAATAAATGATCAACAACAGAATTTTCTACTCCTTTCTTATCTTTAATTTCTAAATCAAACTCTTGGAGTAACAAAATCCATCTTATCAAACGAGGTTTAGCATCTTTCTTGGTAAGGAAGTATTTCAAAGCAAAGATGATCAGTGTAAACAATCACTTTAGCTCCTACCAAGTAAGATCTAAACTTATCTATAGCATAAACAAATCGCTAGCAATTCTTTCTCGGTGGTAGCATAATTAAGTTGTGGTCCAGTCAAAGTTTTACTAACATAAGCAATGGCATGATGCTTCTTATCTTTAGTTTGCCCTAACACTTTGCCCACAAAGATAGTCAATGGCATCACGAATAATTTCAAAAGGCAAAGACCAATCGGGGGGTTGAATGATTGGTCTTTGAAACAAGAGTCTTTTTTCAAAGTTTCAAAAGCTTTAAGACAAGCATCATCAAAAACAAAGGGAGCATCCTTGGCTAAAAGGCTGGTAAGTGGTCTAGCAATATGTGAAAAATCTTTTATAAATCTACGATAAAAAACCAAGCATGGCCTAGAAAAGTTCTTATCCCTTTGATATTCACGGGGGAGGTAACTGTTCTATAACCTCTATTTTTGCCTTGTCTACCTCTATTCCCCTTTCTCAAATTAGGTGACCCAAAGACTATTCCTTCTCTAACCATAAAATGACATTTTTCCCAATTAAGGACTAAGTGCTTTTCCTCACATCTTTGCAAAACCTTATCTAAGTTTTCTAGACAATCATCAAAAGTTTTTCCATAAAATGTAAATATCATCCATGAAAACTTCCATAATCTCTTCAATCATTTCGAAAAATATAGACATCATACATCTTTGAAAAGAAGCGAGGTGCATTACATAACCCAAAAGACATTCTTCTATAAGCATAAGTTCCATATGGGCATGTAAAAGTGGTTTTGCTCTGATCACTAGGATGGATTGGGATTTGGTGATACCTAGAATATCCATCAAGGAAACAAAAGTAAGAATGATTTGCCAGTCGCTCTAACATCTATGAAAGGTAATGGAAAGTGATCCTTCTTTGTAGCCTTGTTCAGTTTTCTATAATCTATGCACATTCTCCATCTCGTGACGCTCTTTGAGGAATTAACTCATTCTTATCATTTTTAACAACCTGTCATGCCTCCCTTCTTAGGCACAACTTGTACAGGGGGCTTACCCACTCGCTATATGGCACAGGGATATATAATCCCTAAGATGTAACAACTTAAGAACTTCCTTCTTAACTACATCTCTCATCGCATTATTGAGTCTACGCCGAGGCTCTATAGATGGGGAATATCCGGATCAGTAGGAATACGATGAGTGCAGAGAGCAGGGACTAATTCCTTTTAGGTCTTCGAGTGAATAGCCTAAGGTCGAGCAATGTTTTTCTAGGACGATTATCAGCCCTAAGAGTTTGTTCTGAGTAAGTTTATCATTTATGATCACGAGAGACTCGGATCTTGATTGAGGAAAGCATAGGTGAGGCCCGGTGGTAAAGGTTTAAGTTCAATAGGAGGTCTAGGTGGGTTCTCAAATTCATCTAGAGGTTCCGAAGTGGTAGAATTTTCATCCTCCTCTTCAATAAAGAACTCCTGAATCGTCCTCATAATTAGACTCCACAAAATATTCTCGTAAGCCTCTTTAACTTCCTCCATAGGGTCTGGTTCTCGAACCATGAGCAAAAGACAATGCCATGATATTTATTCCCACAATAGGATTGTAGAGAGCATCAAAAGTGTCTTTATCAATTTGGCAACGAATAGGTACAGAAGGTGAATCCAAACGGATTACATCAGAGGAAAGCTCTGATTCTTCTAACCATTCGCTACTTATGATTGAGACAAGCTCTTCTGTGGTTCCTTTTAGATGAGATAGGTCAGAAGGGTTTATAGGATAAGGTTGTGATGTTTTAGCCTTTTGAGGTTCTAGTCGATATCTCGAGGCGTTTCCATAATCTGTAAAGAGATCATCCTTGATATCAAGCAAGAAATCAGAGATCGAAGTGACCTCTGGTTCTTCTTGTTCTAAAAGTTCTGGATCACCGGTGGTTGTAAAGAATTTGGAATGGAATTAGGTTCAGCTAATCGTTCTTCTTCTACTTCTTCTATTTTTATATGTTTCCCTGCAGTTTGGATCATCCTCCTTGTTTTCCACTATTTTATTTAGGATAGCTATGCATTCGGGGGATTGAAAGGTGAATGAAGGATCCATTTGTAGAGGTGTTCAAGTATTTTCTAGATTTTCTATTCAGACCAATATAAAAATGTTGAATTAAAACATGGTCTGGTATGGCTAGATTAGGTCCGGATTTGGAAAGAAGATCAAAACGCTCCCAGTAGGCACTCAAAGATTCATTATCCTCTTGTTTAGAGGATAGGATCGAGAGCCTAAAGTTGACTAATTTGGACATGGGGTAGAAGTCTCGCACAAAAAGTCGGTCAAGCAAGTTCCCCAGATCACCGCCCATTCTCTCTTTATTTCGATCGTACCAATCGGGCGATCTTTTCCTTTCAAAGAGAAGGGAAACAAATAGCCAGAGATAGTTTCGAGGGGACATGCCTTTAATATGGAGGCACTTACATGTCTCCCTCGAAAGTTTGGAGATGAAGGAAAGGGTTTTCGCCTAATTCTCCCGAGAATGTATGATTTTGGACCATCTCTATCAACCTAGGGCTTAAACTCATAAGACCCAAAGACGGATAGGTTTAGATGATAGCACAGGTCTATAAGCTTGCTCCTTGGGTGCCAAGTATTGGTAAAGGGGGTAGTATCCATTTGGATAGTGGTTTTATAAAAGATAAAAAGAAAAATCTGTACTAAGGATATGATACAAGATTTAGTTAGCTCAATGTGTTCAAAGAATCGTTCTCCCGAACGGTGCGAGCGAAATGCTTGTTGGTACGGTTATCCCACGTAAATATAAATGTATAATCCGCAGCAGTTTAACAGATATGAGCACTTCACCCTAGAGAGGGTTTTAAATATCGAATCCATAGGGAGAAAGGTGTGAGGATAGTGAGACTAAACTAAATCCCTGAGACTTTTAGAAAGGTCTGGAGAAAATAAAGGTTGAGAAGATATCTATGGTTGTCTAGTTTATATCCTTGTAAGGCTTGAAGATATTTCTTAATTGGGACGTACTCAAAGGGAAGCGAGGGGCTAAACGTGCAATCCTCCGATAAATAAGGTCCTACTTGGCCTATCCAACGGGATGTGGACTCCAAAAGAATCAATGGTACTTCACTCACTACCATGAACTACCACGCTCCGGAAGGTAGGGTGTATTTATGAGTTATCTAGTCCAAACACCACGCTTGCACTAGGGGTAACAACTTCAACTCAAGAGCAACAAGAATTGAAGTACTCTAATAAAGACTCGTAAACCGAAAGAAATATAAAGAAGTAAACTTACTCAAATAATAAGTTGATCCACCAAAGAAGTCTCAAGATCAAGTGCAACAAAGCCTTTCATCAAATCCTTATATAGTCATGGTCGATGAATATGGACCCTTGGATCAAACCGACCTTCAACAACGGTATAGATACAACCTCAAAGTCGGTTTGAAACTGACCTAAGAAGATGAGGCTGACATCTTGTCCCCACCTGGCGGTCGGCCTAATCCTTCCCCGCGGCCGCCAGGTTTTGTGGCCCAATGATGTCGGGCTTCTCCTGGTGTCTTCTAGAGTGTTTTAGTTCACTTTTTGGATTGAAATTCACCACTGATAAATCTTCTCATCATATGGGGGATAATCTCTGGGTTTTACCGGCATTTACCTATCAGGTCCCTAAAATGATATAAATCACCAAAACTTGTGGAACTATGTTAGTAAAGCCCCTAATCTATGTTTATATTCATATTATACCCTTATTAGATATTTAGTTGAGTTATAAAAGTATGGCTTAAGAGGTGTCAACAGTGTGCAAGGGGATATTCCATCTATAAGGAAGACCCTTATTAGGAAAATAGATAGGATATGCTTATAAAAAGGTATTCCAATCTATAAGGAAACCTTTTAGAGAGATTGCTTTACGATACAAGTCCCACTAGCCGGGCCATAAAAGAAAGGGGTTTGTAATCTTTCAGGGCAACAAGCAAATAAAGAAAATTTATCCCCAACTCCTCCTCTCTCCCCTTGCCCCCCCTCCCCACACATATGTTGCATTTCTTAAGCGCAATCACTAGAAACGTGTTTAGAGCCCATCTCTAATAACGGGCGCTAAATGCGCCGTTGACATTCCTAAGTGAAACCACCATGTCGGTGATAAAACTAGGTACATCAACGGTGATAGATCTTTGCCAAATAAGATATTCATCCGCAAGCGCACGGATCTATCATTGTAGCATTTCACCCGGAAGTATTCAAGGTATCGTTATTTATATTTTTCCCAAAGGAAGGCATGGTGAAAAAGGATCTAATAGAGACATGAACAAGATAACACGAATGTATAATAGACCAATGCTCATAATAGGGGTAAAATAGGATAGGTAGTAGGATAACTTGACACACACACTCAAGCCAATCTCAAGGATAAAGATAAAAGAAAGAATAAAAGAATAAGTCTAACATGGAGCGTGCATATCCTAAATAGTCATGTCAAGATAGCGAGATACACACATGTTTTATGGTTAGAGATTCTAAGTCAAGATAGCCAAGGTCTTTGCTGAATTACTTCGGGCACCGGCCAACGCCCAATTGGGAAGCTTCCGGCAATTAGCACTGCGCCACACCCGAACGTGGGGGGATTACAAGGGACGGACAAGGTCGTCACAACCCGGCCGCCTACCCCCTCAACCGTGGGATGCGCCACAAAAAGATAGGCAACCCCTAGACCGCGGACATCACGCCTACACTAGTGATTATTACTCAAGCGTGTTAACAAGGCTTACCCCGTCCCCGGTTCCTTCTACCCGCACCGCCCCAAGGAACGACTATCAATCCCGTAACCCAACATCAACCAAGTCTAACTCTAGATAGAACTCATCATATCAATCTAGCTCTTTGGTCTAAACATGTATGTATGATAGATTAAGCCGCGAAGTTCTATAAGACAAGATCATGATATAGGAACTATAGACTAGTTCTTCAATCAAGATTATATCATAAGGACTTTGCTCTAATTCAAGAACATGACTATATTGATAAGTAGAGAACAAGAACAAGATGAAGAACTCTAAATTGCTCATACCGAATAGCTCCAAAATGTCTTGCTCTCCTTTTATTATCCTTGCCAAACTCCTCCTAAGTACAAACTAAAAAAAAGAAGAAGAAGAAGAAGAAGAAGAAAGAAGAAGAAAAAAAAAGAAAGAAAGAAGAAGAAGAAAAAAAAGAAGAAGAAGAAGAAAGAAGAAGAAAAGAAAGAAGAAGAAAAAAGGGAGAGATGCTTTCTTGTGTGGTGTGTGTTGAATGAGGGGGGAGAGGGCCTCCTTTTATAGGTAGAGGAGAGGGGGCTCATTGGAAAATGTCCCTCCCACATGGAAGGAGCCAAAATCGTCCTTGGACACCTTCCAAATCTGCTTGAACCCGACCATCCAACGCCGGCACAGCCCTCCATGGAAGGTAATGCACCGCCTCGCCAAACACAGGGCCTGAACCGCCTCGGGATGGGTGCGGGCGCATCAGTGGTGCGCGCTGCACTGCACTGGGCTTTCGGTTGGGCGAGGCCTTGGCAGCCGGGCGTGTTTGGGCTTGAAAAGTTGTGTGGCGGTGTTTGCTCGCCCGCCTGCGTGTTTGGTCCATTTCTCCCTTGGGCTTAATGTTCTTGAAAAATGCGCTTTCCGGGGAGGCGCTTTTTGGTGCATTTTCCACTTGTTTCTTATATAAATCTGCACAATAATAATTTGGACACTACAAGTGGAAATATGCCAATAATAAATGTATATGTGTAGTAAGGTATAGTTTCAACCCCTTATTGGTAGAATGTTGACGTTAAAAAGTGTCGTTAGTGACCGTCAACAAGACGCCGCCCGCCGCCGCGCCGCCTCCGTCGCCGCACCACCGCCAAACGCCGCCCCAACGGCCTTGGCCACGGCCCCTCCCTCTACCGTCGACGCCACCACCTCCACCGCCCGAAGCCGCCCAGCCGCGCCCGCTCCCTAGGGCGCGCCTCGGCACACGTCACGCCTTGGATCAATCTGGTTTGTGATAGGCGGGTATCCCGAGACCACTTCGATCCACCCACCACCATGGACGCCGAGACGAAGAAGATGCCGGGCGACTTGGGGACCCAGTTACCGGGTTTCACCAAGAGGCTCGACACGCCGCCGACGTCGCCGCCTTATCGAGCAACGATCCGGAGGGAGGTCAAGCGTCAAGCACAAGCGCAGAGGCTGATCTTGCCATGAAGATGCTATTGGAGAACACCTCCCACCTTCATCAAGACAAGGATAGATGGCAAGCAAAGACGCCGACGATCAGGTCACAAAGCAGGCTAATCCGAGAACATGCCGACGGGCTACCTGAGCTTTTCACGCCAGGGAGGAGGGCGCATGCGCCGCCCCCACCACCCACGGCGGACACCTTCCCGTGCCTCGCACCTCGGCTGCTCAGCTGTCCTTCCCGGACGTATGACGGCAAGGACGATCCTCCCATGGCCGAACCGGGCTGCGAACAATTCTTCGGGGACAAGGTACGCCACCAGTGTTTGGCACGCCTCATACCATCTCACGGGAGGAGCACAACAAGGGTACATGAGGTCGCCCCGGAGAAGCGTTAGCGGTGATTAAAGCTTCGCCCAAGACGATCAACGAACGCCACCCACCCCGCGGGCGGAACCCCGCTAGGCGAGCCGGTATCGCCGAGGAAGACAGCACCATGGATGAGTACACAGCAGTTCCCTCGGCGCCGTGGCGCCGTAGGGACACCTCGACGACAATCAGAAGGTGAACATCTACACAGCTGGATTGGGCGAGTCGCTCAAGACAGACGTCGAGATGCAGGACCCATGGACATGGAGGCAACCATATCTCTCGCCGGGCGTCTGGCGACGCCTCACCATCCTCTACAACCCCGGCAAGCGGCCTGGCCGAGAGGGGCAAGGCGCCTACACCTCTTGCCCCGATGGCGCACCCTAGGCGCCCACCGTCGGCCCGCGGCGACATCGACTCGACCCGTTTAAACGGTTGACACCGGAGGAGATGACGGAACGACGCAAGGCGGCCTGCAACTTCAAGAGCCGTTTACGTTCTGGCGCGATCACAAGTGCAAGCACCTCTTCCGACATCACGATCTTCAACGACTACACCGACGATCAAGAGGATGCCCCCATGGCAGACATCAAAGTGGAGAGCGCCGACCTCAGGGTCCTTTTGGGGACCCCAACTCCCCTGCGCGTGGTGCTCACTCTTTATACCTGCGTCGGCATCATCTCGTGCACGGACGTCAACATCATCGCCGACTTCGAGAGCAACGCGCACAACTACATCGACCCCCCGTGTGTGGTGACCACGGCAAAGCCTCGGACTCGGCCGGTGCGTGTGTGATCACCGCACGGGCGCCACCGACGACATGCGGGCGGCCACCTTCGACGCGATTCCACTCACGCGCCGACGCCGGCACCTTCGACATCGATGCCACGTCATGCATGTGAGCAACGACGCTGACGTCATCCTGGCATGCCTTGGCCGGCAAGCCCGACGGGTGACGGGGACTTCGCCACTCATGAGCTGCAAAATACTACCGCGACGGCCATCCGAGCACATTCACGCCGGCACCACCTCCTCGTAGTGGGGGCCCCCCCTCGACTTTGCTCAGGTCCGAATCGCCGGCGGCCCGGACACACCCCTCCGGCCGGGAAACGTTCAAGGCATCGCGACTACCTTGGACCTCTACGACACGCCCACCGGAGTCTTCGCATCGGCCCTACGACAGCGACAGCGGAGGACCCGGCACTTGCGCCGGATCGCCCTCGGCGTCACCACGGGCGGCGTTGCTCGGCTTGGGCGGTTGAGGGCGGCCTCCTCCTCTTCGGCGGCCGTTTCTACCTCCCAACTTCTTCTCCACTACTACCGGACTGCTGGAGGCTGCTTCAAGGAGGAGTTAGGTAGGACGAACTTCCTGCCCTTAGGGCGCCTACGACCGCACCGGCGTCGGCATCACCGACCGCCATCCCTGTTGGGCGGCATCCGCCACGGCGCCCACCACGTCGGCCCGCCCGGGTCGTCTTCCTCGGCGGCATGGATTGCCTCTTCCTCACCATCGACAACGTCCACATCAGCCTACGGCGCGAGAGGGGCACACACCAGCTATCTCCCTCCCTCCCGGCGTCGGCTCCTTCATGTATGGTGCGATGTTGAATTTGGGCGCTACCCTCCTACTCGCCCCGCAACATCACCATCGGCGCCTTCTTTTGCTCTTTGTCAACGCCTCGCCCAAAGAGCGCTTCTTGTTCCCGGAGAGCCCACCTCGCGACATGGTGCATCAACATCTTGAGGCAGGAGTTCCAAGGGAGCTCTTGCTCATGACCCGCCGACATACGACATCACAAAGCGAGGGATGTGTTGTCCACCAAGACATCTACCACGGCTACATCGGGAACCTCCACTATCTCTTGGAGTTTGCTCCACAAATAACCCGGAGAACATGATCCTCGGGAACCCGGTGCATGGCAAGCTGAACACGCAAGTTGAGCTCATCATGCCAAAGCAACAGACCTCCATCCGGTGTGACCGAATGGACTTTCATCCAGTAGCGAGGACGCCACTGTGTCGAGAAAGGGGGAAGATGTCATGACCCGTGAGATAGGGCCTAGAAGGACAGCCCACGAGGCCCGAGGGGCCAAATGCGCCGGCGCCGCTGCGCTGCCAGCCGCCCGCCGCCCTCCGCCTCCCTTCCGCGGATTCTTCTCGGCAATTAATTCAGAAATAAAAAAAGGAAATTCATTAGGATTATCTTAGGCTTTTTGGTACGTAAGGGGATATTCCATCTATAAGGAAGACCTTTATTAGGAAAATAAATAGGATATGCTTGTAAAAAGGTATTCCAATCTATAAGGAAACCTTTTAGAGAGATTGCTTTGCGATACAAGTCCCACTAGCCGGGCTATAAAAAAAGTAAGGGGTCCAGAATCTTTTAGGGCAACAAGCAAATAAAGAAAATTTATCCCCAAGTCCTCCTCTCTCCCCCGCCGCCCCCCTCACAAGACGCCTCCCCTCCAAGACCACCGCCAAGCCGCCACGCCACGCACCCTCTCGCGGCAGCGCCGCCCTCCTCCTCCGCCCGGCGCCCCCACCTCCACCGCCCGAGCCGCCCGCGCGCATCCCTCTGTGCGTCGGCCCACATGTCACGCCAGATCAATGCGGTTTTGTGACACATAGTAATCTAGAAATGTGTGCAAGTAGCTCTTGATCAAGAACTATTTTTTTTTCTTTCTTCTATTAAAATATATATAAAGAATACTTAGAGCTAGCTCAAAAGTCGATTGTTGGCCCTAAGTCTGGTATAGTATGCTCATACTCTACCTCCTATTGCTATTCGTTGAATCTCGTGTTATTTGATCATTTTTATGGTAAATGGTTGTGTCTGGTCATTCATTTGACCAGTGATGTACCTTTTTATTATTTGTTCCTATAGGAGTGGGTCTTGCTTTCTTAAATAAAAGGTGCATAGCTTAAATAAAAAAGGTTTTTTTACATAATAAAAAGGTTTAAGAAGGTCCACCATTGTTGAACAACTTTTTTTCTCAAATAGTTGACCAAGAATAAACTCTTTTCAACTTGTTATAAAGGGCATATATATAATAAAAAAATCAAATGGCATGGGATGAATATCACAAAGATAAGGTTTTCAAATAGTAAAATGAAATCACATTTCTGAGTGACGACCTTATAACAATCCTCACTTTGCTGCTTGTGCCATTGAAAAGCATGAAACATTACTCCATCAAATGCATATATTAATCATGCCACTCATCCAAATCACATTTCGCTTCACACCATCAAATACATACATTAATCATGTTGCTTCATTCCAAATCATATCTCGCTTCACACCGCTTCCTCATGCATGATTAGAAGTACAAAACCATGAGTTACTCATATAGAACAAATATATATGTCTTCAATGGTTTATTCAACTGCGGTAGCTTCGCTGTTCAAGATGTTAGAGTAAACTGAGCCAAGAAGTGTGTGATGATCTACATATTGCTAGAGTCATTGTTTGAAGCACCTGTGGTGTTTCCCAACTTTCAATTGTTTAAAACAATTGCTCTACCGACTGAGCTATTGCTCAGCTTTCAATTGTTAAAAACAATAGTTCTTCCATTTTGTATTTTTCCCAATATGATGTCAATAGACAAAAAAAAAAGACTAGAATTTTTAGTCATTTTATTGAGGATAATTCAAAGCATTTGACATGATAAACACATTTGTATTTTATTTTATTTTTTCGCCATTGAAATTTGGATTTTCTATCATATAAAATGTGATGTACAATTGCTCTCATATATTAACCATTATTAACTATTGAAGTACATAATAGAAGGAAAATTAGATTCATTTAAAGCAATAGAAGGAACAAAAACTACAATATAGAACCTGTTTTTGATAACTACAATATAGTATCTAATAAAGTAACAAAAGCGAAAAAGCAAAAAGTAGGTAGGTGAAATATTTTTAGAGCCAATTTGGTAGCTGAAATAGTTTCTTATTTTGGCTTCAGATGATGAAGCAACTTCCCTAATGGATCTGAAGATATTTTTTAGAGAAGGGTTTGCTAAAATAACTCATCTGGGTAATTGGAAATTGGAATACCTTTTAAATATTTTTACATTTTCCCTCAATTGTTTTACTGTTTCTTTTTTCTCTAACCCTTTATCTCTCTCATCGCACGCACACGCCCCTACCAAACGGCCCATGGGCCGTGCATTGTGGGCCCGCTGGATGCGCGCGCTCGATAAGCAAGCAGCGCGCACAGCGCGCACGCCTGTAGCCTGCTCCTTATTCTGCCCCCCACCGCCGCCGCCGTCGCCGTCCGAGCCGTCCGGCGACTGTTCAGTTCCGGTCGCTGCTTCCTCCCGCTCTCTCCCAGCCGCCCAGTCATCTAGCCGTTGCTTAACGCCTGGACGTGGCGAGTGTTGAGGTGGTCGGGTTTTGCGACGAGGCAGGAGCAGCGGCACCTCGGCACTGTCCTGCGCCCTGATACTACCACGGCCACCGCCGCCTCTCCGGTGATGTCGGCTGTGACGGAGGACGGCGACCAGCGAGCTTCCGCCCCTGAGGCGGGGATCGTAGGCGCGACGGGGATGAGGATTTCGACGAGGACGAGGAGGACGGGTTCGAGTTCGGTGACGCCGACGAGGCGATGCACTGCGTGGAGATGGCGGAGAGCAGCACCACCGCCGCGGCGCTGCGTGCCCACGCGCAGGACTACGAGGCGCTCGCCGCGCGCAAGCGCAAGGCCCTTTGCCGAGGAGCAACCCCAGAGGTGAGGGATTTTGGATTGCGTCTGTCAAATGCTCCAATGTTAATCTGTATAGACATGCTGGCAATTGGCAAACATAATTTAGTTGCTCATCGTCCATCGAGTATTGTTCAGCTTAGATTTCTATTAAATGCAACTCTATGGCACACCAATCTTATTTCTTACCAGTTCTATTTAGCAGCAGTACTAGTGTTTTTTGTTTTTTTAATTTTTTTTTTTTTTGATGCTGTGGTGCCTTTCTATTTCGATGCTTATTTCAGTATGTTTCAGTTCATTTTTGTGGAGCTCTCATGATGTGTCATTTTTGCAGTAATTCTCTTGGATGTCTAATGTTTCATGCATTTGTGTGAAAAATCATGTAATTTGTTACAAGGAGCTGTCTTTGTAGTATATATGTTTGAGAACTCTTGGTTTCCTCTTCCAGGGAGGAGGGTTCCAAAAGGCCAAGACAGGATCAACTTTCAGAAGCGGAAGCAGCAACCATGTTCGACCAACTGATGGAAGGCTTTGGTCTTCGGCGCAAAAAAAGGTCCAAAGATGTATGATAATCTGTTCCTCGAAGTTATTTGGAAAAATGCTGCTAGAATGATCCTCGTGGTATTGAATGCAAGGAGAGAACAGATAAAGTATACTTTCCATACATCTTACACAAATAAAGCACATACCAGTAGACCAAAACTATCTTGGAATTCACCGACTGTAATTCCTCAGTGTCTATCAGCATCTAATATTTTTTTGTAACTTCTGCTTTCATATTTGACCCCACCTCCCCCCCCCACCCCCACCCCGGGCAGGAACTATGAATACCACCCTTGATAATCTAAAGGCTGACCAACTGAGAAACCTGCCGGTTATTTTTCATGCGGTATTCTGTTTAGTTGAATTAAGTATGTTCCCTTTATTTTTACCTACATTTGAAGATATATTACTTGTTTCAAGCTCTTTGCTCAAACTGTTTTCGACCTTTTGTACTTACCTGAGAACCGGTTATGATGTGGATTATAGCACTAGATGTGTTATACTGTGTTCAATGCAGTTGATGTCTTTTTTGTCATCATATTTATAGCATTAATAGATCAGAATTTTTTCTCATTTTCTTTCATTTTTTTCAGGGCAAGAAAAGGGGAAGAAAGAAAGGAACAAAGAATAAGGGCAGTGCTGAAGTTATTAAAAAGTTGGGCGATGCTACTCTACTTTTCGCTGAAGAAAAATTTGACGAGGTCTAAGATCTGACTTTGTTACTTCTATAAATTATATTTTGACAAATGACAAGTAATTTGATGCATAGGTTGATATGCTACTTTCCCAATTCCATATAATGTTCCAACCAGCAAGGTCATGACCTTTCTTCTTTGCATGCTTATTTATCCTGGGATTGAATTTCTGCACCTACAAAATTGGAAGTACCTAAAAAATTGTAAGTTGTATAATAAATAATTGATCTGCTGGATTGTTGGTTAGGGTGACCAAGATAACTGCTGCTATCATGAGTTTTTGACAAATAGAAGTTGACATGCATATACTAATCTGCCATTAAGCAAGTATATGACACTGCATTAGCCCATTACAGACATCCAAACTCTTAGCTTCCAAATGTTACTATCTCTATGTACTATGTATATGCTATATTCACTGAGCTAGATTATGTTGCAGCTCACATCTAGGAGGATTAATATTTTTATTCCTTAAAAAATGAGGATTGCTACCTCAAAAAAGAATTACTACCGAAAATAGGAGGATCGAGCTGATTACTTAATATGTATTAAATTTCCTACCTGGAATACTGAAGTTTTATAGTTGTCCTTGTCTTTGATTAGGATACAAGTGGATTCTCTTTTTAACTCCTTTTAAAAAGCATCATTATACGTGGTATCGTTACCATTTAGCCTGTGTGGTTAACTAGACCTAGCGACCTGTATGTTGTTCTGTAGGTAAACTCTTTTGCATCACCTCAGTAGCATGACTCGAGACATAAGAAATGGCTTCCATAGAGCTTTGGATTGTTGAATAATAACTCAACTTGTTTTACGATTTCAGGATTATTAACAGTAGTGTCTGTTTGTTTTAGGTTCTATGATACTCAAGAGCTTTTGAGTAGCTATTTTTTGGTTTAGGTTCTATGAAACTCAAGAGCTTTTGTGTAGCTATTTTTCTCTCACCTTTTTTTTTTTTCTAGGACACACAAGAGAGCTGCAAATCATTATATTAAGAAGAAATAGAAAGGGAATTGTCCTTGTAAAAAAAAAAATCCACTCATGCTTTAGACCTTGCAGCGAATTGCACACACCCATTTTTTTTACATAGACAACCCGACCACAGAGCCTTCTAGGGCGCTAGCCTCCAATTGGCTCAAGGGTAGCAAGTTAAGACACCCTGAGCCCGAGCCAAACTCCATAACCTTAACCTTTTAATTCTTCCCTAGCAAGTGTCATCACCTCATCGGTAAGCTGCCATCTGGGACATGACTAGAACAGTGCCGTCTGCAGTTTTGGTGCTCCAATCTTCATTCCCATGCGCGCGTGACATTCTCTCACCTGAGTCTGCATTGCACATTGCTTGTATGCTTTGGTGGACTTAAGAAACTGATTGTGCCTACTGTAGTGTCATTTTTTAGGATAATGTAAATGCTTTCTTTGTGATGTTTCAATTTGTCTTGTTGCAGGCAATTCCTATACTACATGAGATTGTGCGAATTGCGCCAAATTTGTCAGATTCATATTATCTACTTGGTAGCATTTACAATGAGATTGGTGAACTAGATAAAGCCATAAACTTCTTGATGCTTGCTGCATATGTTTCCCCAAAAGATGCATCTCTGTGGAAGAAACTCATTCCCTTGGCAAAGTGAGTTTACTTCATTCTATTTTCTGTTGATGTTGTCTTTGTTCTGACTTCTGAGCGAAATCTTGCATACATAGTTAAATGAGATGAAATCTTCATACATGCTTGATTGCTTGAATGTGGATACACTTGGCATTGATGCTGTGATTTCATACAAAATTGCATATGTTTAGATTATTTAATATAACCTTTCCATATCAGTGCGATGCTTGTTAGGTGAGTTACATCCATTAGTTATTTATTTGGTTCACCATTAAATATGGATTTTGGGTGATGGGGAGGCACAGTAATACATCTCGGACCAATCTTTAGGCAGTTAATTGTTTTTTATTTTTATTCCAGATTTTAATGTGGCTATTTGATGGAATAATATGCCTTTTTGTGAGAACGTGTGGTAGGGATGCTGATGTGCAACCTAAATGTTGGTAGTTCGCCTCCTCTTTCTAAAAAGACCAATCGTGCTATTTTCACTGTTGCAGCATGATACGCTTGCCATCAGTGGCACGTCTTGGATAGCTGGGCTTCGTGGCCTTTTATTAACCGTGTAGGGGAGAATCCTCTATGTTTCTGTCAAGCCTCTTTCCTCCAGGCTTTCCTCCAGGGGTTGAGTTTGTTCTTTTCCTTTTCCTTTTGCTCTTGCACCCTCAAGTTTTCCTTTGATATAATGCATCAGCATTCTACATTACACGTGTTGCAATCTATGCGGCGATTATAACTTTTATTATTTGGTGATAATTTGACATGATTTGTTGCTTTTTATTTGAGCCATTCTAAATAAAATAGGGATAGTGGCCTCATCAACTAGTATTTTACAGGAAAAAAAGAGGATGCTTCTCTGGCAAGACACTGTATTTTAAAAAGCAATGAGAGCAGATCCAGAAGATGTAGATCTGAAATATCTTTGTGGTGATATGTATCACAATCTTTGTGACTATCAGAAAGCTGCAGAAATATATGAACAGATAGTCAGAATTTATCCTGCCAATATTGCTGTTCGTAAAAGTAGCAGCACAGGTATGGCACATATGTCAGTTTCTTCTGACTGTTACTTGAAACTAACTGTAATGTTGGTGATTAGGGTAGCACGCATTGGTAACCGCACCTTGTAACAATCTGACATATGCTGCAAGGGAACATGTTAAAAAGTAGTACTAGCTTATCTGTTCTTGGTCAAAGTTTTCTGAAGAGCACACTACATATTTTCCAGCGTCAATTTGGCAGTCCACAATCCACATATCTTGTATTTCTTATGCATGATACGTGATTGAGAAAATTGCTAGGAAGTTGTCTCACATCAGAATTGGAATGCTTTTATATTCCAATCAGACACCAGTTTAGTCCCTAAATTTGTATTGAATGTACATATTACTGCTCATGTTTCCATCTTCTGGACACTTGGTTTTGGAAACTTTCAATATTTCTAGTTCGAAATGCATTAGGCAGATTGTTCCTTCTCTTTGGAACCAGTGACGAGGGAGGGAGGGGGTTCAAATTGTCCATAGACAATATGACAAAACTAGCTTTATTACCAGATTAATCACAGTTTTGGTCAACTAGTACTACTTCCTTGAGATAGATGGGCCATGAGGTCAATACATGCGCAGTTTTCAGGGAGAATATCGAGCTCTTTAGATGGAATGTTTAATATGTAAACCTTCATTAATCTATGTTAGCCACGGGGTGTGGGGGGCAGTATGGCCTCTGCTAGGCTCTGTAAGACATAATCTGCTGTTTGCTTGACTGATGGCTGCATTAGACAAGGATTTGGATTAGCAATAGGCTGTCCTCTCCTCACTCCTGTAGCAGCATGGCACCGGCCATGAGTTGGGCTCATCAGCCCTATACAAGTATGGCAATAGGCCTCTTGTACAGTAGTTGTTAGAAGTACATCACCATACCAAGTAGTGGGGTGATTTCATCATGTACTAGGAGTAGATAGGGCTGTACTCAGCCATACTCAAGGTACCATAGTTGGTACATCTAGTTGTGTATAAGTAGGACCTCTTATGCAATGCAATCTTTAGTTCATTGCCCAACCTTTCAGCCATATTCAGAGTGAGTTCAGTTTCAGACAACTCTGAAACCTGAACTCTTGTGCTGTGTGTGTGTGCGTGAGGGAGAGAAGGGAAGTGAGCTCCTGCTCATCTTCTTCCTTGGTTCAGGGAGGAGAGGGAGAGCAGTGGTGAGTGGTTTGCTCACCTTGATCCTGGGAACAACAGGCTCTGCCAGTTTCGCAACATAATCCTGTGTGGTTTCAATCTAAGGGTGGTTATGTTCTAGCAACCTTTATCTCTTGCACTTTTTATTCTCTGAAGTATGAGTATAGTATTTATGTGTCATTGTACTGGGTTGATTTTGGGCTACTTCTTGATTCAGTTCTTTTCTTTCAGATGTACAGAGAGTGTGGTCAAATTGACAAAGCTATTAATTTGTTGGAAGATTATGTCGATACTCAAACTTCCAACATTGACTGGAGTGTTCTAGATTTATTGATATCACTTTATATAAGAAATAATGTTCTTAGTGAAGCACTAAGGCAGATCAAGAGGGCACAGCTACAGTTGGGATCTCAACAGAAACTACCATTACAATTGCAGGCAAAAGAAGTAATCTGCCATGCATATTGCGGTGACATGAAACATGCTGAGGTTTGTTCCAGACTTTTTCTGTTGCATATCATGTGATGGAATTCATCCTTGTTAGATTGAATCTTCTCCCCCCTGCTCTCCTTGGTTCAAGTAAAGTCATGCCAGAATTCCCTAAATAGTACTCCCTCTGTCCATCATTGTAAGGTGTATTTTGTTTTGAAAAGGTCAAACGTTGCAAATTCCGACCAACAATTAGTTATATTATATGCATGTTCCATGTAGGAAAATTATGTAACATAGTAATATTGAAAATCCTTTTTAAAATGGTGTTGATTCTGTAGCAATTGGCAGTATTTTGGAAGAGCAATCAATGGGCATAATCTACTTTTGATGACTTTCTTATTCTAAAATATGCCTTCCATTACTGGATGGAGTGAGTACTGAAGAAAGAGTGGTAAATTTGATTATTTATTATTAGCTTTCTTACTTGATGCCATCTGTTGCTCCAAGCTCACTCTAAAATAATACAGATCTGATTATTTAGTTATCATGACACATCATTTCTGTGCAGATTTTCCTTCATGATGTGCATTTGGAGCCATCAAAAGAAAACATTGATGTGATTAAGGAACTTGCAAGCACTTTAGAAAAAATGGGACGATATGAGTATGCAGTAAAGTTTTACCTGCTGATTGAAAATGTTGCTACTCATAATGATGTGAGTGATTGATTTCCTTGTTTTCATCTCTCTCCAATAATTTGTATGTGAAGGTTGATTTTAAATCTGAGTGGCTGGGATATCTTTATTTTCCAATTCAACTCAAGTATCGTGGCATTTTTTTTTGAAGTCCTAGTATGATGCATTTGAAGTTTTGAACTGGATCTTGCAATTTGCTGTTAAATTTTCTAGAGTGAAAGCAAAGAAGATTTGTGTGGAAATTGTATATAGTCTGGAGATCTTGGGTTTATAGAACATAAACAAAGAAGATCCTCTCCCCTATTCCTATCCATAATCTCCTATACCTATAAATATCCATAATCAACAGAGGATCGACCCAGGCCCAGTGCAGCTATATACATGCACATACATAAACTCATGTCTTAACAGAGAGCAATTGAATCCTATGAATCATTGGAGAGGAATTAGAGACAAGTGTAGTAGCACAGTTGGTATTATATTAAAAAATTTCTTTGCAAGAAAGAGCTACGGTCATCTCAAGGGACATAAAGTAAATTTTGAATCACCTATGCATTGCTAGAGAGAATGGATGAACAACATGTAAGCTATTATATTCGTAGGTTGATATTGTACCCTTGAAGTCTAAGCCCTTCATAGTTAGTACAGAAAAGAAAAGTTTAAAGCAGATTCTGGTTGATCTTGAATGTAAATGTCATGAAATATAAATTCCTGTGTTTGAGAGCTTACTTTATTACATGATCCTGATATATGAATTGGCTAAAAAGGTAATGATTCTAAAATATGGATATTCATCAATTGAAGTGCAAACATGTAGCTTTGTTTGGTCATAGACATGTTCACCAAATATTTTATAGATTGCAGAATAGCATATTGGTTGGAGAGCATATCCAAAGTGTCAAAGTCAACATGCTATTTTCTTTTGCTCATATTGATACATAAATTGAAGTCTTTAGATCACCTTTTAATGAACTTTGGCCATGTAAAACGTCTTCATGTTAATTAACTCCTGAAGAGTTTAGAACATTTCTGAACAATTTATTCAGACATTCAATATGTCTGCTTCAAGTTCTTGATTTTTTTTGGGGGCTTCAGTTGCTTCTTTGCTCCGTTAACTTTCTTAATTCTTCTCAGCTGATTATTCTCATATACCTCTACTTGTTCCAGGGTGGTTTATACTTGTATCACAAAGAAATGGGTAGTTCATATGTCAAAGTTGCTTGGTGCTACATGGTCTTAGGGGACAAGAAAAATGCTATACCTTATTTTTATAAAGGTTATGCTCCATTACCTTGAGGAAGCACTTGTCTGCTTGACATTATGGATTCTGAAGGTTTATTGCCAGTATGAATTGCACCATAGTTTTGAGCATTAGTATTACTGGATGCACTTAATTTGGGATGGCTTTATGGAAGGGACTTTACTTCTGTGGCTGCCTGATGCAGAGGAACTATGCCCAGCTTATGTTCTATCATAATTGAATTACTATATTATGATTCTGACTACACTAATAATACTGGGCTCCTATCTATGTATTGTTGGATGCATAGGCTATTGCTTAGGCTGCAATGTAGCATACATGGTATGAATGTATGATACTGTTGGGACAAAACACCCCCTCCAGTGCATGGAGCATGGTAACATAATCCAGTATCCAAGACAGCCTGTGTTCACTAATTGCAGCATGTGATATCATACATTATCTACCAGCTTTGAAACCCCACTATGCACTGATGCAGTAATTTACAAACTCAAGATTGGATACAGAGACCAATGAGCATCTCTAGTATGTTACAGATTTGTTTTCTCTCATTGTAAATCCTATGCCATCAGCATTTTATCATCTGGCGCACATTAAATTAGTATGTTACCATGCACTGGACTAGCCTTAAGATTAGTCTTTGTTAATTCCATCCATCAGCATTTTATCATACGAAACACACATTAAATGAGTATGTTTCCATGCACTGGACTAGCCTTAAGATTAGTCTTTGTTAATTCCATCAATGATGGGCCTTCTAAGGGGTCCATGTTTCTGTGCTTTATAGTATGTTCAATACCAGGTTCTGGCATGCATAGTTATCAAAATAATCAATATATGCATGTTGCTTTAGTTCTGTGTAATGTGTAGTTGTTGACATAGTGTATGTCTTCTCTTCCTTAGCCTTACAAAGCATGAAGGACAATATCGATATAAGATTGACCTTATCATCCCTTCTCATTGATGATGATAAGACAGATGAAGCTGCCACTTTGCTTTCTCCTCCCAAAATTCCAGGTACAGTACTTATTAAGAAGTTTTATGCAGCTAATTGGCGTCTTTTTCAGTGTATTTCTATGCAGTTATCACTTTACTTCATCCTCCCAAAAGTCCAGGTATAGTACTTCGCTGTTTTATCAACTAATAATGCTATCTTTTGCAGAGTTGCAGTCTGCTAATACTCCAGATCAACAGAAACCTTGGTGGTGTGATGGGAAAGTAAAGATGCAGCTTGCAAAAATTTATTACAATCAAGGCAAGCTGGAAGATTTTGTGGACACAATTTTTCATCCTATTCTAGAAACTTTGAATGTTGAATATGCTAATCGAAAGGTACATATGATCTTTTCCATATATGATTTTCATGTATTTGCATCTCTGCTGTTTCTATGCCTCCCTTTTCAATTGCTTCCATTTAATTGGAAAAATATGCCTTTTGTTTCTTTTTTTTTTCATCATGCGAGGATTGTACTCTATGACAATAAGTACTGCAGCAACATATGTGAAATGGTCCTGAATTTACGATTTTTTTTATTCAAGTATTTATGACCCTACAATTTGCGATCCTGCCACTGGAGATCAATCTAATTCAAAATCGTGATTTTAACAACCTTACCTATAATGGATTCTCATCAACTCATTGTGATCCATGGTGTTCTTAACAAAAAAAAAGCATGTCAAAGGTTGTAAATTCTACTAATGGAATAGTATTGGTGTTTTGCACAAAACTTCATGAAGGTTCAACTTTTTAAACTGTGTTGAATGGCAGTGTTGTAAGACATAATCTGCTGCCGTTTGTCGCAATGTTTAGATTGTGGTCAGCTCTTGCTGTCCATCCTTAGCTGCTGTAGCAGCATGGCTCCTGCCATGAAGATGGCCTCACCAGCCATGTAGAGGTATGCATTAGGCCATGCTTGTACTTAGAGTAGGTAGAAGTACATCACCCATGCTCGGGGTGATCTAAGCCATGTAGGAGTAGGTAGTTGGTGGTTCACACCATACCTAGGAGTACCATAGTTGGTACAATTTAGTTTGTATATATAGGTACCCATTTCAATTTCAATAGAAGCAATTAGTTCAGTTTGCCCAACATTCAGAGTTTCAGGTTTCAGCCACAGTTGAAACCGTGAGCAGTGGAGTGTGTGTGTGTGTGGAGTGAGCTCCTATTCTTCTACCTTGGATCAGGGTGAGAGTGAGAGTAGAGGTGAGCGGATTGCTCACCTGGGTGCTGCGGAGGTGCCAACACGTGCTACTGAAGTGAATATGGGAACTTTGTATAGTAAACATCAGATAATTGGTTAGTTATATATTTTTAAAATGTATAAGATAATACATAAGTAATGTTGTTTTCTTGATGAGCAATGTGATAGCCAGCTTTCTTAATTTTTTTGTTGGTGAGCTGGAAGTTTACTGTGTGTTTTCAGAACATATTACTTATTTCTAATTGAGCAGGTCAGACCAATGAAAAAGCTTCCAAACACTGTTCTGCATGAAAGAGTCAAAGTATTGGGTGAGCAACGCCCGGATAGTGTATTTCAAGGATTAAAGCCAATAGCATCACCTGATGAATTGTAAGTACAGCATTTGTTCACGGCCATTTCTCATGTTTAGTTGATATTATTAATTTTCTACAAGCATAGTTAATAGTACTGAGTGTTTTTGGCAAATATGAGAGACAAATATATCTGTATTATAGAGTACAGACTATTTCAAGCAAAGATAAGCACTTCATCATGCACTATTCATGAATGATGCTGTTCCTTTGGTTTTGGTTCTCCACAGTATGGGACTCAGGCCATAATATTTTGCATTAGCTTATGGTACATCCATGCCTCTCTTTTTTTGGTGTGTATTTACTGGAACCATGTGTCATGCGTTTCTCGTAAAGGAAGAATATGTGTTTCTCATAAACGCAGGAGCTCTTATTGTGTTGTATATATCTGGCTATAATAGCGGCGCATGATCATATTTCTGTGTTGTTCTGTGCGCATGATAGAATGTGTTGCACATGTTCCTTGTTCTTTGTCATTGCATAGTTTTTGTGCTATACAGTCTTAATCTCTTTTAATATTATATAATTGGCTCCGTTGTATCTCTTATTATTTTTTTTTGATTATTTGTTTCACTTTTTTCATTGATGTTGCTGATATACTGTTAAATTCGATAGACAAAAAGGCAAACAGAGCAAAGAAACTAATTGAGAAAAGGGCAGCTGCAAATGAGGAGTTAAAACCTGATGATCCGGTATTTTGTTTTCTTCTGCTGTTTGTAGTATTATAGGTAGTTTCCCCAATAAGATATTAATACCTTTCTTGTTCAATGTTTTAGCCAAGAACAAAGCAAGTTCCTCCTGTTCCTGGTCTACTGACAGATGTGGAGCATCACCAGCTTGTGTTAAATGTTTGTATCTGCCAGATTCTTTTGCCTAGGTTTCATCTTCACAATTGCCTATTGTACATTACATTAGCCAATGACCATACATTTTGAGTAAATTTACACCAGAGGTTTCTAAACAAGTTTGGCAGTGTGAAGCTGACAAGTGACAACACATAAACATTGCCTATTCTATGTCCAGAAACGTGCATCTGTTGGATACCTCAACACTCATAAGTAGAGGTTCTCGATGGGATTGGGTGGGGTTGGAATGTTTCTTCATGACCAAAAAATAATTTTATTAATAAATCAACATCCCCTGCAACTTCATTTTCCAATAAGGATGCATTTACTTGTTGTTGATAACTTCTGCAAAGCTGAAAAGAGTGTTGTGTGGGGATTGTGTGTGGCGTGGCATGTGGTGTAGGGCCCTAGCCCCTTTCTTTTTCTTAATATAATGAAGCGCAGTTCTCCCGCGTTTTCGAGAAACAAAGCTAAAAAGAGTCCTTGCACTAAAAGGATGTATATGCTTTTGTCTTAGACCCGATTCTTGTTTTGTTCCCTTTTTTTTTGTTATTTTTGCTTATTGGTACAATTTTTAGTATTATCCTAACTATTAAGTGTTTCCTTTTCTGTCCTTTATCTTTTTAGCTCTGTCGAACATTAGCTTTGCTGCAGCGATATTGGGATGCACTGCAGATTATCAACCGAACTCTCAAACTTGGAAATGATGCACTCACTGGTGACAAAAAAGAGGAACTCAGATCCTTGGGTGCTCGTAAGATCTATTCACCTTACTGTAGCATGCGAAACAGCATCGTAAAATTGGCTCGTTAAAGAACACCATCTTGTGCTTTCATCTTGAGACAAGATATTCTCCATTTTTTTGGAAAGGGTTTTGGACTTACTCCATCTGTTATTGACATCATAACAATATTCTGCACATCTTTTGAGGGCTGAAAGTAGAAAATAAAAGTAGCATAGGAAAGAGCAAGTGGAGCAGCATTTCTAATTTGATAATATTCAATCTGATTTTGCAGAAATAGCCTATAGAGCTCCAGATCCCAGTCATCATGGCTTTAAGTATGTCCGTTATGTTGTTCAGCAGCACCCATATTCTCTTGCTGCATGGAATTCCTACTATAAGGTGATATCAAGGTGACTAGTTACACATACATATTATTCTGTATTTATGTATTACACTAGTGAACATTTATGGGCTTATGGCTATACTCCCTCGGGATGGTATTAGAAGTCGTTTAGGACAGCGACACGGTCTCCAAAACACAACTTTGACCTCTTATTATTATAAAAATATTTATAGAGATGTGATATATGTATACTTTTATCAAAGTATTTTTAAGACAAATCTACTCATATAATTTTTACATTTACAAACTCAACAAGTTAAAAGTTATTGATGATTTATATTCCCGATGTTTGACCCAAACCTTGTCCAAAAACGACTTCTAATACCATCCCGAGGGAGTATGTACAAAATTTTTTTGTTTAGTTGATATATAATAACTATTTTTTCATTCTTGTAGCCTTGCACATATTATGTATAAGTTGACTCACTCACTAATTCTGTAAGATCCTAATCTATCAGGAGGTTACTTCAACTGCTTGGTAATTGTTAAAAGGCTGATAATGAACCGGTCATGACTTGTTCCCCAATCTTTGAATTCTGAAGTTGAGAATGAAAAGAACCCACCTGAAACACTGGCACAAAAATATGACTGGCGCAAAAATATATTGGCCTCATGGTGACTGCACTGTTCAACATTCAAATTTTTGGCCCATTATGGAATTTATGCTGATAAGTAAATGTTTTACCTGATTGCCATGTCAATGCAATATATTCAAGGACCCTCGAATTTGTGTCCCGATTCTTAGTGCCATTGAACTAATGAACTCAAGACGCCTTGTTCATATATTTCTAGCTGTGGGACAAAAACAAATGAATGAACATAGTCAACCATTCAAAATCGAAATTTTATATTGGCATTTGCTTTGCAGAATAGAGGACAGGTTTCCACAGCATTTCAAACATCTTCTTCGGACAAGAGAAGCGAAGCCTGACTGTGTGCCTCCAATAATCATATCTGGGCATCGATTTACTGCTATAAGTCAGCATCAGTCAGCTGCTCGGGATTACCTTGAAGCTTATAAGTTGGACCCAGAAAACCCTCTTATCAATCTTTGTGTAGGTATGTCACCAGTCACCATAGTTGTTATCAATATGCATCACTATACAGGATATTGATCATGGGGTTCAATCTCTGTAGGCACTGCCTTGATTAGTTTGACCCTTGGCTTCAGGCTTCAGAATAAGAACCAGTGCATTGTCCAAGCTTTTGCTTTCCTGTACAGATACCTTCGCCTTTGTGATAACAGTCAGGTTTGGCACTAAATTTCTGATATTTCCTGTGGATAATGCTCTTCGCTTCAGTCCCGGACTTGGAATGTCAATCCAGGAACAATTATATTCCAGCAGTGTAAAAATCTTCTGCAAGTATCATACCATGTTCCTCGATCCAACTTACCACTCCGTCGAACTAGGAACTTTTTAACCAAGGTCCCAAGAATAGGAGTAGGATATGCTGTTTCCATACTTATTTAATGTGTTGATTTAGCAGGTTCCTAATTTCATTGTGGTGTTGAGTAACAGTGGGATTTTGTTTTGGTCTCGTAGGAAGCCTTGTACAACATTGCTCGGGCATATCACCACATTGGCCTGAATACCTTGGCAGCTATTTACTACGAGAAGGCTTTGGCAATCGAGGAGAAAGATCATCCCATCCCTAAGCTTCCATACGAGGCTGGTTCACGTGTGCCAGAGGATCTGAGGCCAGGGTACTGTGACGTGCGTAGAGAGGCAGCGTTCAATCTGCATCTAATCTATAAGAAAAGTGGAGCTACCGATCTTGCAAGACGGATTCTGAAAACTTACTGCACTGTCTAGAAGTTGGTATTGGACAATGTTGTTGGGATCTGAATATCAGATCCTTCAAGGTTCCTTGCATTAGCCTAGTAGGGGCAATGTTGTTGATATCTGAATATCCAGATCCTTCAAGGTTCATTGCATTAGCCTAGAATCAAGCTAGTCTATAAAGCTAGAACATTGATGTAACATGTCAGTAGTGACTTTAGATCTGTAGCTGAATAATTAACAACGTGCTCGATCCAGTCGGCAAGTGGTTCAGAGATGCTTTGCTTCATGTGGTTCATTGGCAATTCATGACTGAATTTTTATGATATATAAATATGGGAAATATGAACAAAGCTAGAATGTTAGATCGAATCCACTGGCATAGACAAGGCCTGGCCACCCTGGGCCGGTGCCCCGTGCCCGGGCTCAACTGGTGCTGCTGAACGTACATGTTAAGCATTGTAGGAGCTGTGTAGAGGCATTGAACTAGCGGAGTACGGGTAGCCCCTCAGCGTGAGCACTTGATACTCTCTACCAATCAGAGCAACAAGTAAGCAATTTCTTCTCTTCTTCTATCGGTAGCCCTCTGCTCTGGTGTATCTCTCCCTTACGTTTGTTATTAAATCTGAGATATAGTAAAGCACGGTTCTTTCAAAAAGTGCAAATTTATACCTCCGGAATGTCTTACCGAAAATTACAATTAGCCCTGGGTACAAACAAAACAGAGAAGATCTTTGTGGGTGGATAATATTGATATAATCTGAGCTGAATTCTGAACTGAGTCCTAATAAACTGTTCATGCAAATAAGAAACATTATTTCTTGTTATAAGAATATTGCAACTCCTGGTGGAATCATGCTGGGATGCACAATACCAAACTATAAAGTAAGGTTGATTGGAGTCGATCAACAAATGGACTGGATAAGCAAATGGAAGGAAAGAACCAGTGGCGATTTAGCACGGGGATATTCAGGAAAAGCAAAGTGGAATCTATGGCGTTGAGCCAAAAAGCAGCTGCAACTTGCATTGTTTGTACTGCTTCTGGGCCCAAGCACTCTCAGCAACCATTCTCACCAGCATCACTATCTTCAGACACTAATCTACTGACACTGACTCAATGTCTCTTTATTCTTTTCATATGCTTTGGCAACATCCTAATCAACTTCAATAATTTAGTATTTTTTTAGGGGATCTTTATGGCTAAGGTAGTACAGGTCTAGAAAAATGACCTTGTTCCAAATGGATCCTAATTACGGGGAAAAGGAGTTAGGATAGTAGTTAAATATCTTTATCAGTGGTCCTACTTTTTTAAAAAAATCCGTTGTGCCACTGACACTGAGGTAAACTTTGTTTCTGGAGTTGGTGGGGAGAAAGCGAAACTGTTGGTGTACAAAAATGTTGTACCAGTATCTTCCACACCCTCTCCAATCAAGTGAAATTCTTTATAATCATCAAGTGCCATTTGATTTATGCTTACGAAGTACTCCATCCGTCCTAAAAAAAAGTGACGTTTTTAACTTATACCATGTTTGATCATTCATCTTATTAAAAAAATTTGTACAAATAATAAAATAAACAAATCATTGTTAACATATCTCTAATGATAAAATAAGTTATAACAAATAATAGATATTTATATAAAAATATTGAATAAGATGATGAAATTCTAAATTGACACTCTCTTCGACGACGGAGAGTAACAAATTTGCACAGTAATAAAAATTTACTATCCTCATTGTTATCTTTAGAGCTCCGTTGTACGAGTCGACAACTCTAATTTATATGCATGTATTTCCTGCTTTAGTTCCTAATCAAGGTTGCCACTTTTTTTTTGAACGGTACTTGCCACCGCCCACCACTATCTTTCATTTTCTTCATTTCTATCAAAATATTTAATATGCATATGCATAGTGTTTTCATCACTCTTTGATAACAACCGTTTTTAAAAATGTTTAACGGTGAATGGAGGTCAAACGGTGTTGTGATCAAACGCTGAACGTAAATGTGATTGACGAAATTAAATGGCAGATTTATCGACCATTTATTACATTGGAGGGTTTCACCCAACCACACTAGCAGCCAACTAATTAACATATAAATTTTTGTACTTGCTAGAATAAATATCTTTTAGTGCATAGACATGCATACTTGCTTGTATATTTGATTTTCAATTACACTTCTAATTAGTGGTCTATACAAACTATCCAATCCATTTAACTCTATTTAAACACCATGTAAACAGTCTTTTTAAGATAAAGATATAAAGGGTCTAAATGATAAACAAATGATGACCAATTGTTTATAACATCAACGATATAAAGTTTCTGTTTTTTACCATTCACTATTTGTTTTCTATTTTCGTTGATTTTATAAACAGAAGTTGTTTCAAATTTTAGGCCCCCAATATGTGTTCTGATCTCGAGGACTCCAATTCGTAGCAACGACATTGTATAGGTATACTTTTAGTTATCCATATATCCTTGAGCATTTTTGTCATTAAATGTCTAGTGATCCTTTTTTTTTCATCTATTAAGTGCTCCATATTGAGTCGTGTCTATATAAATGAGCGAATATATGTACACATATGTTTTGGTTTAGCGCTAGTGTAAGGGGGATTGATTTTTATGCTTATTTTTTTTTAAAAAACTATTTCTTGGCTCCTTGAAAAGCTAGGTTTTTGCAAACTTCAAAAAGATTTTACGGATTGGATTTTAGATTAATGAAATGTGATATCCTCCCGTTCTAAAATTATAAGACATTTTGGTATTCATAGATACAGTTGTTTTTCCTATTGATCTAGACATATAGTATATGCACAAGTACATAGCAAAAAACTATGTATTTAAAAAAGTCAAAGTATCTTATAGTTTAAGCCCTTGTTTGGTTTCTTTTAGGACTATGGACTAGAGACTAAATATTAGTTCGATTTAGTCCCTAAATTACCAAATAAGAAACTTTTAGTCCTATTTAGTCCCTAGTGTAATAGGCTTTTGGAAGAGACTAAGAATTTTTTAGTCTATTTAGTCACCTAAATCAATAGGCTTTTGGAAGAGACTAAAAACTATTAGTCTCTAGTCTCTGTTACCTAACCAAACACCCCCAAGAACGGAGATTACGGAGTACACTTCACAACTAACCATGGCCGAACACAAGCTAAATTCCAGGGCAGATTCATTGTATATGCACGCACACGTGTGCGATTCCAAGGTGGACGTAGCAAATCTTAGCCCCTTGTCCCCTGGGGCCCGCAATTTTCGGCTGCGAGAGAAACTGACGGGATAAAATTCCATCATCACGTCCCCGTCGTCCACACAGAGCTTGTCCCTCTCGTTTCCATCCTCCCCACTTCCAACTTCCAAGAACCCGTGAACTCAAGTGAAGTGAGGAGGTTGAGGTTGGCGGAACCCAGGCGAGACGAGATGATCGCACAAGGCCTCCGCAGATCCAGTGCCGCCGCCTCCTCCTCCCAGGTGATGACCTCTCGATCATGGTCCAGCGGAAAAACGATGCTTTGTCCACAATCTTGTTTGGTTTCTCAGGCCCAGCGGCAGCGGTGCGCACCAACTTACAAAAATATATGTTTTGTTTATCTTTACGAAAAAAATCGTCTGGGGTCAGAAATGAGATGTAGATAGCGGTTTTAGTTTGGTTATTAAGGGCAAAGGGGGAAAAAAAAGAAGGACTTGTTTTTTTTTTCTTCGAGCCGAGCAGCCCATGGAGCAGAGTTGAGCAGCTTATTTGGACTCATTCTTTTGTGTTGATGCAACTAGTTCCACTCTCCATATTGTTATAAAACCTCCTTGCGTGAACTGAAACTGTAATTGCTTGGTTCAAGATCATGAATTCAGACTTCAGAACACTGCGAATCGTTTTTGTTTCAGTTAGTTCGTCCTTTTTAGCTATTAGATATCTGATCCCCTCTCATTTTCCTTTGAACACTTTTCCTCACGCTGTCACACAGGTTAGCAGGCTGGTGAAATACATTGCTAGTGCTGGAAGCTTGCAATGGACACACAGGTTTTCAGAGTCACCTGCCAGATATTACAGTTCCGAACCTTCTCTTCAGGCAACAGAAGAAAATGGGTGTGTAAATTTCCAACTGCAGGGTCTTGACAGTTTACTGTGACCTAAGGTTGTGACGTGTGTAGAAATACGATTTGTTCTGTTTATGCTAAAACATGTTTTGTATGTCAGGTTTAAGGGGCATAGCATGCTGGCTCCATTCACAGCAGGATGGCAGAGCACTGATTTACATCCATTGGTTATAGACAGATCAGAGGTTGGTTTTGAACTCTTGCATTCTGCAAGTTTTCGGTTCTTTGTTACAATCCAGCACAAGTTTTTGAAAATGGGTATTAGCATGTTTGTTCATCACATCGCAGTGGTTGTCTGTGTTACCTTACATCTTGTGGCTCATTTGCAGGGTTCTTATGCTTACGACATCAATGGGAAGAAGTATATAGATGCTCTTGCAGGACTGTGGTGTACAGCTTTAGGTATGTGCAAAGTTTAGTGTCAGATTTGATGTGTAACTGGAGAAGTCTATATGAAGTAATACCCAGATTGGCAATGTAGTGAAGTAAGTAAAAAATAGAGAGCATAGGTGTTGTCTGTTGGTAAACTTTCAACACAAGAAACAGAACAGAGATGCTCCTGGAATTAACTGAAACTGAACTTCAGTGGAAATTTACTGACACTCACACTTGAAGAAACTCTGCTGCAGAGATAATGAACAAAATTATCAGCTAATACAAGTCAATTGTAGACCTTCTAAAGACTAAAGATGTAGTATCTTTTATTACTGATGTGACACCATGGCCGGTGGCACACAAACTGCATCATGGTAACCGTAACATATTCAGTATTGCTTGGACATGGGGGTGGGTATTGGCTCTTACTCGAGTGTGTTTGTGTGATTTTTTTTTTCTCAAACACACAAAATAACTGCTCATCATTTATATTAAAGATAGAAAACATGGTCCAAATACATGCTGAACTGCCCCTATCCACAGCCTAACTCCTGCTTGCCTGCCTTCTGCATGACCTGCTCCACCGATGGCCTGTGTCCATCAAAGATTATTGCCACAAAATTTATTAGGAGAAAAGGATTTGACCCATTTTTTAGGAAAATACGGCACCAAAGACATAATGGTTTGTGTGACTTGAAAAGAATGTTTTGAACATTTCCTATAACACTTCTGTCTGCTACATTGCATGTTGTTAGACTTCAAAATTTGTATACATTGTTCACATGTTTTCAGGTGGCAGTGAGCCTCGACTAGTCAAAGCGGCAACTGAGCAATTAAACAAATTACCATTCTATCATTCTTTTTGGAATCGGACAACCAAACCCTCATTGGTAATATACTTTTGACATTTTATCACCATCTCTGGACAGCATATTGTTATTGATGGTAATCTATTTCAAATTTTTCTATTGTCTTACAGATCATTTCCATTCCTATTCTAATATTCCATGAAATAAACAGGGATGTGTTTTTTTAGACCATTGCATCTTCTATGGATTTCTTATTATGTTGATAAATTGCTAGTTTGCAAGCCTTGATAGTTAACACTTCCTAGCCAATATCATTACAGGATCTTGCAAATGAAATTCTCAGCATGTTCACTGCAAGGGAAATGGGAAAGGTGTTCTTCACAAATAGTGGTTCAGAAGCAAATGACTCCCAGGTATGATCATTGATAAAATAAAAGAATGCTGATCATTTGTTGAGTTTCTTTCCAGTAACATTTTAACAGTGGTCCTTTATCTCTAAAATCTCTTCTTGAGTGTAAACAATATGAACCAATGTATGTACATTTTGTAAAGAACTATATATTCTAGTTTAACCATGTAGACTATATTATATTCTATTTTACTGACACATTACCAATATGATGGTTATGGTGTGTACACTTCTGTTCAGGGGTGGAGATGGGGCCACTGCTGCTGGGGCTGCAGCATGGGCCCAAGAGCACAAAATGATTAATAATATGTTATTTTGGCAGTTTGATGCAATTCATTTATAAATGTAATCAAACCTGTTTTTAATCATATTGTTGTCAGAAGTGTACTGAGCACCCCTCCTGCCTAAGTTTTGGCACCTCCCCTGCTTCTGTTTCATCCTTTTGAGCAATTACCTGTACATGCTAAAGTGCTACATTACCGATTCCTGTTAATGAATGCTGCTTATTTTCTCCATTCCTGCTGATCTTCCTATGGTATTTATTTCCAGATGGGCTGACACACATGCTTTCTTTAACAGGTTAAACTAGTGTGGTATTATAACAATGCACTGGGAAGATCAGACAAGAAGAAATTTATTGCTCGCTCAAAATCGTGAGATCCATTTCCTTTCTCTAGTCTATTGTGCAGATATTTTTATCACTGCAAATCTTGGTCTATCGTTACTTGATACACCAATTCAATCACTTATATTGGCTGATAACCTGGGTAGAATATACCATATTGACTTGAAGACCAGTAGAATTGCTGTGCATATCAGTTCCAGATGATGATAGGGACACACCATGCACATTCTTAATACGCAGCTCTCCTGTGTGTTCGAGAAAACATGCACCTTCTTGTGTTTGTTGTATCGTAACTAGCAACAAAAGGGACCCTCCAAAAATTAAATTGTACATCCATCTGCATTCATGTATTATCATAGTGCTGATATTTTCTAGTCTTGAAGCTTTCTAGTTTGATTTTAACAAAATATTGAAGTATTTTTGAATGACATTACAACCTTTCTTCCTCTTTGTTCTTACAGGTACCATGGATCAACCTTGATTGCAGCTAGTCTATCAGGGTAACCAAACTATCCCTATGTTCTGCTGTTCTCATTTGAGACAGTTCACACGTATTTGTCTCAAATTTTTCTTTACCTGTAGTCTGCCAGCGCTTCATCAGAAGTTCGATCTACCAGCACCTTTTGTCCTGCACACAGATTGCCCTCACTACTGGCGATTCCATCTTCCTGGTACCCCGATTCAACTTTTTTTTTTTTGTACAATACCCACCCCCCGCGGGGGATTTTATGCTTACTAAATGATTCTGTTTCGATATAGATGAGACAGAAGAAGAGTTTTCAACTAGACTTGCCAACAATTTGGAGAATCTTATCCTGAAAGAAGGACCTGAAACAGTAAAAATACTATTTATATATTTTTTGATAATGGAAGAACCGTTATTACTTTTACATATGTTTCAAAAAATGTCTCTTGTCTTTTGCTCTTTTCAGATTGCTGCTTTCATTGCTGAACCTGTGATGGGTGCTGGTGGTGTTATCCTTCCTCCAAAGACCTATTTCGAGAAGGTAATCTACAACAGTATGTGATACAATTTTTTTCATGACTCCTGAGAAAATATACAAGGGTTACTTTAATTCTGTTATTATCTTTTCAACATCACAAACATTGACTTTATTTGGATTTAGCTCCCAATCCTACATGGAATTTGGAGCCAGATCTTTCATCCCTTTTAGCACTTGTTTGAATAAACCCATTTGCCATGTGGATTGGGAGGGATTGAGCAAGGAGTTCATTTCCCTCTCGAATCCACATGTTGGGATTTTTAGGTCCGGAGGGGACTAAAGGGGAAGTTTGGGGGAATTAACCGAAGCAACTTGTATTGGGATTTGGGATGGAATGGGTTTATCCAAACAAGCGCTAAGATTTAATTTAAGAAGCAAATAATAAATACACTGCATTCTTTGCATTAACTGGAATGTAAAAATTGGGAATATTCTTTGTATCATTCTTCCCTCTGGATGTCTGAATCAAGGGTTGCATCGAGGATCCAATTATCGCTGCATGTTCTCTCCAGTTTTTCTGTCATTTATCTCACTATTAAAATAAGCTGTTTCTGATTGTTATGTTGTAACAACATATTCCTTTTAATTGCCAGTTTCTTTTTATTGTTACACTTATACAAAAAAAGAAAGGTGTTTCTGAATGCAATTTTTTTAGCTTAGGTTGTTTCAGGTCAAATGTTTTTGCTGCATTGCTGCTTTTTTTATCTTATGAAATTCTGTTCCTCTAAACAGATTCAAGCAGTTCTGAAGAAGTATGACATCTTGTTAATTGCAGATGAGGTAATATATATCTCTCCAGAAAAATGGAAAAGTCAGGATATTTCTAGGTTGAGAATTTACTAAGTCAACATCATGTTTTAGGTCATTACTGCATTTGGAAGACTAGGGACAATGTTTGGATGTGATATGTATAACATTAAACCAGATCTTGTCTCCATAGCTAAGGTTAGTTCAATATAGAGTACTTATTATTTACAAGATTACTTTTTTATAAATTAATGGAGAACTTAATGCACTTTTCCCCTAACAGGCTCTTTCCTCTGCATACATGCCAATTGGAGCAATTCTTGTTAGCCCAGAAATAACGGATGTAATCTATTCGCAGAGCAATAAACTTGGTAAATATAAAATACCATCATGTGTAAACTAATTTTTTCTATTGCTACTATATTGACAAGAGGTATATTTCTTTATTAAAGGTTCTTTTGCTCATGGCTTCACATACTCGGGACATCCAGTTTCTTGTGCTGTTGCTATAGAAACCTTGAAGATATATAAGTAAATAACTCTCTCTAATGATAGAAAATACTGCTTTTATGTCAACGAATGGATCTGATTAATTCTTGATATAATGTCTGTTAGGGAAAGGAATATTATAGAGCATGTTAACAAAATTGCTCCAAGGTTCCAGGAGGGAATCAAGGCCTTTTCAGGAAGCCCAATTGTTGGGGAGGTACACGTCTAAATGAGTAAATTTCTTATTTTCACATATTTCAGAGGATTCATTCTTGTTTATACTGATACATACATTGGGCGCTCCTCCATACAGATACGTGGTGTGGGACTGATACTTGGAACTGAGTTTGTTGACAACAAATCTCCAAATGATCCTTTCCCTTCTGAATGGGGTTTGTTATCTTATTGATTTCGTGTCCGATGTTCAAACAATTTATAAAAAAAAAAAAATCCAACTTTAAGGCTGCCCAAAATGTTCTCTGAAGACTTGCTTAATTTTCACGAATTAGTATATCATATCAAGGCAAAGTTTGTCACTGTCCCAGAGTTAAAAGAAACCTTGCTGAGTTATTTGATGGTGATAATATATATTATGATTGGTAACTCCAGGTGTTGGCTCAATCTTTGGTGCTGAGTGTGAGAAGCGTGGGATGCTCATCAGGGTGGCTGGGGACAGCATCATGCTGTCACCCCCACTGATCATGACTCCCAATGAAGTTGAAGAAGTAAGACCATTTTACATTGCATAGTCATTTTTGCCTTACCGATACAATTGTTTAACAAACACGAAACTAACAAAAGTCTGACTCTCCTCTTAGATCATAAGCAAATTTGGTGATGCCCTGAAGGCCACAGAGGAAAGGATTGGAGAACTGAAATCCAGGAAGAATTAGCCAATGCTGCCGGTTGTAACGATGGTGAGGATGATGATGATAATGTTCAATATACAGTGTATTTTCAAACTTTATTTCAATAAAGTGCAGGAACCTTGTAGTTTACATCTACCTAATCAGAGTAGCATGCATAGACTTTGTGCTGGTACAAGTGTACAGGTTTTACAAATGATCATGGTAACCAAGAAACAAAACAAGTTGAGGGCTCCATTTCTTCATTATATACAGTAGCTAATACATAATGGTTATCATTAATATCACTTGACATCAACTTGACTACTACTGATGGATTAGGTTGGTAATGTGTTTTGGATTTAGTTTGGTTAAAGCTTTGGCGCTAGGTGGCTTGCTTGATCTTGTTGTTTCTCTAGATTGGAATCGGTCCATATATGGTGCAAATACAGGTTGAATCTGTATTCAAATTCGTTTGTTTGAACAGACATTTGTTGTTTACCGAGGGTTGAATTCCCTTGACAAGGAGTGTTCTCTGATTGACCGTCAAATGGTTTCGTCTAAAACAGTTTGGTTAAGCGTTAGGGGAGTAGGCGAACATGTCAGGTTGAAGTCTATCAGTCTAGTCACTTTTGTCGCCTGAATAGTTGAGCCCAACCACAAGCTGTGGAAATCTGTTTATCAAATGTATTCAAACCTATTTGTACCAAATTTATGATCGAATAAAACAGAATAACATCTACACAGGCAGCATCACCAGATACAATTAAGAACATTGATTGAATCAACGACTGAACACAGGTGGATACAATACAAACGACACCAGAAAAGCTCCACTCTATCATTATGTATCATCACAGGACATGATGACCATTGGCAGCAACACATTGCACTGATTATCGACATATTATTTAGTTGGGGACAGATGGTGTATTGTATAGAAGTAAAAGGATAGAAATGCAGGTCAAATGATCATGGTGAGCGTGTCAAGCCACAGCTGGGGAAAAGAACAAGAGCACCGAAGTTAGCTACTAGAGAAACACACACGAGGCCTGTTGGATGGATGCTGTTGAGCTTGTGTGCTGCTATACGATTGTTATGGTTCCCTGCTTGAGATATTATGAGTCCTCTGTTTCACCGAAAACATGAGTCCTCGTCAATGTTCATCACTTCGCTGTGCTTGAGGTATTACGAACTGTCAATGTAAAGCCAAACAGTAGAAGAAAGAAGTGAGGAACCACATTTCTTTTCTTTGTCAAACAAACGCGTATCATTTTCAGTGTACCTAAGCTATGATGTTGGACAAGTGCCGAAGTAGCTCTATCTAATACATTTCGTCGTCACCAACTTGTCTGAGAAGGAGGATCTTGTGGCGAGACCCAAGTGTTTGTCTCATTGTATGTATGTAATGTAGTGGGTTTGGTTGGTCTTGTGTTTTTGGATTGAAGCAGAGCTTTGGTGCGTTTGGTGGCTTGCTCCCGTTGAAATTCCAGCAAGGAATGGGTCGTCAATGCCTATACATACAGACCGCAAACGGAGTCATATTTGTTTACTTGTTCCAGAGGCCAGAACATGGGCAAGGCGTAGGTGACATTTGTCAGGTTGCCATGATTTTCTTCATTTCTGAGAGCCGAATTCCTTTGGCGGTGCTGTAGATTATTCTTCTGAATTAGTTGACCAGAACGGAAGATGGAAGTGTCGGGTTCCTTTATTATTTCTTCGTTGAGCAGAGTAATCAGCGACTCAGCATCATGAAAATTAACAGCATTATGTTGGAAGCGTGGTTAAGATACATGACATGCATGTATAGCTCGATCAACAACCTGAACAGAAAGGAAATGCTGGCATAAGTTGGACGAAATTGCATGAAGCAGAGTCGGATCTGGCTCAGAATGTTGAATAACACTATCATGGAATGGAACAGTGGATGGTGCAAAACAGGAGGAGCATATGTATATTACCATCACAAAAAAAAAAAAAGGCTCAACATTGAACAAATACCCAACACGATACACGGGTATACAAACACGAGGAGTGAATTCGAAGACGAGTAACTGTCTAGCTAGAAGTAGAATATGTATACAAATGAACACAGGCACAAAAGCACATGATGGTCATCGTCCAGCACTGCAGGACAGGACGATGGTGATGGATGTCCACGTCGATCGTACGTCGTGCTTAGAAGCACATGTCGAGGACGCAGCAGCAGCAGATGGCGGCGCAGCTGTGATGGGAACAAAGCAAAGGTGATCAGAAATTCAGAACGCATCATCTCTGGAAGGTGAGTGGTGGTGTTGTGTAAAATAAGTTCAGTAGCTCACCATCCTTTCCAGAAGCCGTCGCCGCCGCGGCTGGTGGTGGTAGTCTGCTGCTGCTGGTGGTGGCCGTAGTAGGCACCGCCGTCCTGGGTCGTCGGCGGGTACGCCGGCGGTGGCGCAACGTAGGCTGGCGGCGGAGGCGCGCCGTAGGCCTGCTGCTGCTGGCCCGGCGGTGGGTATGCGGTGCCGGGCGGAGGGTAGCCTGCTTGGTAGCTCATGGTGGATGGCGAGGCGATGGATCAGCAGCAGGTCAAAGATGGATCAAGAAGCACTGCACTGCAATGCAATCCAAGTACAGGGACGGCCAGAGGAAGAAGAGCAGATCGAGCAGGTGGAGATGGACGGAGAGACGATGATCGTAATATATAGAGGACTGGACAGAAAGGCCGGAGATTGTGGGAGCCTGGCCTGGGTGGTCGTCGTCGTTGCGTGGCTGATCGATCCTTAGCCAGGGAAGGCGCGTTTAGCTGCAGTGGCTGGTGTGCTGTGCCGCACTGTGTCACTGTCAACATAGACCCTAGCGACTGGACACGCTTCTTAGTTTTTATTTTATTTTTGAAAACAAAATAAAAATAGACGTATAAAAATATCGAGGAACGCGTCTTCTCTCCCGATCAGCTCTCGTTCCTGCATGTGTGTTCATAATACACTTCTGACTCTTTTATTTATCTTTTTCAAAAAAACTTTTCTAGAAGTGTTGAAAAACTTTTCTAGAAGTGTTGATAGTATTCATAGCCTATGACAACACAAAATATCAGAGTAGCTAGGGCCTCCAACCCATCGGGCCATTGCCTCCACGTAAAATGGACAAATTCATGGCTCAAATTGGCCTTGAGGCTCTTTTTCTAAAAAAAAAAAAATGGCCTGAGGCTAGGGGCAGTCCAAGGGTTGGGGTTGACCCATTTTCATACCTAGCTTTTGCTAAAAACGTCCGGTTAGTTTGATTAGAACTGAACTAAAATAATTGAATTGAATACCAAATTGTTTGGTTCTTAAAGTTTCTTGGTCCCATTTTTAGGAACCAAATTTCTTTAAGAATCAAAGAACAAGACCAGAACAAACTAAAGAACCAAATGAATCAGAGAACCAAACCGGAACAGAGTCGAATGCCCGGGATGCATATCAAAAACTGAAGCGGACCCATACAATCAAAATAACTATTTTTTTTTAAAAAAATCAAAACTTTAAGAAATATTAGATAAATTTAAAATTATAATGAATTTCATCAAAAAAAAAAAAGAGGGTAACGCGTTTCTACCCTTATTGAGACTGCCAATTATGATTTTACCTAAGCTTTTCGCCATGTTACAATTTTACCATCACTTTGTAAAAACAAAGCCTCTTATGAAGCCGAGTACAAGAGCAGAGATGCAACGGCATGGGCAAGAGGATTGTGGGGAAGGTTCTGGGCCGGGCGGCGGAGGAGGAGCACGATTCGAAATAAAGACTATGTTTCATCAAGAAGAAACGGTTTCATGCTTTTGCAATCTCTCTCTACATTAACTCTAGTGGCACCTCAACAAAATGTTTAGCTGGTAAAGCAATAAATATACATAGAAACTACAATTAAAACCTATTAGAAGTGTCCTAATTCCATTCCACAAACCAAACAAAAAGTGAAAAGTAAGAAGGACCACCTCATTCATCAAACCAAACACACCCTAAATAACCACACAGCCCATGATATTGAGGGATATAAAGAGCGATGGAATTGAAGGCCATGTGTCGCGATCTCATCCATCCGATCTGTCTGAATTTACCATCCCATGGTTACCGGATATGGACCGACCTTAGGCTACAGGGTGTTTAGCTTCAACTCACTCCTACAATGTAGGGCGCGAACCGCGACGGGAATAGCGCCTCCGAAACGGCGCGCGCTCCCCGATACGTCGCGAGATCTTTCCTTCCCCGCGCGGTGCCCTCCGCCACGCTTTCGTGCACCCCCGTCGCCCCTTCCGCTCAGGAGCCGTGGCCTACGACGCCTACAGCCAAAAGCAACCGCGATCGGCGTCGTCCCAACACAGCCTGACGGCGACGTTGGCCTCGTATGAACCTCTCCTCTACGTCCGGGCAGTGTGCCTCGGCAGTTTGCTCGTCACCAGGTGATCGATCCCCGCTGCAGCAACTCCCTCCGGCCGGCCAACCAAGAGGACGCCGCGGCCTTCGACGCCTACGGCCAAGAAGCCCCACGCACGTCGACGCCAAATCACCTCGCAAGTCGCAACGCACGCCATCGCGTTGTCTGATGGCTCCACGGCGGCGGCACGCGACTCATCGATCGCGCCATCACGCTGTTTCCTTGCCACGCCGGCGGCAACACCAAACAGCGGGCCACACGCAGGCGGAGGACTAGACCGTGAAGAGCACCAAGGGAAAATTCAACCGTCCCAATCCACTGCGCCGCCAAAACCGCAGCCGCAACCCAGGCCCCCGTGATTCTTCTCCTCATCTGGATCTCGCACAGGCCCTGGTGGTGGCACGGTCGGCGAGACCAGGTACAGGCCTTCCCGTCGCCCTCATCTGCATGTCGCACAGCCCCTGGTGGCGGCATGGCCGCCGAGATCACGTCCAGGCCACGTCTAGACCTTCCCGTCGCAGGTCCCGCATCCGGCGCTCCATCTGCTCACGTCTCGCAAGCCATGCCGCAGAAAACGGCCCCAAACCCTGGTGGCGGCATGGCCGGCGAGACCACGTCGTCCAGGCCTTCCCGTCGCTGGTCCCGCATTCGGCGCTCGATCTGGTCCCGTCTCACAAAGCCGCACCACACAGAAAACGTCACCTTCCTCACTGTGGGCGGATCGTGCGCCGTCCTGCAATCCACCGCGAATTAACCACCATGGCCACGGATACTCTCGCTCTTCGACCACCTTCTGCCATCTCGGTAATGGAGCGCTTCCTCTGCATGGTCTCTTTTACAGTGCTACTGCATGACTGCTTGTTTGTTGCAAACCTCCTGCCTGCGTGGTGTAGATAACCTTGCCAGAAGACACTTATGGCCCAAAAATTGGTGAATCATCAACGCTTGGTTGCTGGTTTAAAAGCAATAATCATCTGCATGTAGGCAAGCCTTTATCAAAGATCTTTCTTTGTTCTGTAATTTTCGTCCGCCTGAATATTTGGTATCTAATCATTCTCTAATAAGAAAATCAGTTAAATTTGATATTATCTTCATGTATAGTTTGATTGCTTTGGGGATCCTTTTCATGTGTTCAGAGTCTAATGAACTGGTCATATTAGTCAGTTCTCTTTCAATTATCTCTTGATTGCAGATTGGTATAGTGAGGATGTTTTTTGCGATTTGCTACAGTTTAGTTGTTTTAATAAGGTATATGGATTTAATTGCGTGCTTCTATGGAAAGCTAAAATCGTCTGATTATTTTACTAAATAATGTTCTGATGACATCAGAGCTTGGGCATGGCACATGTTTGGAATACTGGGCACAACATCATTAAGGATTGGTGATCTGGATCATGGTGGTATAGTGACTAGGAATGTACTTGGAGTTCAGCACTTGGGGAATGACTTTTCTCCTACTTTGGGCACACACTTTAGATGGTTGCAGTAATTCATATATGCACTGTTGACATTATTAGACAGAAACATTACACTTGCATGGAACTCAGCGCTTTTATTTTCATGAGCTTTTGTTGCTTTCTTTCCATGGGCTGTCTCCATGGCTTTTGTAATCAAGCCAAGTTGTTAAAGTTGTCTTTTTGTGTATTGAATCAATTGTTTCTGGACCATTTTACAGACACCAGGAAGACCCCAAAATCCTAATGCTTCTGTAAGTTACCTTTATTACTTTGAAGGTAAATCTGTCATTATTTGTGTTGCTTAATTTTACTTAGCTGGCAAAAGGTAGGAGTAGCACCAAGTTGCAAGCCCCAGGAAGTAGAGCTCAAGCAGGAGATGTTGGTTTATATGTTCCCTGATATAAAACGATTCTTCTTTTCTTATTTGTTGTACTTGTTTATCTTTTTTGTTTATATATCAAAGGAATCACACCTCATTTAATGTATCAAACCTTTTCTAGCCACATCAATTCCATGCGACATATTCATGTGACTCTTGCACTGAACTGAACTTCGCTACTATTTACAGCTATAGTATTGTGAGTTTTCACTCTATCTACATTGAATAAGAATGTATAAAATTTATTCTTTCTTTTTCTACAGTCCTAAATTTATTCATGATACATTGCTGTTGATGTCAGCTATGTATAGTTAGCATACCAAACCTTGCTGGACATAACATGATAATCAGCCTTATCATGAAGACTAATAATAGCAGACCTACCTGTTCTTTATCACTACATTTCCTGGTTTGCTCGCATAGTTTTAGACAGTGCCACACCTAGAGAACTTATTTTCAGGAAGCAGGGTGCTATCGTCGAGGCAAATGGAGAGGCTAAGTTCCTGGGGAGCCTTCAGAAGTTAGCTGGTGAGGTCAGTTGCAAGTTTGCATTATTTATTTTTGTCATTGAAAATATTCTATTTTACACTATTTGAATATCCGTCATGGCTGTTTAATTTTCTTAATTGTTTATTCTATTTAATTTGAAACAGCAGTTTATTCAATTCATGGAAGATTAGAATATTCCTTTGTAACTTGTGTCACACGGATAAAGCTGAAGAACAGAATGGAGGCGTGCAAATCAATATAATTAGTAGAAGAAATAAAATATATAGAAGACAATTATTGAAAATGTGAAAGAGCTTGATCGTGGTGTTGTACCATTCTGGACCAGGTGCGACTAGATCATGAAATTTTCATGACATGAATTGTTTCCAAAAAAAATTGAATGTTGTTGAAAGAAAAATTTCTTGGAAAACAAGTGTGTATTATCGTGCCATCAAAGGCCTTGTTATTATATCAACAATATTTTTATATTATATATATTTATTCATCTACTGTACAGAAATTTGTTTAGCAATGAAGAGTTCTAAAAAATGACATTAATACATGTGATGTTTATAAATTTTTTTCAAAAACACGTGCGTGTCGCACGTGCATGACCACTAGTTGAGGAAAACAAACAGTTTATTAGAATAGAACAGTACTATTAAAAACCAATCTACTGATAAATATCCTTCCGTGTGTGATTTACAAATACTTGCATGATCATCGTCTCCAGACAACATGCAAGTTGAATTCTTTCTCTGTCATTATGGTGCTATAATCTGTGACTAGAACCGTTGCTGGTGAGTTCTTGTAAAGACAAGCAAGATTTGCTTAGAGTTCAGTCAAAAACTATGTCATATTTACTAAGCCATACTCCCTCTGTCCCTAAAAAAGTGTCGCTATCCGTGTGAGTGCCATGAGTTTGACTCGGTTTTATAAAAAATGTGCAACATTTTTTTTTTTTCAAATAATTTTGTTAAAAACTAGGTCTAAATACCTTCCCAATAATACTAATTATGTACCATAGGTATAATTTTTAATATGTATTTAGTTGAAGTTGTTTTTTTGGGAAACACAAACACAGTTATTTAGGGACGGAGTCTTATTGCCGTCACAGCTGTAAACATTTGTAACAAGTAGCGTGTGAGATCACATATCTATGGCTCAACGACCCACAAGATCTGAGAAACATGTATCAGGATCTATATTAAAGCTAGTGTATAATGTCGTCGAATGAAACCTAAAAAAATGTCAATAGAAAACAGTCAGCATGGTTTCATGGTACAAAAACAATATAATTTTTGCCATCACTCAAATTAGGCCTTTCAGTTAACTGCAACTTACCATACAATGCTTCAATGTTCATGTCGTCACTGGCAGAGATGAGCTGAACACTCTATCTTTTGCCTTGACTGCCTGAAATTTTAAAAACCAAGGAGAATATGCATGTAATCCTGACAAGTCTAGAGCAGTATCCTGACAGAAATTGATTGGTGAACTCAACTTACTTCCTTGTTCCAGTCTATGAACCACGCAACACATGCAAACAAGAGCACCTTGGTGAGGCTACCGCAGACCACCATGCCGAGCCAAAGTCCCTGTTAGAAGTACAATATTGTACATGGCAACAAAAGTTTGATCATTAGAAAGCATATACATAAACCTCTTTTCTCCTCTTAATTGAAAGGCAGAGCTCTTGCCATTGCGTTCAAAAAAAAAAATCAAAATATACATAAACAATGACCATCGTACAAAAGTTTGATCATTAGAAAACATATCCAAAATTAAATTCTATTTAACCACTTTGTATCATGTACATTTTATTTCTCCTGTTTGGGTCCCATGAATTAAAACCAATATCTAGAAAGTGCTTCCAGTTATATTATTAGACCCAGGCTCCAGACTAATTGGTAGTCAAAGATTAAGATCTTTGAGTAAGTCAAAAAAAAAAAAACTATATTGTTAGATTATTGAAAGCGACCTGTGCATGCATTGTATTTTTAAGGTTGAACCGAGTGAAAAACTAAGATACATATAGAACAACTAATCTGTCACACATTAATTCTTTGCACCAATATGAGATTATGTTATTGTTACGGCGTCGAGCTTTGGATCGGAGGAAGTAGGGAGGAGAGAAGGGAAGATGAGATCGCGGGTTCTTGCAGCGAGCAGGAGCCGTGATCGGCAGCTAGATGCGTGCGCGGCAAGAGGATGATGGGGACAGGAGCGCCAGGCGCCCAAGGGTGACTTATTTCACAATCCCAGGCTAATCCTTTTCCTTCTCAGAGTTGGACTCTTATAGTCCTTTACATTGACGACCCAGACTTCTTAACCAAGACTCTAACAAACTTCTAAACCAATCTTCTAATCTTCTAGGACTCTCAACTAACCAAATCTTCTAAGACTCTAGACATCCTCCTGATCAGTCCGACAGGCCTGCCTGGGCGACCAGGTGTGGCTCACAAGATTCCAAAGCGGATGAGGAACTTTACTATGGTCATTGTTGTCCTCGACGTCTCAATGAGACCTACCTGTTTTCAGCTGACAGTTTTTTGGTTTATAAAGTCATTTCGATGCACATTACAGTCAATTAAGATTCCGACAGCATGTGCCATAAAGCATAAAACTACCATTGCTATAGCAGTTGTGTATATGATGAAAGATAATAACTATGGATTATGCTAGAGGAGTTCATTCTTTTCATTTCTGCTGAAAAAATGTGTGACCTGTGATTCGACTGTGTGGGTTAATAAGTGGCCTTGGTCTAGACCTCTAATTTTGGGATGTTCTGTTTATGAATGAATGTTCTATCCCCCACGTACTGTTCCATTTTGAGCTGTGTGACAAATAGTGATTTTCTCACATGTTTAATGATTAGACACATCTCTGATGTAAAATCTATCACGTCTGCCAAAACTACCATGGACAAGGACTTTGAGTGTCTGACATTGACTGAGTTCAAATTTTTTTTTCATTTGCTAAGTTTGAAGATGAGAGTTGTAGAAAGAGTCCTAGATAGAATGATACATACCATTCCATTCATATGGAAGACAAAGGCAAGCAGCACGGCCATGGGGATGCCCGCCAAGTAGAATGCCCCAAGATTAGTGATTGCACCGATTTTTTGCTTGCCGCAGCCAGTGAGCACACCTGAAAATGAAGTTGAAATACACAAGAAGATTGTTATTCTGATTCCCCAAAATCACTCATGCATTTACAATATCTAGTAGGTTATCCACCTGAGAGAGAGCCATGAATGCCATCTATGAAGAAAGATATCGCAAGAACGGGCATCATCTTCGCAATGTATGCCACAACCTCCTTCTCATTGCTATACACATGTCCCCAAACATTACGTAGCAGGATCATGGCCAAGCCCAGAATGAATCCTGATGATAAGGCCATGCACATGACCACCCTCATAGCTAACTTTGCTGCCTGAGGCTGCCCGGCGCCAAGTTCGTTCGAAACACGAGTGCTGCAGGCAAGAAATTAAAGAGAAGATCGGCCGGATGATATGATATACTTGTATAATATTTAGGGTCATAATAACTGTGTTGGGGACAGGCAGCAAGTCACCTGACGGAATAACTAAGCCCCAATGGTACCATGAAGAGCAGAATCGAAGTGTTAAGGCTGCAGAAATGATTGGACACTGTCATCAGACGATTCAGACATCAGAGTGTTTTGTGTGTTTTCTGAAGCTTGACTTGTGACCATACCAAATTGACAGCACTGAAGTCTCTAGCTGAGGATTCGGCAGAAGACCAGACAGCAGGACAATGATTTCAAAAAAGCCCAAAACTCTACGCTGCACCAAAAACAAACAAAGAAAGATCATCACATCTTTTATGAACAGGATCATCGAGAGGTTCGTCGATCGTCGTTTTACCATATCATAAACGCAGACGGCACAGCAAGATTGGCGAACTGACGCAGCTCCTTCAACCCTTCCATGGAGAAGCCGTTCCATGTACGTTCGCAGGCGCTCGACAGCCTGACGTACAAGGCCAGGATCACCAGGTTGACGGCGTAGGAGACGGCGTTGCTCAGCGCGGCGCCCTTGGTCCCCAGGCCGGCCTTGTACACACGAGCGCCCAGCACACGACGAGGTGGCAGAGCATGGTGGCGCCGGAGCTGGCCATGACGGGCAGGACGAGGCTCTGCGTCTGCAGGAACCGTATGTGGCACTGCAGCGGCACGAACAGTGCGATCGACGGGATGAGCCACCGCGCGTAGGCGCCTGCCTCGGCGGCGATGGCGTGGTCCTGGTGGAGGAACACGAGGATCTGGCCGGCGAACACCCAGAGGGAGGGCGAACGGGACGCAGGTGAGTCCGATCACCAGCATCGCGCGCTGCTTGTAGATGCCCAGGAGGTGATACTGCCCCGCGCCGAACGCCTGGCCGCACAGAGTGTCCAGCGCGAACGCCATGCCGGTGACGATGTTCAAGCCGGTGGCGCTGGTGATGGAGACGGCGAGGGATACGCCGGCCAGGTGTAGCTCACCGAGGTGGCCGACGAACATGAGGGACAGGATGTTGACGCCGTTCTGCAGAAAGCAGCTGGCGACCATCGGCACAGCGAGGCGTACTAACCTCTTCGCCTCGGCCGCGGCGAGGCCATGCCAGCACCGTCGTCGTCCGTCCGCCGCTGGCGGCTGCGGGTCGCGGACCGCCGTCTCTGCCCCATGGCCGGCCATCCCAATGTGTGTGTGGCGGCGAACACTTCTTTATTTGGCACAGTTCGACGGGGCCGCCGTGATTCGGTTGCTGAGCTAAGGTTGTTGGCCACCGTAACTAAACAAGATCCACCGCCAGGTGATCACGAACATCAACAAACAAAGAAAAAAAAATGAAATTAGATAATTAAATCGATTGAGGAGAAGGAGAACATAGCTAGGAAGGCAGTTAGGGGTTTAGCGTTAGGGGTCTAGGGCAAGTGATGTCGAGTTGTGTGGGCCTCTAAGTAACAACAGCCCAATAGGCAATTTCATATCTCTTTGCTTATTCTTTTTACTTATTCTTTTTGAGATTTTGCTCAGAAAAAAACTTATTCTTTTGAGATTCTCTCTATACATTTTTTAAACAGCCAATATGTGTGAGTGTGCGTGCATGTTGTGAGTGTCTATGTTTTTACTATGTAGTTAAAAACAACAACTAATGGTTGCAATAGAACCGCCGGCAAAAACCATTTCTACAGGTGTGCAAGAGGACATTTCTGCCCCAATCGCGCTGAAAACAAATTTCCTCAAAGGAATATATTACTCCATCCGCTTGAAACTATGATTCGTTTGACTTTTTTCAACCTCAAGTTTGACCACTGCCTTATTCAAAAATTTGTGCAAAATATCACTTCTTTTGTTGTAGCATGCTTTATTAATAAAAGGTCCTTAAGAATGACTTAAATTTAACTTTGTTTGCACAAATTTTTTTGAATAAGACGAGTGGTCAAAATTGGGGTTGAAAAAAAGAATCAAACGAATTATAAATTGGAAACGAAGGGAGTACATAACTACATATAGGGGGTGTTTGGCATGGCTCCAACTCGGGTGGAGCTGTTCCACTCCAAAACTCAGTGGAGCCAGCTCTAGCTAGAGTTCGAGCTATGAAATTGGGATGTTTGGCTAGCAACTCCAGGAATAGACTACAATGACATATGGGCCCCAATCGCGGTCTCCGTCTCCTTCTCGCGACAATGTCCACTGCCCGAACCACACCATGGCCTCCGTCACCTGAGACAAGGCTGCCGCGCCCGTCGTTGGTGGTGGCCTCCGCCTCGTGGGCTCGTGCTCGCCGCCCGCCATGGCAGCTTCGCTCTACGCGCCTACGGCATGGCCGCCGAGAAGAGGTTTGCGGAGGGCGATGGGGCGTGGTCTGGGCGGGGGAGGTGGGCGGCGGGGCCAGCTCATCGAGCCCTCCCGGTGTGGAGGGGGTAAGCTCATGCCGAAGGCTGAGGATGGCGACACTGGGGAAGATGTCCATGGTGGCCTCGGACCTTCTTCATATCTAGGGTTAGTGTGGAGGGAAGGGGAGAGGAGGGAAGGGGGAAGGAGAGGCGTGGGACGAGGCGCGGTGGCGTCCGGTGTGGGCGAAGCAGCACGGGGCGGCGACCCTCGGCGAGTGCCACCAGCGGCCGGCGTGTGGGCGGCGGCAACGTCGCCCCCCCTCAGCGACTTCGTGAGAGAGGGGAGTGAAAGGTCCTAAATGGCTAGAGGGGGGTGAATAGCCTAATAAAAAATTCTACAAAATCACTAGAGCAACTTGTTAGTAAATAACAAAGTGTAAATGCGTTTGCTCTAGCTCTACTTGTCGGCAAGCCTCCTATTGACAATTCTAGTTGCTATAGTCTCTAATTCACACACAAGGGCTAAGTCACTACTTTACCACTAGGTGAACAAGCTAATTACTCTAGTAACTAAGCAAGTCTACTCAAACTACACTACCACAAGATATATGAAAGTAATGCAAGTGTATAGAGATGATATACCACAATGTCGAGGCTAGTCAATCCAATCACCAATGATGAATCAATGTGATAACCAAATTGAAGCCAATCACCAAGAGACAAGTGGAGACACACGATTTAACCCGAAGTTCACTTGAGCACCCTCAAGCTAATCTCCGTTGTTATTGCGACCTTCTCACGTGTGGGTCGAGGTGGAGCTCACTCCAAGCCAAATGCCTTTAGGCTTCTCGCGCCCAATGCAAATGAGAGGTACCCAAGACAGGGAGCAATAGATTACTCACACTTTGTCTTCCCCGACGAGGAGTGTGTGACCCTCTCACAAATCACCGGAGGTGGCCAAGAACATACACCTCTTGCCAACGACTCCACCAATCACCAAGCCGGCTAGGAGTGGTGCTCTCCAAGAGCAACAAGAAAACCACCGGCTCTAACGATCCACAAGTGCCACTAGATGCAAAGATCAAAGCAAGTGCACTTGAATCACCTCAACTCACTAGAATGAATGCTCTCAAGCAAAGGAGTGAGGGAGGAGGATGAGTGCTCAGCTCTAGAGGTGTTAGGATTGATTCAAAATGACCAAGAGACCTCCTAGAACCGGCCAAAGGGGTATAAATACCCCCACCACGAAAATGTGGCGTTGGGGTGCAATCTGGCATAAAATCAGCCTGACGACGGGCCGCACGACCGGACTCACCCGGTGAGTCCGGTCGGTCGGTCCCGGGCTACAACCGACAACCCCAACGGATCGCCGACCCGAAGCTCTTTGGCGGGTCGGTCGGCGCATCCGACGGTGCTTCCGGTCGGCACCGGAAGCTTCCGGTCGGTGCGTCGGTCGCTCCTCGTCGATCCACCGAAAAATTGCTCTCTGCCAGACGCGCACTCACGGGAAGTCCGGTCAGAGCCTCGCCACTCCGTCACGGTTCGATTAGTCGCGTCCGGTCAGCCGCAGAAGCGGCGGAATTTTTTGTCGTTTCGTCGCCGTTCCTTAGCCTTTGCTCCAAACCGACTTCCGTCACTTGATTCTTGTTGTCGACACGTCGAAGAACACCCCGACACCATGTGTTAGCATTTTGAAAACATTTTCCATCAAGTAATGAGTTTGCTCTCTAGGTTAGAATGCATGCAAATGATTTTGAACCTAGAGGCACATGTGGATCGATATGTACGATAGTTTTCCCCTCTTTATAGTACGGCTTATCGATCCTATAATCACTCACACCCCTCTATGGTGTCTTGAGTGTAAAATCAAAATGGCCCTATGGATATACCTTTGCCTTGAGCCCATTTTTGATCCACGATCCTCTCCAAGTCATGCACTTGATCATCAATTGAACCATCTCGATCCATCCATCATGACCATCATGCACAACCTTGGCTTGACCAATCTCCAACTAATACAAACACTTAGCATAGAGAGATTAGTCCTAAGGATGTCATCAATTAGCCAAAACCAATCTAGAGATCTTTTCAGGGAGCACGCCATGGCTTTGGTCGGGACGCGCGGGCGTGGGGATGAAAAATAGAAAAAAAAAAATAACGTTCCAACTACCGATGGCGGCGGGTAATTTTGTTGTAACTCCATGTCCACGTCTATTTTGAAGGTTCCGAGCTACGGGGAGAGGTGCTCCAAAACTCCAACCTCATTTGCATTACAACTGCGAGAGTTTTGGAGCTCCATAGAGTTTTGGAGCTAGGATGTTTGGCTACCTCCAACCAGCTCCACCCCAGAGTTCTTTGGCTACTGAGCCATGCCAAAAACCCCAATAGTCTTTTTGTCCTAACAAAATGTCATTCTTATTTCCCCGATAAGTTAAACATCTTTGATGAATCATTGAATATATTTTTATAATAAAGTTATCTAGTCATATAATTGTTGCTAATATTTTATATAAAAAAATCTATTGAAACTTGAAAAAGTATATCACCGTAACTAGAAAAAGTTTGACGAGCACGTATCTTTTTTTTTTTTGACAAATGGAGTATATAATTCAGCGGTGGTACGATATGAAATAAATAGAGGTTGAATATAATACCGTGTAGAACTAATAATAATATGTATGTAAGGGAAACGCACTGAATGTGATAGTCATAGAAAAAAAATGAATGGATCACACACGAGTGTGGTGAACACGACAGATACAATACGTACATTGCAACTCCACCGGAAATTAAAGTGACTACGAGTCACATATATATACAGACTATTATTAGCAACATCGATCGATCTAACACAAGATACACACAAGATGTCGTCAATGATCATAGCGCGCTGGTGGTCTCCTTTGATATAATCATCCTCGATCGATCAGAAGCACATATCGAGGACGCAGCAGCAGCAGATGGCGGCGCAGCTGTGATCGATTGGGATCGACGGCCATGCATGAAACAAACAAAGAAGTGATTAGAGAAGAACGCATCACATCACGTGTTTGCTGGTTGGAGAGGGAGAAAGCTCTCACCATCCTTTCCAGAAACCGTCGCCGCCGCGGCTGCTGCTGGTGGTCTGCTGCTGCTGGCCGTAGTACGCGCCGCCGTCCTGGGTGGGCGGGTATGCCGGCGGTGGCGCGACGTATGCCGGCGGCGGGGGCGCGCCGTAGGCCTGCTTCTGGCCCGGCGGTGGGTAACCTGCTTGGTAGCTCATGATCGATCGATCGATCGATCAGCTATTCAGCTGCAAAATTTAAACTGCGACGATCGAGCTAGCTAGCGCTCTTGTTCTCGATCTGTGGTCAGCTGCAAACTGTGGTTGATTGCCTTGTTCTGATGCACGATTGTCTATCATATATTTATAGACAGATATCCAGCAGCTGGGCCACGCGGTATCCCCGTCGTCGTCACCGATTTGCTTAGACGCGTCGTCGCCTTGTTCTGATGCATGATTGCCTACCAAAAAATGCAAAAAGGTGGACAGAAACCTTCAACAGAGCTAGCTGGCTGATTTGTTGCTTATCGATTAGACGACCGATTTCAATCAATCTTAAAACGAATTTTTCAATCACGTTTTCCCTTAGCCGGTTTTGACTTGCGTAGCAACAGCCGCCGCCTCCTAGGGTTCTCGCTGAAAGAAAAGAGGCCGGGCGGCACCGCCGCCGCCGCCACCCGTCACGGCCCCCTCTCCTCGCCTCCGGCCTCGCTGCCGGTGGTGACGAGGAGCGGGGTCCGTCCCTTCAACAGCCTGTCTTCATAGGGTTTTGATCGAGTCCTAGGTCTAGGGTTTGCTCGCCGTCGATGTTCGGCGGTAGAGTTTGACTTTACCGAGGAGCGTGGCTCCTCTGCGGTTTGTTTTTCCCCGGCGACGCCGGCGTGCGAAGCGGCGACAGCCTTGCGGAATAAATTCTCGCGAGCTTCTTCCGCTCTCCCGATGGCGATCTTCTCCAACGCCAACGGAGAGGCTGTGGAGAGACTGTCCAGAGTCGAGGGCGGCGCGATCGCCGTCTTCTTCAGGTGATGATGTTGTTGACCCTGTTAATCTCAAGGAAGATGTTCTTTGGTGAAAATCTGAGCTTTGCTCGGGTTGCCGGCGGTGGAATCGAAGGATGCGCCATGGGTACGGGAGTTGGCCGATGCGCTGGGAGGCGCTTTATTCGGCCGATTCGCCTAGAAGTAAGTCCTCCTTTTGCGGCCTCCACCTTGTGGAGTTTGGTTCTCGTGCCCCACGGCGATTGGGAAGCGGCTTCGGCGGCGGTGACGAACGGATCTCCTGAAGGCTTCGAGGAAGATGAACATGAGTTTTGTACTTATTTGTAATTTTTCTTTTCTTGGAATTTCTGTTTGTAAAAGGGTGATTGTAATGCACAAAGATTAATACATGTTCCTTTCTAAAAAAAAAAAAAATCACGTTTTCCCTTGCAGGCTACTGGATATCTGCTGTCACGGACGCTCCTCGTGTTGATCTGCTGCGGACGCCACCTGGAGCGGCTGCGCCAGGGCGGGCCCAAGAGGAGTGTTGCCAGGACGGCACGTACGCCTCTGCTGACCTGCGCACTCTCGTACGAAGGTGTGTGGTCGATCGGTGGTTCAACTGTACGCCAGGTCTTGTCAAAAAAAAAAAAAAACTGTACGCCAGGCGTACGTACGTGGAGGATGATGGATCATCAGTCATGTAATGCCGTCACCAGACATTTCAAAAACAAGGAAAATGCCTCCATTACCGGGGGCTGATATCCATTTGACCTTCGTACGTTCTTTCTTTACTTCAAATAATCAAGCATCGCCGAGGGGTCCGGCAGCGGCAGGGAGACTCTTTATGGATCCCCTCTGTTATTCATCATCGGCATGGAAGTTTAAACAGCCCGGCCTCTTTCGCAAGCCGCGGGGACAGAGCGTTTACACCACAGGTGCTAAGGGATGCTGTTCCATTGCAGCATCTAAGTCGATGACGTAATCCTCTTCGTCCACCCGAGCATAACCGAGGCTGTGGCCGTGCTCGACGATGCCGGCCGGCCTTTTTTGAAGGTGACTCACACACTCATCTTTAATGATGTTTAACCATGTGTTTCGAGGTTATGCGGCCAGTCCCACACTTGAAACGAGGTTGTCCGAACACATGGGTGAACATCAGCATTAAAATGATTTCTAGGTATTTCGTACTCAGAAAAACATTTTAATAAGTGGTGTCATGTTTGAGATCTGATCATATGATTAATTAGGTACGTGAAGAGGAGAGTCATAGACACAACCACATATGTTTATTTATGGAGTCTCTTATTTATATGAAACAAATGTTTATTTTATAAAAATGCTAGTTGCCACGTGGGTAGCCGGGCCACCCTAAAAATAATAACTCACAAAAGATGAGCAAGGACTCAATCAATACACATATACACATATACAACAGCACCAGAAAGAAAGCTATCACTATGCATATCACGCACGGGTCATCATCATCACGATCGATCATTGACGTCAACTCAGCAGCATCCCGTCATTTACAATTTACGTACATGATCACACTTTCTCACGGAAAAAATAAAGGAGAAATTGCGCCACCGATTAATGATGAGGCAGGCAGCTGGTTGGTGTCGTCGTCCCCTGTCGGGCCTCAGAAGCACATGTCGAGGAGGCAGCAGCAGCAGATGGCAGCGCAGCTGCAAGCGACGAACATCGTCACATCAGACAGGGAGGACAGCACAGTTACTAAAGACTAGAGACACGAACACAAGCAAATTAACGGCTGAAGCAATTAAGCAACAAAATTAGCCGATCGAGAGAGGGGGATGGATCGTCCAACAAGAGAATGCTGATCGACTCACCATCCTCTCCAGAATCCGTCGCCGCCGCGGCTGGTGGTGGTAGTCGTACCAGTCTGTTGCTGGTACCCGGCGTCCTGCTGCTGCATCGGCGGGTATGAGGGTGGTGGCGCGACGTAGGCTGCCGGCGGTGCCGCCCCGTAGTCCTGCTGCTGACCTGCCGGTGCCGGTGCCGGAGGGTAGCCTGCTTGGTAGCTCATGGTGTGCGTGCGTGGGTCAATCGATCAACAGCAGGCGCTGCGTGCGCTGAAGCCTGAACTGAAGCTGCTGATGAATAGCTTAGGCAGCTAGCTATCCTCTGTTTTGTTGCGCTGTGCGACGAAGGGGCTGCTGGATGGATGATGGATGCTCCATAGTCCCAACCCCTGTGGATGTATATATACTGTAGGACGCACGCATCCATGGCTTTGCTTAGACGCGTCGTCGTCGTCGTCGCCGCCGTCATGTCCTCCTGACGATCGAGGACAAGAAACAAAAAACACGTCGAAAGAAAGGCCGCCGACGAAGTAAATAAGGGTCGCTGTCAGCGGGGCGGCGGCTGGTTGCCTCCCTCGCACCACGCCGCGCGAAGCGTGAAAGCTCCTTGTTCTTTGGAGCCGGTGGCATCTCAGTCTCAGCCACGCCCACGTGGAGTCAGAGGACGGTGGAGGCTGGACGGAGAGCCGCGTGGACCGACCGTCCACATGCCGCGTTGTAGATAGAGGTTGTTGTAGATAGAGGTTTCGTGCTGTTCCCACTTTTCTCATTCTGTCAACCTTCGTGCTCATCAACACTAATCATGCACATAACAAGCAGACTTTTAGACGGAACCGTTAGCTTCTCTACACGTGCTCCATGAGATAGCATCAATATCTCTTTAAACATTCATCGTTTAAGCATCTTGCATTATAAATGTAACCGGTCAGAAAAAGTTGAACAGCAATCATCAGTACTTTGGGGGAAAACAAACGTCAAATCAAAGGTTTTCCTCTGGAGGCCGGACATTACCCTTATAAAAAGGTTAGTAATCTGTAAGCCATCTGTTCTCCCCAAAAGCAAGTACAATATTCTCAGGGAAGAAAACAAGTCCTGCCCTGGTCCTCTTTCCTCGCAAATTACCGTACCTCTTTCATGGTTAGGGACTAAGGATGTGCCCAGTGCATCGGCTGCGTGTCACTTACCAGACTTCATAAGCGTTCAGACAACATATAGAAAAGTGATTGACATTCTGTAATGCCCAACTCAGTCACCTATCCAAGTCCATGTCCTTCGCAGATATCAATCACGAGAAAGAGGATTTCCAAACAACACAGTACAAGGCTAAAAGCTAAGGTTTTGCCTACATTGGATTCCCCACACCCAAAAAAAAAAAAGGTTTCCCTACATGGTATTACATGAACATTTGCTGCTTTCAGATGAACTGAACCCACATTCCCTTTGTGCCAAACAGCTCAGAAAGGTAAGGAATTGCACATTCCCTTTCTGCCAAACAGCTCAGAAAGGGGGAAGGAATTGCCAGGCTTCTTCCTTCACCAAGAGTCCTGCCATTAAATGATTTGCATATCAGAAAAATTCAGTGACAAATATTTTCTTCCGATCCTGTTCACAATCAATGTAAATATGTAATGTATTATTTTTTTTCCTTGAAAATGGAACATAGCTGATTGTCAAGCATGGAACTAACAAAAATTGAAGCAAGTGGGTTTTATCATCACAATTTTCTCATCAGTATGAGTGTATGACCCAATAGGACCGACCATCTGTAAAGAAATTTAGAACTCCTCAGGCCTAGATGCTGTTCAAATTGGATAGCTCCATGAAATTAATAAAAACTGAAATGATGTCCCATTTTGACACTCCCTCCTACTCTCTTAAGCAAGCTTGTTGTGTGAGAAGCAGAAGATCTTAGCCACACGATCCAGCGTAATTAACATGAACACTACTAAATTAAGGTGGGGATTGGCACCACTGACCATCCCCTAGGGATAAACAGCCTGCTATCGATGAACTGCTTTCCCCTTGGACTCGGTCTTGGAAGAGTTAGGGACAATGGCCCATTCTCATTAGGACCGTACTCGCTCTTGACCTTTTGGATTATTTATTATTGGAATTGAGCTTCATCTTATAGCTTTGGGGAAACAAGTTGTGCATAATCCTTTGCCCAGTGTTCAATCTCTCTGCTATTATAAATCCAAGAATTGCTTAGCCTTCAGGGATGGCTCTCCTAACACTAGCATAGCTACTGTTCATAATCATAAGTGACAATCAGTTTGGGCACTCTCATCAACACTTATCAGACACATTCCTTAATCGTTTCAGCAAAGGTGGTGTCATAATCATGATAAACTGTTAGTAGGACAGAAGTGTCTTCACGAATGACATGCTCATAGTCCAAAAATAAAACAGAACTAAGAGGACATTAGTGGATGCCCTTAATCTTATAGGCAACCTCTGAGACTTTGAAATAACTCAAAAGAAAATGACAGAACTGAGGGTATGTAAAATAATGCTGTGCATGAATTTAACCATATGTTAATATGATTAAAAGCATGCTAATGACAACTAAATCGCATAACAATTGGCCAAACACAACCATAATCTTGTGGCACATGCAAATAGATCAATGTTGGTCAAAGTATATGGATGCACCACATGATTATGCTTTTGGTTCCGTTCTGTGTTTCCCCATCAGTGATACAAATTAGAGTTATCATTACCATGCTTTACACAGACAAACTTAGAAATAAATTCATGCATGACGTTATTTTTGCATACCCTCATGTCATTTCATTTTGGATCAGCTCTAAGTCACTCAGATGCAAAGTTTGCCCATAATCAGCTAAACAAGAGACTTCTCTAACTCCTACCTTTGTATAAAGGGAAATTGTGTCAAATAAGTGAGGGGAGCTTCATAGAGTTCTTGACACCTAAAAAGTAATTAGCTTTGACCTATATGGTCCCTTTATTTGTGACATGAGTGGACGTTTATAGATCTTTTAGCCTTTTATTAACTACTATGACTCTACTATACTTGAGCAGCCAGCTACCCCCATGGTGCAATTAGCGGTGCTAGACTGCTAGTCCACCTTAATTTAGAACTCCCTCTGTTCCAAATTAATGTTATGGCTTTCCTACATCCATAGTTTTACTATGGATCTTAGACATAGCGTATATCTAGGCATATAAAGTAATGTACCTAACAAAAACAAAATGACTTACAATTTGGAACAGGGAGAGTAGTGTTCACTGTTCACGTTAATTAGGCTAGAGATTCTATGGTTAAAGTCTTTTCTTTCTAACATGCTAGTGCTGGTGGTTTATTAATGCAATGTCAAATCACTTTTCAACCTTAGCCCTTGGAAATGCTGGGACCTTGCTGTCCTATGGACCTGAGGTGGCAGTGCCCGGGCTGCCCGCATTGCCCTGCACCAGGAGCCTATAGGCGTCCCACTCGAACAACAGGGTGGCAGAGCCTGCCATGCCACAGCAGAACACAAACTTGCGCACCGCAGGCCTATGTGGACCTTGCCATCCTATTCACACACGAAAACAGCAGAGTCGACGGGCTGGAGTTTCTTGCCGTTGACGAAGTTTTCCTACCGGTAGTGAGCAGGTGCCGGCGTCGGGTGCGGAGGAACGTCCACTCGACGCCTTGCACGTCCCTAGAGGAGACAAACTACACAGGCAAGTGGAAGTTGTAGTCCAGCGTCGGGTAGATGGTCTCGGTGGAGGCGAACTGCATCAGCGTCTTGAGAAAAGAGACCGGCCTAGGCTGCTGCTGCTGGCCGTCCCCACCGCTACCCTCGCCAAGACGTCCGGGTCCAGGGGCGGAGCAAGGCGAGGCGTATATTGTCGATAATGTCGTCGGTGTCAGGCTCGACCATGAGTCTGACAGCCACGACACGGTGCAACCGGAACGGTGGGACATGCATGGCGCGTAGGTCCATGGCAGCGTCCCACCATTTCTATTGTGCCGTGTCATTGCTATTAGGCTCATGGCTGAGTCCGACAACGACGACATTTACGCCAAGATACGTCTCGTGCTGCTGCGCCCCAGGGAGTCAAAAGCGGACTTGGGCGAGGCCCTGGACGCGAGGAGCAGGGTGGTGACGGGCAGCATCAGGCTGGTCATAGCCTCCTCTAAAAACAATGTAATCTAGACGCTCCAGTAAAAAGCTAGCTCAAACGAGGAAAACTTTGCCCAGAATGATCTGCGGCACAAAGTGTATGGAAGAACTAACAATCTGAAAGCAGAGGACTATGTGGCTTAAATTTAGAAACAACATTACGTCAACAGCCTGCTCGTAGAAATATGCAAACTGGAAGCAGTAGCACAAACAAGTGAATAATGGTAGCAAAGGGTGCAAAGTGAGATTAATCAACATCCACATGATTATAATCTCAATCGAAGTGAATAATAATAATCAGAGGATCCAACAACAGGATATTCTAAAGGGTAAGTTTCAAAGGTCAAATGATACATTTCATTATTCTAAAGAAAAAAGAAGTGTCAAACTGCAAGTTATTAGTAATACTCCCTCCGTTCCAAATTATAAGATGTTTTGGCTTGTCTAGATAAACACCTTTTTGCTATGCACTTAGATATACACTATGCATAGATACATAGTTAAAGCATTCATCTAGAAAAGCCAAAAACATCTTAAAATTTGGAACGAAAGGGAGTATAACTTAGCTCCTGAGCAATGACATTGTCCCACCATGCTCCACATCAGAATATTCCCAACTGAACATTATTTTCTTTAACTGTGTAAGTATTAAATCAAATCAAATAATAGAGCATCACTAATTTTACTCGGCTTCATAAATATTACTAGAGAAGTGAAGTAGCATGCCCAAGAACAGTAAGACAGAGGAGTGTAGCAAATTCTTACCAACTAAAAGAAGCAGCACACAGATGAGTATGTTTTCATTATCCTAATGGACCATGCCAGAAGTGCTCTCATCAGGCACGGCATCCTCTTCCTTCCTCAGCTTCCCACAGAGATTGCATTCAAATACATGGGACAGATCTCCATTCGGTGAGGGTGGCAATGGAGCAAGCATACCCCAGCAACCCTCATTGTCACACAAGTACCTGACAAAGAAGTAGGCATGTGGGAAATCGCCGTTGCCATCGGTAGCACCATCCCCCTCTTCTTCCTCCTCCATCCCATCATCACCTCTATCTCCAGCAGCATCCTCACCCTCCTCTTCCATGGTGTCATCCCCATCATCTCCATTGTTATCATCATCATCATCATCCTTCCACTGGCTCTCCACCCGACAGCGATCACACTCACACCGGAACCCATAATCCTCCAGCAGCCTGCGTTGCCTATCAGCATACCTCCAATTGGCTGCAAAGTAGCTGATGCAGACCTCCCTCCCCTCGGGTATGTCATGGAGTGCGCGCACCACGATGTCGGTGTTCCCCGGCCCAGGCCTGTCGGGGTAATCGAAATGGCACGCATTGGGGAGGCAGTCATGGTTGAACAGCGAGGCACGAGGGTACACCGCGTAGGCCCGCGCCTTGAGGAGGTCGAGCGACATCCCGACGCGGCACGGCTCCATGATGGCGAAGCTGTTGCCCCGGTCCTGGCGAGGAGCGCCGCCGTCAGGTCTGGCGAGAAGCCCTGGGGAAGCATGTGCGGCGGCGCTGGGGCCGCCACCGCAGCGTGGAGTCCCGCGGCGTCCTGCGCGCCCGGGGGGGGGGGCGGCGCCGAGGGAGAGGGAGACGATGGAGCGGATGGTGGGCTCCGGGAGGGAGTAGGCGGAGAGGAGGAAGAGGAGCGGCTCCTGGATCGCTTCAGTGGGGGCGGCGGCGGCGAGGGCCAGCACCGCCGCCGTGGGAGAGCGCGGCGCAGAGGAGGCGCGGGTGCGAAGCGGCGGCGCAGACCGGGGAGCAGAAGGCGGCGGCGCGGCAGGAAGCGCAGGGGATCGTCGCGGCGGCGGCGGGGAGGGAGCGGAAGCAGGCGGAGCAGTAGGAGGCGAGAGAGGAGAGGGTGGACGGGTAGAGGAGGACGGGAGGCTCGGAGAGGAGCACCTCACCCTCGCGGACGTTGCGGGCGGCCACGAGACCGCGACCGCGGCCCGGGAGGTCGGCCACGCGAAGGACATCGCCGGCGGCCGCCGTGGTGGGCGGTTGCGGAGCACTCTCCATGGGGCGGTGGCTGTGGCGGTGGCGGCGGCAGCAAAGCAGGGGGGTTTTGCGAGGTGCGTGTGACAAGCTCGGGGGCTTTGGCAAAGATGGGCTTCGAAAGAAAAACAAAATGATAGGCTGAACTTGGGCTTGTGTGAGGAATTAGGAGACCAGCTCAATAAAAAAAAAAAAAATCCGTTTGCTAAAAAGAACCTGGTTGCCCAAATTTTCTGTAAATAGTTGCCCAAAAAAATCTTGGTGACGTCATTCTCTTTGTTTTTTGAGAATTACATACAACATGTACACTCACAAAGACGCATATACATTCACCCCCTATGAATAATACGAACGTATTCTAATCTGTTTGGAAGAGTAAAAGGAGGAGCCCTAGATGTAGGACAAAGTATCATTTGACTGGCTGATCGAGCTGAAGATTTTGAAAGGTAGGTATTGGAAAACTCCTGAAACCCTCCATAAGTATCATGACCTTCTCGAAGGCATCATCTTAGAAATCTTGCGTCGTGCTTAGTTCCTCAACTGATGGTGGGCCTGGTGGCACCTAACTACATCTTGTTGACAAGTCGGAGCTGTTGCGTTGAGGTGAGCAACGAGCTAGCTCGCCAACCTTGATTAGTCGTGGACAATGGATGGAACGAGGATCTTAGGGCAATCGCAATGGAGGCAGTACGCCGTATTAGCCTTAGCGTCCACCGAGGCTTAAGCAGCACCTAAGCAGCACGCTGCACAATGCAGGCAACCAGGACTTGTCTTATTCATACTCCTAACATTCTGCACATTATACAGTAGCTTTTTGCATGGGAAAAAACAAAGAACACGGCAGACCGGTGTGGTCCCAATCAAGCAGAGGCGATAGGATGCCACAGCGCGGTGCTCAAGTGTTGCTCCATGCTTTTGTCAGATGAGGCTCTCACCGCTTCTGTAGGCGACACTGACATGCCGCGGAGCCACGCTTTTGCGTGACATGGAGTTTTGCGGCCGACGCGTGGATCTTTGGGGCGAGAACGCCACCGTGTAGCGTTGGAGAAGCCCTTAGTGGTAGATTCTGAACATGTCTGGTAGATGTTTGGCGTTTTGACGAGGCTTTTGTCTCAGGGTTGGTCCTTTGTTGTACGGTTTGACAAGTGCAATCATGACATGAGACAGCAGGACATGCCAAAATAAGTCTAAAATATGATATTATCTTGTTTTCTATATGTTACTTTCACTTACTAATAATCATTTATCTAATTTTCAACACTAACACGTAATCAAGATAGTATGCTTCTGACTTTAACTAAAAGAAAAAAAAAAGAGAGGATTCATTCAAAAAAGAAGAGAGAGAGAGAGAGAGAGAGAAAGTAAAAAAAAAAAAAGAGAACATTGCTGGCAATGAAAAAAGGAAAAGGAGAAAACGAATCAATAATTAGATAGATAATTTAAAATATATATTATATTGTTTTATATGAATATTGCTTTTGGACGAAGGTTTGGTGCATATGAATATTGAATTTGAATGAAGGTTAACTGTGGAACTTAAGAACCGAACTGTCCATAAAGTGGTTAACATCCCAGAAACATAGCAGCATTCATATGTCCACGCCCTAACAGAAGAACCCAGAATGACTAGTAGCAGTCACGTACCACAATGGCAGAATCCAGAGTCTACTCACTCACACTACTACGAGGATTGATTTTGCATGGTGTTGGATTTTATTTTCCGTGGCGGGCATTTGAGAAACCGCCACGGAAAATAGGTGGCCCGGCACCCGGCCGAGGGGAAAAACCGCCGCGGTTAATCGATTAACCGTGGCGGTTTTTAACAATGCCCGCCACGGAAAATCGTGGCCAAGAATATATATACCAACACTTCACTTCGCGTGAAACCTAACCCATTCTTCACCCCGACGGCGATCCTCTCTCTCTCTCCACCGCCTCCCTCCCTTCTCTCCCCACAATTCCACGCCGCCGCCCGGTCCTCTCCACCCCGACGCGGCCTCCTCCCTCCCCCTCCTCGTTCTTCACCCCCGACGGCGACCTAGAGGTGCGGGAGGAGCCGGAGCGGCGGCCCCGAGGCGGCGGGAGGAGGCGGAGGCGGAGCGCGCCTCCACCGGCGGCGGCGACCACGGATCCGCCGAGGGCGGAGCTCCCGGTGGCAGCCGGGTGGTGCTGAGGTGGCGGCGGTGGCGGATTGGTGGATCCGCTGTCCTCCGGGGCGGATTTGGCGGCACGGGCGACGCCGATCGGCGGATCCGCCCTCCTCCGGCGCGAGATCCGGCGGGCGCCCCTCCTCCTCGCGCGTGGCGGCGCTGGGCCGGCGTGATCCCGACGGGCGGCGACGCCCCGGCGGCAGGCGACGGTGGCCCCCGCGGCGGGCGGCCCAGATCCAGGCCCATTTGGGCCTGGATCTGGGTTTTTCTTTTTTTTTATTTTATTTACCATGGCGGGCATTGTAAGAAGACCGCCACGGTTAATCGATTTTGGCGTGGCGGACATTGTTAAATAACCGTCACGGTTAATCGATTTTGGCGTGGCGGACATTTGCCCGCCACGGTTAATCGTAACCTAGGCGCGTGCGAGCAACACATTTTTCCTATTACCAACAGGGAGCTCCAGGATGACCGTGACCCTAGCTGCGTGGCAGTTTCAATGCCCGCCATGCAAAATAAAAAAAAACCGCCATGGAAGTTCAATCCTGTACTAGTGTCATCATATCACGAGTTACTTAAAAACAACGAGTTAATATTGAGTTCATGTTCCAAGCTCAGGAGAAACGAGATCACAGGCAGAACCGAACCCACAACCAATTGTCTCAACGCTTCCTCTTGTGAGTATTCAACTGCTTCATGATGAACTGGAAGCCTTCCTTCAACGTTGCTTTCCGGCCCTCTTTCTTATTCCACAGCTCTGGTACAGGATAGCGGTCCTTGGGATTGTACTCAGAGATCTCAAGCAGTGCATTTGTCACCAGCCCATAAACTTCTTCACCGTGCTCTTCTTTCAGCTTCTGAAGCATCTCATCATCCTCTTTAAGAAATTCCTGAGCCAGAGAATACCAATCACATGTTACCGGTGCAAAACTGCAAGCCCACTATCATGAAACTGATGACTCAAAAAATTATAAACATACAGAACTAGGGAGAAGAAAGGTAGCAATTGCAAGTGATTATTGATTTAAGGATAGCCATAGTGCCATACCATTTCTTTTCCATTCACCACTTCAACCTTAAAAGGGTACCAGTTCGAGCTTCGAATTTCAGATTCCAACTTCGAACAAAGGAAAACTGCATCCTCCTTCGATAACGTTTTGCTGCAAGCGATTGTGAATGCTTTGGGATCAAGCTCACCCATTCTCTTTATACATATGTTACCTCTGTTATAACCATCCTTAATAAAGCCCTGAAAAGCATGCAACATCCGGAAAGAAAATATGCATGAGATATGATGATGATGACAAAGCAAACTGTATAATATTGGATAGCTGGTCAACCAATGTGATCTTACATGTATCAGCTCCTTCCGAGCATGTTGCAACTCATCATTGCTTTTGCTTTCCTTGATAATCAGAGCTTGTTTTAGAGCCTCCTTTTCTTCCAATTCATCGACCTTTTCTTTTAGCTCCTCAGTGAGTTCATCCATCTTCTTTGACTGAGAATCCTGCTCAACGGGCATAAGCTTCAAAACTTCTAGTTTTCCTTTCATTGTTTGTATTTCTAACTGAAGCTTCTGTTTGGCTTCCAAGTCCTGCTGTAACTTGAGAATCCTTTCATGAGCATCTTGTTTCTCCCTCTGCATTTCCACACAGTAACACACTCATAGATGTTATTCTCAAGAAAAAACATGAAACAATAAATATTTGACCTTGAACTGAACCTTGTGTTCTTCCACAAGCTTAAGCACGTTCTCATTGGTCTTTTGTTGCTTCATTGTTGCCATCTTAATTTTATCCTGCGCTCAACCAAAAAAAAAAAAAGTCTGGGATAAGTTGCAAGAATAGCACACTACAGGGAAATTACAAGAGCACTCAGTATCTCATCACTAGCATCATTGAATGCTATCCAACAAAATAAACTGGTGTTATCAATCTACTGCCCAAAATTAATGATAGCAAAGGCTATCCTTAAGGCTATATAGTGACCCGAATCTGTGGAGAAAAAAAATAGATGGCTGAATCTAGTGGTGTCTTTTATTGTGTTTGTTTTTGGAATAACACATGAGAACTATTTCAAAAAATAGATTTTTTTTTTTTTTGAAAATGAACATTGATGTTCAACAGATATACAACAATTGACAGGGACAAGATTTTTTTTTTTTGCTGGTATAGTGAAGTAAACTTGATCATTTTGTTTTCAGACAACAATTGACAGGGACAAGATTTTTTGTTGCTGGTATAGTGAAGTAAACTTGATCATTTTGTTTTCAGACGATCTGGAATAGAAATGTCTATGTTTACCATGTGGTGCTGGATGGAACTTCAAAAGACAGTGCAACTGCTTTGCATTCTCTATATAGGTCCTAGCAGTATCGTCGAGTAATAGTCTTATCACCTGCTTTGTAGCATTGCCTTGTTTCATTCTGGAAGTAACTATCTTTTTTTTTTTTTGAAAAAATCGACGGATGGGGAGAGAGCCCCCACCTGGAATATATTTGATAGTTGGCTCAATTAGCCAGGAATGGTTACAAAGGTTTCATTTTGAAAAAAAAAACAACTACTGAATTATATTCCAGTGGAAGGGAATGATTCCCTCTAGTTTCATACCAAGCTAGCTCTACAATTTCCCTTCCTGTTCTATAAGGAGACACAACGCAAACTCTACAATTTCCCCTGCATTTTACCTAATCCATTATAGCTAAGGCATGTTGGGCATATGCAATTGTAATCTGAAAAGAAAAATGTAGACGATCTGCTATAATAAATTAAATGTTAGGCACTGTAGAAGAAATATTGTTATGCACTCAGTATAAAATCCAAAAAAATTTAACAGGAGAAAAGCTACAGTAATAAACCTGTACACACCTTTTCATTCTTTTGCTGAAGATTCCTTATGTCTGAATCACTTTGTGAAGCTATACCATCAAGTTCGTGTATCTTGGACTCCAACTCTTTGCGGAGTTTTATATTCTCATCAAACACCTCCTGTGAACACCTTTGAGAAATTTGCTGCATCTTGCGAATATCTGGTTAAGATGAAACAAAAAGTTTAAAGGACCATTAAATAACTGGAAGTGCCATTTACACTAGGAAGAAATCTATTTTTAGCCATCCAACTTTTGGCGAAGTCCAAGAGTGACCATCGAGCTCTAAAACCATGTATCTTTGACCATTTAACTTCTAAAACCGGACACAAAAGGCCATTACCTGGTTTTGACGCCATGCAGCCCATTGACCCGGCCTGTAAGGCTCGTATCCAAGTTGTCGTATCCCTTGCGGCTGCGCACGCGAAAGTCACGACTGGGACGGCGGCGCAGGCGATTGTCGCGGTTGGGACGGCTGCGCATGCGATCATCGAGACTAGGACGGCGGCGCACACGATCATCACAGCTGGGACGGCGGAGCGGCGGCGCATGCGAGCGTTCCGACGAAGCAGCTTCATATACGCTGCTGGTAAGTTTCTCCATCCAACCTATTTTTAGATTGAAGCAATGCACTAGGATCCGGTGAAACCTATTTTTAGATTGAAGCAATGCACTAGGATCCGGTGAAACCTATTTTTAGATTGAAGCAATGCACTAGGATCCGGTGAAAGGTGTAAGAGCTGTTGCATAGTTTAATATCCAGTTGTGATTAGAATACTTGAATCCTTTGTCGTACAGGCGTGTGGTAAAGTGTCCTGGGGATGGATTCATTTGATTACCTTGCAGTCCGGTTCCATTTTAATGGAGAGTTCATAAGAGCAGGAAGACAAGTGCAGTACATCGGTGCCCGGATGCAGGTTTGCTTGATAGATAGGGATAAAGTGTTTCTGCCTGAGATTATTGGCCACCTAAAGGAGCACTGCAACGTAAGTGAAAGGGTCAAGTATCATTGGCTTCCTCCTGGGAAAGAGCTCGACAATAGTCTGAGGCTTCTTATAGATGACAAAGGCTGCTTAGAGCTAGCAAGTATCATTGGGGATGGAGAGGTAGCTGAAATTTATGTTGAAGAGCCTATTGCTTTCGAAGAAAGTGAAGGTGAAGAATGCATATCTTCACGCCTAGACTTTTTCCCTAGTGTTTATTTGGTTAGCTGACAAGAACGCCTAAATTCACTTGCTATTATGGCGTCAAAACCAGCAGGTGGACTGCATGTAATGGCGTCAAAACCAGGTAATGGCCTTTTGTGTCCGGTTTTAGAAATTAAATGGTCAAAGATACATGGTTTTAGAGTTTGATGGTCGTTCTTGGACTTTGCCAAAAGTTGGATGGCCAAAAATAGACTTCTTCCTTTACACTAAGATAACAGATATGCAGCTATGCTGACTGGTTAGTACTAAACTGCAACAGAACACATAAATAATAAAAGATGAAGAGAAACCTTCATTGTAGTTCTGGAGGTTCCGCTCCCTAAGCTCCATCACCTTCTGAAGCGATGTTGTCGTCTCATTGCACTTGGATTTTAGTTTTTCCACATGACTGTTCTTTACTTCAATTTCTCTTGCTAAAGTAGCAACAAGTTTACCAGTTTTATGAGCCTCTTCACTTTCCAGATCACCAACAGTTCTGAGATTACCATTTTGTTGCAAATAGGATCCTATAGGCCGTTGGCATCTATAATCATCAGCTCTTGCAACCCATCCAAACATATCTGGCCCTCTGAAATTCTTGAGCTTCCCATCTCTTTTCCCATATCCCTCTGCCTCAAAATGTTTTTCGAAGGCGAGCGCATTCATGAAGCCGGTCCAGTCTCTAGTAAACTCAACAATAGCATCTCCTGTGTGACCTCTAGGAGTCCATAGAGGAGTACCCTTCTGTGGGCAGAAGCGTGAAAATTGCTCTTTCAGCCGATTTCCACTCTCTCCAACTTGGCGCCCATCCTTGTTGTACTCAGTAGGCACATTGGCTAGAACACCCATCCAAGGCCAGACAAATAAGTCTTCTGAACTAGAGCCCATTTTCGGAGAGAAGGGAAAAGTGGAATAACCTAGAGGACAAATAAACAAGAAGTTAATTTGGGCACTTTGATTAAATGGGTCAATATTAGAACATGAAGTCAGAATGGAAGAAAAGTCTAACAAGGAAATTCATATTCATGTTTTAGATTGATAAGTTAGAACGAAAGCATGACTAAAACCTGAAAGCCTGAGATCCAAAATCAAATGAGATTGGGCCCCGATCTTCACAATAAAACCGGAAAATATTTTTTTGGAAAAAAATAAAATCAAATGAGATTGGGACTCGCATGTAATTGGCTCCTTAATTTATTTATTTTCCCTCACCTTTTCTTTTCTCTCTTGTCTAGCGTTACACACACACAGTTGTCCTTGGGGGCATGACTCGCCATTGGTCCTGGACCACAGGTCCTTGGCATGCAACAACATTTAGGGCCTTTTTAGATAAAATAAAAAGAGCTAATCACTAGCCACCTAAATATGAGCTCTAATCACTAGTTAGCTAAACATTAGCTCTAGTACGTACATCTAACAAAGAGGGCTAATCTTTTAGACAATTCTTCAACTAGTTACTCGATAAGTTTCTAGCCAACTTTGGCTAATTATTAGCCCAAAACTAAAATAGTAACTAGCTCAGCCTTAAGAGAGTGTCAAGCGCGTGAGTCGCGCCAAGCGAGCCAAGCCCGCCAAACAATGAATTTTGATTTCATTTCCCAGCATCTATGTGCTGAGAAAGCATTCTTGGACCAAGCCAAAACGACGGTTTTGGCAACCATCAAGCCTATGCTTGCGCCGTGGGGACATGCTATGGGGGTGAGCAAGACGCAAACGAGCAAGGGGCACGGGGCGCACGACGCGGGTGGGCGGCGATGAGTGACACAAGCACGAGCGAGCGGCGACATGGGGTGCGGCTGGGCGAGTGCGGTAACATGGGCTAATCGTCGTGACCACACTACCAGGTCAGGGGTGACGATAAGCAGCTAGCGCGATGTGTGTGGATGGGAAAAGGCAAACGGTGGCGGGTAGCACGACATGGGAGACTCTCCCTCTCACGGACACTAAGGGCATCCGTAATGGCTAGCTCATTAGACAACTTTTAGCATTGTTTTCGTATTTTTATATAAGGGAGAGAAAAGCTACTATTAAGGCTCATACATACATTCCAAGATCACGTGAGCGTGTCATGTGAGTCTAATCATTCTATGAAAACCATATAAAGCCTTTCAAAGGTTCCCCTAAAAATATTAGTGGCCAACAGAGCTACAACCCCGTTTCTCCCAATTCTGGCAAACCACCAATAGAGATAGGCAAAGCCCTTGAACGACTAGAGCCGAGCCACGTAGCCCCCCATAGCTGTACTGTAAATCCTGGATTTTGCCAAAGGATAAGTCCTTATGGAGAGCTAAGAGCATCATAAACAAAACATAAGCTCTTTAAGCCCTATGAACCATGTTATCAACTTCATATAAGATACATTCTTTGCATTAATCATCTTTAATATTGTTGAGCGCTAGCAAGATACTACCCAATGCATAAACCCATAGGTACCAAGATATCAACATCTAAATTATAATCTCTAGGGTTGTCAAGGTAGACACATGCATATATGAAGTTGTTAATTAAGGTGAATAGGACAACAAGGATGATCCCAAGCTATACTTGCCTTGATTATCGAACTCCTGTTGCTGCTGGTCTTGCTCGAAGAAATCCCCCTGATCACTCCCGAATTGATCCCCGACTATAGAAATTCACCACGAAGCAACACGCAACCATCCATGCAATCAAACACGAGGTAAACAATAGCATTATAAGATAATAGTACACCAATCAGTAGAAAACAGTTAAAACGACGGAGATATGCATTTTACAAGTTTTGCATGAATAAAATAAATTAAATACGATGACGAAAATTAAAAGTTGGAAACCTACTGAACAGTAGCACACGATCATCTAGATTAGCAATCACGAATCTAACGCAATTTGAAAGGATCAATTTGGATTCAAAACGAGCAAGTTATAAGCATTTGAATTGAGTGGAAACTGTAAATACTAGGAATTTGGTTTTCGAAATAAAATTATGAAATCTGATTTTTGATGCTAAAGAGAAACCTTGCATGCGTGACGTGAAGTGGGAACACTAAAACAGTAGCATACACCTTCAGAAGCCACAACAGAAACCAGCAGCAAGAGGATAGCTACGTGGTGGCTTTCATGATAATTGTAGATACATGTATTATGTGTATTACCATGGTATTTCTACATTTATTTTTCAAAAAACCGGCAAAAAACATATGGATGATCAAGCTAGCGGTTGAATCAGTTAGGATTTCGAGCAGAGCAAGCACGATGCACGGCCGATGCTGGGACGCGGCAGCTATTATTCATGCATGTCAGCTATGAGTTAGGCACAAACGAAAGCACCAGTACGGTGGCTCCATTGCCGGCTGAGAACAATACTCGCCGGAATTAGAAGGACGACACGGCAACACAGCCATGGCCGTCGACGGCGAACTCACCGGCGAGATTAGAAACTAGCCCTAGGGACCATGGATTGACTCGGGACTTGATCCAATCGAAAGAGATGCGAACTCACCAAGGTTGAAGAAGACGTCCAGGACAGCCAGCTGATGGACGACGGCCGGCTCGATTAGGCGGACACAAACAACCTGCGAACGTAACACCGACGAAGTCGTTTGAGCGGTCCAAAGAGACAAACGTCGAACGGAGGTGCTCAGTGACGTCGCGATGGTCATGCGGCGGAGCTCGGCAGGAAGCTTACCGACGCAAAGAAACGGGGACCTTGCAGACTCGATGGCCTCTACTCTCCTCGACGAGCCGCGGCAGCGGTCCGTGGCCTCTGCTCTCCTCTCCTCTCCTCTCTTCTCCTCAAAATTGGGACTGAAGCGGTGAAGTTAAATTACCGAAACCTAGTGGCCGGTGGCGGTGAAGTTAAGTGAGTTGAGTGCCGTCCTCAGAGGATCGTTTTTCACAATAAAACTGCAAATCAAATGAGATTGGGCCCCGATCTTCACAATAAAACTGGAAGATATGTTTTTTTGGAAAAAAAAAATAAAATCAAATGAGATTGGGACTCGCATGTAATTGGCTCCTTAATTTATTTATTTTCCCTCACCTTTTCTTTTCTCTCTTGTCTAGCGTTACACACACAGTTGTCCTTGGGGCATGACTCGCCATTGGTCCTCGACTACGTCCTTGGCATGCAACATCATTTAGGGCCTTTTTAGAGAAAATAAAAAAAGAGCTAATCACTAGCCACGTAAATATGAGCTCTAATCACTAGTTAGCTAAACATTAGCTCTAGTACGTACATCTAACAAAGAGGGCTAATCTTTTAGACAATTCTTCAACTAGTTATTCGATAAGTTTCTAGCCAACATTGTCTAATTATTAGCCCAAAACTAAAATAGTAACTAGCTCAGTCTTAAGAGAGTGTCAAGCGCGTGAGTCGTGCCAAGCCCGCCAAACAATGAATTTTGATTTCATTTCCAAGCATCTATGTGTTGAGAAAGCATTCTTGGACCAAGCCAAAACAACGGTTTTGGCAACCATCAAACCTATGGTTGCACCACGGGACCGTGTTGTGGGGGCAAGGAAGACGCAAACGAGCAAGTGGCACGGCCGGGCGCACGGCACGGGCAGACGACGAGTGAAACAAGCACGAGTGGCGACATGGGGTGCGGCTGGTCGAGTCTTGCGGTAACATGGGCTAATCGTCGTGACCACACTACCGGGTCGGGGGTGACGATAAGCAGCTTGCGCGATGTGTGCATGGGGCAAAGGCAAACATTGGCGGGTAGCATGACGTGGGCGACTCTCCCTCTCACAGACACTAAGGGCACCCTCAATGGCTAGCTCATAAGATAGCTTTTAGCATTGTTTTCGTATTTTTATAAAAGGGAGAGAAAAGCTACTATTAAGGCTCATACATACATTCCAAGATCACGTGAGCGTGTCATGTGAGTCTAATCATTCTATGAGCTATGTCTAAGAGCTACCACACACTATTGGAGAAGTTGGCTGAGACATCGACGAGCCCTAATGTAGATCAACAAGACACCAGCGCGGCGGCGCATCGACGAGCAACCTATAGAGCCCCACTAAAGTCTACGAAGAAATTCTAAAAAAAAACTAATGTCTAGGAAGAAATCCCCGTTTTCCTTCCAAGGTGAAATTGACCACTTCCTGGTGCATTGGTGCCCAGTAGACTTTCGTTTCACAATCAAGAAATTATTCTTTTTTTCTCACTTTTTTTTTATTTTTATTCGGTTGCCATGTCAATATTTGGTAAAGAATAATGACACCCTCTCATTTAATTCCACTGGAGAAAAACTATATACGGCCATCGGGCCGTGCCGACATATGCCATCATACCTCTACGGGCTATTGTGGCGGCCGGGCGCGCCTACTCGCGTGCTTTCGTGCACGGCCTTCGGCCCAAGGCATGGCCCGTGGGCTGGTTTTCCGTGCGTGCCACCCATTGGGCACAACCGTTTTCAGCGGGCCGTGCCCGCCTACGGCCCACTACACAAGAGAGGGAAGGCGCCGAGCACTGCCATTCCTCGCCACTGAGCGCTGCCGTGCCCCGCCACGTTGAAAGGTCCCTTGTGGTTTTTGGTAATTGAGTGTCAACATTAGGTGAACTAATATGTGTGATTGAGATAATACACGGGGAGATTAGTTCACGTGTGGTGACGCAATGAAGGAGCTTTATTGCATATGAAACATGACATGGAGTCATGTGACCAAGGTGGTGAAGATCAAGACAAGGCTTGGCTTGATGGGCCCGGTTGCAAGTGTGAAGGGCAAGTCGAGGCGTGAAGCGATGGACCGCGAGGCGCGAAGCTTGGGCAAGACTTTAAGCCAACCACTACACCACAACCTTTAATCGGCGACTTTCGGTCCGTTGCTATAGGGGCGTACAGCAACTTTCAGTCCGTGGCTAAAAGTTACAGCGACGGACCCCTGCAGATGCTAATGAAGCCGTGGTTAAATGTATACAGCGACGGACCCTCCTTTAGCCACGGACCGTGCAATGCTAAAGCTTTAGCAACGGACAACCCGTTAGGGCTTTTAGCAACGGATGGTTCATTGCAATATTAAACTTATAGCAACTGACAGTCCATCGAGCTTGTTGGAAATATATAAAAAAAAATAAAAGCTGGCCTCAAATTATAGCTAATGATCAAACATTAGCAATCCACATATACAGAAGTGATGATATTCAAGTGATCACATTACATTGATTCATGTATCAAGCAAGTACATACATTATACATGATAATGTCACTTAGCATCAAACTAGTCCTTGTTTGAAGTATCTAATGATCAAAAGAAAGACTAATCCTAGTTGTTGATCTAAAGTTTAGCATAGCTCATGTCCATGAAAACCAACAAACATTGGGCAAAAGCTCAAAATCCACAACAATACAGCCATTAGGTCATGACCAATCAGTTGGTACCAACATCCAAAAGTCCCTGAAAAAAATCACATTTAGTTTACCTCCAAAACAAAACATAATAGGTAAACTGGATATAGAATAGAATCTAAATATAATCCCTGCAATAACATCACATATTACAGAGATTAAACTAAGCTAGAATGTGAATATGGTTCCTGAACATTGTTCTTGCAGTAGGAAAAATAGGATTAAAACATATTACATACGGTCTATGATATCTTGTTATATTGAAGTGGTGCCTAAACCATCAATAGACTACTGTAGTGTTCACAATTTCACTTTAAAGGACCACCATGTTTCTTCCATATGTACACAAAGACTAAACTAAGCTAGAAACGATGATAGCAAGGATCAAAATGATACCTTTTCTCTGTACATGTTCTTCAGCTGACTGGCCTCCTCATCCATGGGCTAATCAAGGTTTTGATCCAGTTCCCACATCAAGGCAGGTGCTATCTCTGCATACCATGATATAGCTTGAATGATGATAGTGCATACTTAGAGAACTGTACAATAAAAAACAGTTTTGTATCTCAGGTCTTTATTTGTTGCACAAAGTAAAAAAATGTGAAATTAGAAAGAAGCGTACTCCTAGCTATTTTGCCACAGGACCTCCCCTATAGTATTGTATCTCAGGTCTTTATTTGTAGTGTTGCACAAAGTAAAAAAAAAAAAAAGGTACAATTAGAAAGAAGCATACTCCTAAGACACTAAAGCCTTGCTACTTCATACATTGCCTAACCTATCTGTAGGGGAATATAAGAGCTTCAGAAAAATATAAATGGCAACCGACATTTATTATCTTAGGAATAGTGCAAATTACAGAAACATAGAAAACATACGGAGTTCATCTTGCCCAGGCCAAAAAAAAAAAAACTTGGAAGAACAAAAAATTAAAGATACAAAAAAAGCTAACAAAGCCAACAGATACTATATATACTGGAATTCTTTTGTAGAGCTGACATATATTACTATTGTTTTTTACAGGATAGCTGACTGAAATTGGCCATGGCCACTAAGTTCTGGTGAAAACTCGCTTATTTACAGTCAGGCATAGCATGTTAATAACACTAACAACAGTAAGAAAATTTACCTATATATATATATATATATGAGTGTGAAGGTTAATAAAGCACAAAAGTCTACCAAAAATTTCAGAAATAAATTTATAGGTGTTATTTCTATGCATGATAAATTCCCTCCTCCAACCCCAGTTGATCAAACAGGGAGGGTTAATTTGGAGGATCATTACAAGTACAGCCACGCACTTCAGGTCAACAGCACAAACTATCCACAGAACTCAAGTATGAAAGAAAGAGAAACAGTCAGAAATTACTTGTACTGAGCTGATTTCTCCAATATTAGCAATTTTCTTATAGAGATCTTTTACCAAAAAATGTCTTATAACACTAATGCCAGGTCTGAACATTACTACTAATACTACTATAATACAAAGCACAGTTTAAAAAGAATAAGCACCCATCTGCCACTGCCGGAGTAATAAGCAAGATAAATCCTATAGAAATCTGCACTTGTTGCCAAGGAGACTAACTTGCTGAGCAATATGGTTCTAGATCTGATGGCACTTGTGCATGTTCCAACAAATATGAATGAGCAACACAGCACAATTAGGCTTGTTACCTGAGTGTGGGCAATGACACGGACAACAGAGGCATATTTCCTTCTTGCCAGCATCACTGTCATACTTTCGAGAGCATACTTGGTGAAAGCCTTCTTGTTCTTGCACCAGACAGTGTTGAGCCCAAACAGTTTGGTCCTGTTAAAAACAGTTGTGTGGTTTATCTATAAAGTTAAATGCTTTGAAATACATAAAAAAAAACTAAACTGCTGGTTGGAAATCGTGCATATGTTACAATTATTTTTTTTCAGTTATCAAAAACTGGACAAAGTGATCAAATCAGTTGATTAACAAACAAGAGAAGGGGGTGGGCATACTGGATCCAGGCTTCTCAACCTCACGCACAATGTGTGTCATGCCAGTCTTGTAGCCAAGGAAAGCAGTGAGGTGGCAAAGCGTTCTTGGGGTCATCCCTGGGGAATGACTTCACTGCAAAAACAGGGAAACTAGTATCAGATTGTTTGGACATGAAGTAAACCTGCCAAAAGAATGTGTATGACATATTAAACAGGTAAAAAGCATTTAGTGCAGCATGACCAAACCAAACCATACTTTAGTATTCACAGAAACATAATTCAATTGTGATATCTTATTATATTGAAATGGTCCCAATTTCACATCACCATGTTTCTTTCAGATGTGCACAGAGACTAAACTAAGCTAGAAACTATGATAGAAAGGATATAAACGATACCTTTTCTCTGTACATGCTCTTCACCTGACTGGCCTCCTTGTCCATGGGCTGATCAAGGTTCTGATCGAGTTCCCACATCAGGCCAGGTGTTATCTCTGCATACCATGATATAACTTGAATGATGATAGTGCATACTTAGATAACTGTATAATAAAAAATCAGTTTTGTAACTCAAGTCCTGATTTGCAGTGTTGCACAAAGTAAAAAAAAAAAGTGAAATTAGGAAGAAGCATACTCCTAAGACACACAAATGAGTTTTCTATGCACAAGTATGCAAAGGTTTTCTATGCAGACTTTACAGAAAGATCAACTCTTCAAATAAGTTGATGGCACACAAATGAGTTGTTAGTTATTCAGTAGAATACTAAAGAAAACAAGCCACAAATTTCTGTGTGAATTACAAGCAAATCTGGAAACTCATGGCTGAGATAGTATAGCCAAACCCTTCAAAACAGGACATTTGAGAAGGAAACCAGGACAATAGATCATAATATATCATTTATGGTTATCTTGTTGATCCATGTTCTCTCTGAGCAGACTAATTATTCACACATGTTAGAAAATACGTAGGATAAATCTCATTGTGAAATGTAGAGTCAGCTACAAGAGCTGACTAATTATTCCACATGGATACCAAGCAGGCTGCAAGAGCTGCAGATTCACTATGCAACAGAAACTCCACATGGATACAAAATCCTACTAGTAGTACATAATTATCTCCTAAAATCAAAATTGGGTCGCTTAAGGAGCATATATATTGTTCAGAACAAGAACCAAGTACAAGTGCATTCTACTTAATTTTAGTATAAGGAAATTAGCAAAATATATTCATTATGCAGATAAACAGTAAGAGGAAAGCAATTAATATAAAACTGATTTACCACTTGTGAATCCGGTAAGTATACCTCAAAGAAGCACGTGTCAAAAAAAACAGCAAGCACAGGAAGTGTTGAAATACCTGATAGTAGGCGCTGGTTCATTGTTAGCCATCTCGACATGGATATATATCCAGTACTACCTGTGAAATGATAGCATAATAATTATGCCATTTATTTTCTGATATCTAAATGCTAGGGACAGCATCAAACTAGTTCAATAGCTTGTATAACCAGGTTAATTCACTTGTTTTGTGGAACTCTTACAGGGTAAGCATGACCATTATACTGAAGAAGTGAAGATTGCATGGCTAGTATACGTATTAATAAATTCAGATAAAAAATATGCAGTGAATAATTTAGTGGATTTAGAATGTCTTGAATATCTGAATGATCTTGCAGAAAATAATACCCTTTCAAAAGTTGATGTTCGGCCATCTTTATAATGGGATATTATATAGATTAAATGAAACCAGAATAGTTATTCTTCGTCTTCCTAGCAGTAGTAACCTACTCTTTCAGAGATTCAGTTCAAGCACTACAGATGAATGGATACGGAGCCGGGAAAATGATTCAAGATCTAGCGAGTATCGATGCAGTATCCTTACTTTGATTCAGGCGCGGCGTGTCATGCATCCGGCTAGAGGAGGACGGCCATCCCATAGTAGATCCGGTCATGGAGAAGGAAGGACGGCCAGCCCATCGTTGATCTAGAGAGGGGAGAAGAAGGGCGGCCACCACATCGGCCGGCGGCTAGGGGTTCTGGCCGGCGGCAATAAAATCGCACCTTTCCTGATCTGCGCCGCCGTCTCCGGGGAAGAAGGACCCGCCGTCTCCGGGGAGGAAGAAGGACCCCCGTCTCCGGGGGCTGGGACAAGCTCGTCGCCGCTGCAGCCTCGCCGTGCTGCTCCTCCGCCCACTGCGAGTAGTCAACGGCGAGGAAGGGGTGGCGCGGCAAGCAGCCGATGGGGGCGAGCGGCACGGCAGGCAACCGGCGGGGAAGGGGCGGCGTGGCAGGCGCCCGACGGTGTCGAAGGCGCTGCGTAGCGGGAGCGGGAGCGTGTGCGTGGGAGCGGCGGTGGGGGTATTCTGGATTGAGTGAGCAGCGGCGGTGGGTCGTATCCGGATGACTTAGGGTTTCCTTTTGGGCCAAATGTTAGCGGGAACGGCCCAAAAAATAGCGCCAATGGAAAATTTATTTAGCAGAATCCACCATCCGACTCCGTTAATCACATATAGCCACAGACTGTCCAGCGCGAAGCAAAAAAATTATAGCCCGCGGACCCTCCATTGGCGTATTTGATAATAGCAACGGACGATCAGCGACAAACTTTTAGCAACCCACCGTCCAATGCTAATTAAAAGTTTTAGCAAGCTAATTGATCGGTTCTTTGTTTAAGTGTTGTGGTGTAGTGAACGGACCGGCCTTAGCGGTGAAGAGCATGTGAGGTCAAGATCGATGGACCAAGAAGGTCATGTGATGATATGAAGTGGATCATATCATTTGGTGATCGTGTTGGTGCATGTGTTGCATCGGCACTTGGAAGATGGAGCGAAATGGAAATGCGCAAGGCAAAGGTATAACCTATAGGGCATTTCATTTCGTCATTCATTGGTGCTTAGAGAAGTTTATGACCAGGTTTAGGATAGATGGCCGTACTATCAAGAGGGACAAACTTGTTTTGCATATCGGTCATCTAGTGCCACTTGTGCGATCTAACTTTTGCGATGTGTTAGGATCGAGTGGTGTGGTGAGATCAAGAGAAAATTCCTTTGAAAATGATTGTGAAAATGCTAACACACATGCACATGGTGATGTACACTTGGTGGTGTTGGCACATTTGCAAAGGAGAAGTTGTTTCGGTGTTTCTCGGACACTTGGACTGCTCTTAGAGTGGAATACTGCTTTGATCCATTGTGAGTTGGATCAAGTAACCATGTGGGTTGTGTAGCCCTCTGAGTAAGCTTTCCATAGAGTCCAAGATCATCGAAAATGGAGTTCGGATGAAGGAGATATCGCCGTTTACCGAGCGGTGGTCTGACCGGACGCACGATGATGCGGCGGGACGGGGCCTTGCCGGAGGCTCCGGTCGATCTGCGTCCCGCGAGAGCTCGCGGCCTGAATTTTGCGGGCCGCGTCGACCCGGGCGCTATGACGGGGACTTCGCGACCGGACTTCGGTGGTGGTGTCCGGCCGGTCGGCGTCGATCGTATGAAAGGCTGTGATTTCGTCCCCCAACGGCTAGTTTCTCGGTTTGGGCTATTTATACACCACATACCCGACTTGTTTGGTCTTGAGCACCACCTGGGCCTTGGTGGCTTGTGTTGTGGTGCTTGAGAGCCCTTCCACTCACTCTAACTTGATAGTGTTCATCCGATTGAGTGAGAGAGCGATTCTAGTGCGATTGCTTTGAGAGATTGCATCGTGTGGCACTAGGTGATCGTGTTGCAAGCCGGTGTGCTTGTTGCTCTTGGAGGTTGCCACCTCCTAGACGGCTTGGTGGCAAGAGACTTCGTGAAGCACGCAACGGAGATTGTGCGGTGCTCCGAAGGAGGATTTGTGAGAGGTTCGTGCTCACCTCGCGGGGATCGCGAAGAGCGACACTACTAGAGCGTGTCGGTGAGTACCTCCCTTGTGCGTGTGGTGTCTTGCGGTGCCTTGAGAGGCTCACTTGAGAGTGGTGTCTTGCGGTGCCTTGCGGGGCGTGCCTTGAGGGGCAAGTGATCGGAGAATCACACCGAAGAACCATCTAGGTGAAACACCAAAGGAACCACCCAAGGTGTTGGTCGACACAACGAGGAGTAGGGGGAAGTTGACAAGCTTCCCGATACCTCGGTAAAAAATCACCGGTGTCAACTTGTCTACTTTTCTCGGTGGTTTGCATTCTCCAAATCACAAGCTTTGTATTTACATTCATATATACCGTGTGCTTGTGCTTGTGGAGTAGCTCTTGCAATTACTAGCTTGTGTAGCTTGTTAGTTGCTTTGCTTAGTTTGTGTAGCTAAGTAATTTGAGCCTTTGGGTTAGGCGTATGTCGCCTTGTCCTTAATGCATCTAGTGAGCTTAGGTTGGCTTTGTGCTTTTGCTCATTAGAATTATGTAGGAGCTCACCCTTGCTTGAAGTACTAGTGCATAGGTTTGTGTGACCTTGCAATAGAAACGGTTAGGAGCTCATACTAGGCTTATCACCTCATTTGTTTTGTGTAGAATCTTTTGTGAGGTGATTTAGAGTCATAGCTAGAGGGGTGAAGTCTTGGCTAAACGAATAGTTTCAATTCCGCATTATATTTGTTTAGCCGGCGCAATTAGTTTTAGAAAGGACTATTCACCCCCCTTCTAGTCCCCATCTCAACCCTACAAGTGGTATCAGAGCCGTGGTCTCTCATTTAGTGGTCTTTATCAACCCGAGAGGATGGCGACTAGTGGGCTAGATGATGCTTGTTTGAGTGACACACATATTTTTGATGGCACACACTTTGCACGGTGGAAACACCATATTCTTGATGACTTGCGTACCATGGGACCTATAGCTTGGTGGGTTATCACAAAGCGTCTTGATCTTGTCGTGGATCCCAAAAATCTTGCTAGGTTTCAAAGGGACATGATCGAACATGATTGTGATGCATATTGTTATCTAACCAATGCTTTGAGTTGTAATATGCTTAGCAAGGTGAACCTCAAAGGATCCGCACATGAGTTGTGGGAATCTATCAAGAGCACCTTTGGCGATGCCTCAACATGGGATGATGGTAAGTTTGAGGATAAGGCGCCAAAGGATGTGGTGCATGAGGATGTTGAGCAAGGTTGCTCCTCCTCATGGTCAAGTGAAGATAATAAAAGACCTACCTCAAGTTCACTTGACAAGGATGATGATGATGGTGCTTCAAGTGTTGCAAGTGATGACTCTACCTCAAGCACACTTGAAGGCAATGATGATGGTTCATGCTCGTTTGATGATGCTACTACAAGTCCATCGACTACATCAACATATTGTCTCATGTCAC